>OZ004714.1:47612187-48037858 GCA_963924515.1 Vespertilio murinus | reverse complement strand
TTGATCTGCTGCCTCCTGCATGCCCCCCACTGGGGATCAAGTCTGCAGCCCTGGCATGTTCTCTGACTGTAGGTCTAACCAACATCCTTTCAGTGCACAGGAAGATGCCCAACCAACTGATCTGCACCAGCCAGGACTTGTTCATTGTTTTTTATGCCTATCAATAGAAATAATCATACATATATTGTAGGCTAATGAGATGTGTGAACTTAAGTTAATGAAAAATATATAAAGATATTTAGAACTTGGGCTGCATGAAGTAAACATTAGATCCTCCCCCCCCATTATTTTCTTGTCTTTTTTTTCCCATTGAAATTAGGGTTAGGGCTATTAGGGTTAGGGTTAAGGTTAGGGCTAGGGTTAGGGTTAGGGCTAGGGTTAGGGTTAGGGTTAGGGTTAGGGTTAGGGCTAGGGCTAGGGCTAGGGCTAGGGCTAGGGCTAGGGCTAGGGCTAGGGCTAGGGCTAGGGTTAGTCTTAGTGCTAGGGCCTCCTCCTTTGTGAAATTTACCTTGTTTTATAAAATCTTCAGTCAGGGCTCTTAGGAGCAAATGAGGATTCACTCTGGCTCTTAATGAGTGATACATACAGGCCATTTATAATTAAAGCATACTGCCTGCCACTTGCAGGTTAAGTGCATAGTTCATGCATTTGGACAGGAAGAAAAGTTTTATGAATGGTGCTCTCATGCATAGTCTGTTTCAACATATAAATGTATTGCTGGGGGTCAATTGTTTCTGGTAAAACAATACAGATGAGAAAGAAATGAGGAAACAAACAGTTCAACATATAGCATACGCCATGACTGACACCATCAGGGTTGGCAGTCTGGCAGGAATCTATATCAGTATGACCAAAGTGCCATGACTTCTGATGCCACTTTATCCTGATCATAAATTATTTCTCCCATACTGATGGGGTAATTGATTTTGTTACTCATGAATAATTACCTTGCTCTTGAAATAAAGGGTTTAATGTAGGAAGATGGATCCCCAAATCTAGAAATATTGTCATCAGGGCCCACTCTCTACACCTAAATTTGAAAGTGATTAGAGAACTTCCAGGCAGAAACCAACAGCATCATAAACCAGATAAATATTAGTTACTTATATGCTACCTTCCAATGAATCATTGTATGGTAAGTGTGAATTTTTGTGAGAATGAGAAGCTCTTTAAGACTATAGTCTTAAGAAGGGCTGGTGGACTTTACTTCCAGGAACCCTACACCATGCTCAGTGTAGACCTGACAGGGAGCTGGCAGGGTAATCATTGTGATATAAGCTCAGGCCATTCTCTGACACAAATGCCTGCTATCAGGGAACCTTGTTCCACCTGGGTGAAGGGCTCTAACCTTACTCGAGTTCCTCTCTAACCTTCCTAAGCACCTAAGAGGAAAGCAGGAAAAGACACACTTGCTAAGATCAGAGCCAAGGATACCAGCCCACTAAAAGTTGGACTTTAAATCATGAAACTATAAAACACTTCTTCCTCAGAAACAAAACCACCACCACAGCAAGTCACCAGCATAACAAAGTGGATTACAGCCTAAGTGGATTATAATATCTACTTAAAGAGTTTTCAGGCAAGCCCAAATATAGGAGGGACAAAAACCAAGGGCACTAACGAATTTTGAAGCCTCTAGTGCAAGCATGTCAAACGCAGAGGCTAACTCACTCCAAATAAATGAGGCATGTGGACCACGGGAAGAGAGTGTGACATGCTTACTCTAGTACCTTTAGGCATAGACCAACTCTTAAACAGATTAAATGGAGACTTCAACATTCCTCTTATTTATTTGTTTGTGTGTTTGTTTATTATGTTTTTGTTGATTTCAGAGAGTAAGGGGGAGGGAGAGATAGAAACATAAATCATGAGAGAGAATCATCAATTGGCTGCCTCCTGCATGTCACCTACTGGGGATTGAGCCTGAAACCAGGGCATGTGCCCTAATTGGGAACTGAACCATGATCTCCTGGTTCATGGGTTGATTGATGCTCAACCACTGAACCACACCAGCCAGACTCAACACTTCTCTTTAAATAATTGATGCTACTTTCAAGTAGACGAAAAATTATACAGGGCTTAGTGACCTGAGCAGCACTATTAATCAAAATGATTTCATTGATGTTTATAGAAAACTATATTCAAGGATTGAAGAATACACTTTATTTTCAGGTGTGCATAGAACATTTACCAATGTAAGATGTAGACAACATTCTAAGATAAAAGTCACAACTTAGCAAAACTTTTAAATTTTTTATCAAAAAATAATTTCAAAGTCTGTTCACAGACCACAAAGAAATTGAACAAAAAATAAAGAAGAGAAATATAACTGAAATCTTCAAATAAAACACTACTGTTTAAATAGCATGACTCAAGGAAGAAATATAGAGGTTTAAAAAATATTTTGATCAAAATGCAACTCACCAAAATTTGTAGAATGTAGCAAAAGCTACAGTAAATGCATTAAATGTATTTATTAGAAAAAATATTTAAAATCACTATTTTGAGCGTTCATTATAGGGAATTAAAGAAAGAACAGAATTTAACAAAAAAGAAAACAGATAAAAATAAATAATAAATATTGGAAGATAAATCAATGATGTTGAAAACAAGAAAGCAACAGGAAAAGACAATGAAACCAAAATCTGATTTTTTAAATTTTATTTTTATTGATTTCAGAAGAGGAAGGGAGAGAGTAAGAGAACTAGAGACATCAATAATGAAAACGAATCTTTGATTGGCTGCATGCTGCATGCCCTCTACTGGTGATCAAGCCCACAACCTGGGCATGTGCCCTTGACTGGAATCAAACTCAGGACCCTTCAGTCTGCAGGCCGTCACCCTATCCACTGAACCAAACCAGTTAGGGCCTAAAATATGGTTCAATGAGTGTACCAATAAAATTAATAACTTTTAATCCAGGCTAACATGGAAACAAAGAGAAAACACAATTTCTATATAAAAAATCAAAGACGTTAATTATAACAGATTCTGTGAACATCAAAGGCTATAGAGAAATAATATAAACACTGCTGTGTCCATAAATTTGATAAATGAAATAAGCCAATTCTTTGAAACAGTCAAACTGCCACAAGCTCACACAAAGATAAAATAAATACCTGAATTAATAAATTCAATCAATTAATAATAACCTTGCAACAAAGAAAGCACCAGTCCCAGATGGTTTCACTGGTGATGTCTATCAAACTTTTAAGGAAGAGAAAGTGCCATTTCTTCACAATGTTGTCCATAATATAGAAGCAAAGGCAATACCTTCTAATTTATTAAGAGGTCAGTATTATTCTAACACCACAACCAGATAAAGATATTCAAAAACTCAGCAAAATATTATCAAATAGATTACAACAATATTAAATATAATTATATACAATGTCCAAGTAAAATTTATTGTAGGCATTCAGGACTGGGTCAATATTTTAAAAATAATTTGATATAATCACTGCATTAAAGGTCAAAATTATGAGATTTAAGAAAATATTGAAAAAAAGGATCACATCCATTTATAATGAAAACTCTCAGTAAGTTAGAAATAGAGTATAATTTCTTCAACTTGACAATAAATATCTGGATTGAAGAGATATAAGAGGAAATGTGGGACATCTGTAATGCTGTCAACAACTTAAAAAATGTCTTCAGTTAATATACTTAATGATGATAAACCAAGATTCCTGTACCCAGCTCTGACTGAGTTGCTTGTTTGGAGCATCATCCCACACAGCAAAAGGTTGTGGTTCAATTTCCTGTCAGGACACATATCTAGGTTATAGGTTTGATCCCTGGTCAGGGTGTATACAGGAGGCAGTCAATCAATGTTTCTCTCTCATATTGATATTTCTCTCTCTCTCTAAAATCATATCCTCAGATGAGGATTTAAAAAAATAGATTATTCTGTATGTATAGCAAAGCTACCCTTGAGAATCAAAGAGCTTTCCAGACAAAAACTGCTAAAAGAGTTCATCACCACCAAGCCTGTATTACATGAAATGTTAAAGGGTGTTCTTTAAAAGGGAAACAACAACAACAGCATCAGACATATGAATTTAAAAGTGGCAATGATAGATTACACAATGGTACCAGAGTAAGTGGAAACCATACAGACATGCTCCCAGTACAAAACTGGAATTACAACTAAAATACAGAAAAACAACTTTTAATAATCAACTAGAGAGAATCCTAATAACCAAGGATGGAAAGTGGAGACCACACAGATGCTGGTAAAATGTATGAAGTCACAAAATGGCTGATTGGGCTCCCATAGACAGCAGCTGAAGTTCCATAGGAATATCTCAGCTGTGAGGTGTTCCCACTGAGAACTTTGGGGTATAAACCCCAAAATGGTCTCCTCAGCTCAGATCACCAGAACTGAAAGAGGTACCCACATAATATTTGAGTGTGAAAATCAGCCAGGGTGCTATCTGCCAGGGAGAGATAGCTAGAAAGTCACCTTCTTAAAGGGCCAACACACAAAATTTTGTGTGTATCCTCACTTTTTGGGCTCCATCAGAGGGAGTGCAGAGTAGACTGGAGCTGTGTGAGCAGAAGCCAGGGTTGGAGACTTTGTGATTAGACCTCAGAATACAGACAACCATTCCCTCACACTGGGAAAGACATCATTATCCAAAGGACTCTTTCTATCAAGACTGTGGTGGAGGCAGTTGCCACACCCTATTGGAAAACACTTGCCCCACCCTTAGGAGACTGAGAATAACAATCAGCCTACAGGCAGAAGCGGTTCCTGAACCCTGTAGGAAAAACTCTAGCCCCTCCCAGAGGTTGACACCCTGAGGCTAATCAAGATTGTATACAATTGGACTGAAGGAAGAGGTGGGTTTCTGGAGGTTTTGAGTTTTTGCCTGATTTAATTCAGGGTCCTGGGTTAGGAAAAGCAGAGAAGGGTGCACATCCTGGTCCTTTCCAAAGGCAACCAGCTCCAGCAGAGGGAGCCACAAGCTGTGGATTGCTGACAGTACAACCATGATACTCAGAGCCAGTCACAAACAACATCTGACTTTGTCCTGCACCAAAAGTTGTGAGTTGTAGCAGATCTACTTAATATATAAACACAAACTCAAACACACAACCAAAATCGGTGGTGGTGGTGGTGGAAGCACCAAACCAAAGAACAAGAGAATTCTCCAAAAGAGCTGTCCATTGCAAGGCACACTCACACCCACACCACACTCATTCAGACTGGGACAATGCAGACATGCCAATTTACTTCATGTGGACATGTTTAGGGTGTAAGAAAAAAACAGAGTTCCTGGAGAAAACCCACAAAGATGTGTAAAGAGCATGCAAAATTCAGTGGCCCCAACCTGAAATCAACCTTTTTCCCTCCCCCTCATCAACAGTATAACCAAAGGAAGTTGAATGAAATGCTATTTTTTGAGAACCTGCTGTAAACACAACTGATGGCATTTCCCTTGGACTCATTTATAAAAAGACTGTTATTCATCGCTCTCTCTTGGATCACTTGCTCTGAGGAAGCAAGTTGTGAAGAGCCTTATAGAGAGACCTTCATGTCAGGGACCTTAGGTACTCAGCCCACAGTCAGTGAGGAACTGAGGGTTTCCTGCAACCAACTGAGTGAGCTTGGAAGCAGGTCCTCCAGTGCCACATGACTGCAGGCCTGCCCACAGTTTGGTTCTGACTTCATGGGAGATCTTGAGGCAGAACTATCCATCTAAGCTCCTCTAGAACTTCCATTCGATAGTGAATAATCAATGTTGCTTAAAGATGCTAAGGTTTGGAGCCTAACTGGTTTGGCTCAGTGAATAGAGCATCAGCCTGCAGACTGAAGGGTCTCAGGTTTGATTCTGATCAAGGACATGTACCAAGGTTATGGACACATCCCTTGGTCCAGGGGGTGTGCAGGAGGCAGATAATCGATGTTTCTCTCTCATTAATGTTTCTAACTCTCTATCCCTCTCCCTTCCTCTTTGTATAAATCAATAAAATATATTTTTTAAAAGATGTTAAGATTTGACTCTAGCCTCAGTGACGCTCAAGTGTGAAGCGTCAACTTGTGGACTTGGGAGTTCTGGGTTCAATTCCAGTCAAGAGCATGTATCTCAGTTGCAGGCTTAATCATTGGCCCCAGTTGGGACACATGAGGGAGGCAAACAATCAATGTGTCTATCTCACATCTATATTTCTCTCTCTCTCTCTCTCTCTCTCTCTCTCTCTCTCTCTCTCTCTTTCTCTCTTCTACTCTCTTAAAAAACAATCTATGGGAAGAATATCCTCAGGTGAGGATTAATAAAAACAAACAAATAAACACACAAAAAGATGCTAAAATTTGGAGTAATGTTTACACATCTACAGATAACTAATATACTGACCTATGTAGAAAAGGAAATAGGTAACAGGAGCTTAAGGAGGGCAACATTCTTTAAATATTGATGTTTTTTTTTACCTCCTTTATAAGTTTAGTCTGTATCACAAAATATGAATATTTTTTAGAAGGGACCTTTATCAGGCTGAGTTACATAGGAGGGTCTTTCTCCATGACCCATACAGAATTTGACGTGGGGACATATAAAAGCATGCCCATCTTTGTTATTGTTTTCCCTTTGTACTATTAATAAAGGATAAAAGCACTTGCTGTTCTGGGAGAAGACTAATTTATAGGAGGGGGAAAGAAATAGACAAATTAGAGTTGATAATTTTATTGTGATAAAATGTCTTGATGCAAAAATTACATTGTAAAGCTGAGTCATATAATTTCTGAAGGAGGCTTTTTAGTGTACATTGCACATTAAATGCATTTGTATGTGTAGTTAAATTTGATGAACAGTGACACTTTCCCATTCAAAACGCCAAGTCCTGTAGACAAAGAGTTCAAGAGGGACTGAAAAAAAGCAAAGGGAAGAAGTCTGTGTAAAAACTTTTGATCTGGACCTATCTAATACATCAAGTCATGTTGGGGTCATATTCAGAGACTCTTATCAAAATAAGTTCCCCCCCCCCACAAACCATATGTTAGATACTATGCATTTTATATATGCAGCCCTAAAGAGAATTTTTTAAAATCTTAAAAATATCGTATTCCAAAATTTACTGACAAATTTAGGTCCTTCTTGATGGTAGCATAAAAAAGAGAAAATGTGTTTTGTTTTGTTTTTTATCTATGATTCCATTTGCATGTGACAATAGTGGCTTGGAGGAGAGTGATAGTTATGAAGGCTGTAAAACGTGAAAAATCATTGCTAGTGGGATGTTTTTGAAAAGAGAGCTGACAGGCTCATGAATCAAGTGTGGTACATAAGACAAACAGAAGAGCCAAGGTGGAAATCAAAGCTTGGCCTGAGGAACAAGACAATCTGTAGTGCAATTAACTATAACTAAGAGCACAGGTGGATTAACAGGTTTGGTGCTGGTGATGGACAGGGAGTCAGGAATTGTCTTAAACTTTTATTGCTTACTAGAGGCCTGATGAATGAAATTCATGCAAGGGGCTTGGACTCCACCATTGCTGTGGCTTTGTCTGGAAGGTCATCATCGATGTTTCTAACTCTCTATCCCTCTCTCTTCCTCTCTGTAAAAAATCAATAAAATATATTTTTAAAAATAAAAAAAAAATGAAAAAATGATCAGACCCAGATCAAACATGCTAGGAAGACATGTAGCAAAGGTAAAGCCTATGGCATGACAGTAAAATCATGCCCAGGCCTCAGAAAAATCAAAACTGGGGCATCAGAATATCATCCTGTCATACTACAGGGCCTGTAAGGGTTAGGAGGGTGAGGCGCCCAGACATTTCTACTCAAACAGCCGAGCTTCTAAGGAGCTTGAAAACATTGTTGCCCAGCCGGTTCAACATAAACCCAAGGTAGAGTAGAGTTTATTTCACAGAGGTGTGTCAGTAATTCTTTTGTCTAATGTGTGGGGCAAATGACTTATCTCTTCAGTTTCATCGGCCTTCAAATTTAGAGAGAAATTGAACTTGAAAATATATATTTAAGCATTTAAATTCAAAGGGCTTTATTTATACCTGAGCCTAATCCCTGCAATTCTGGTGTTTACACACTGTCTAGACCCCTTCACCTTGTGTTAGGTCGGTGTATATGAACAATAGAAAAAATGGCAAAAGTGCAAAAGTGATGACTTGTGAGATGACATCATGGATTCTGCCCAATTCTCTTGCAACATCGCTCTGGAGAAATCCAGGTGTCGTGTTGTGAGGTGCCAAGGGAACTGAGGCCTTCTTCCATGATCCAGGAAGAAACTGAGGCCACATGAGAAAGTCATCTTGGATGCAGGTCCTTCACTTTTAGTTCAGGCTTCTGATCATCTTCACATTAGCCAAGGGCTAGGATGCAATTTCATGAGACCTTGAGTTAAAACTATCCACCTAAGCCACTATCCACCTAAGCCACTGATCAAGTCTTGACCCCCAGAAACCATGTGAGATAGATAATAAACGTTTGTGGTCCCAGGCTGTTAGTTTTGTTTTGCATTGATAGATAACTACTAACATGGCGTTTAAAGCCATTGGGCTTGGGAAAACTCCTAGAAAGTGAAGGTAGGTAGAGAAGTCATAATATAAGGGATCTGATGCCTAAGGCTTGTTAGTACTTAAGTATCAAATGCAAGGGGAAATGATATAGCTATTTGATTTTGGCAGATTAGTGGTATTTATTTTCCTAATCTATCAGATGGAGATAGAACAGCCTACAGTGTTGTGGGTAAATATTAATGGTATAACATTTGTAATGTGTATAATATAGTGTCTGTAATATTATAATTTCAAATGGTATTATTATTTCTTTCTTATACCCTGCTTACCACAGTTTTAGATTTTATCCTCATAAACAGAACAGGGTCTCAGATGTCCAAATGAGCATCATGAAGTGTATAAATTTTTCAGAATTATTTTCAAGTGAGGTTGATTCTACTCTTTGTAGGTATCCTCCTTCCCCCTTAAACTGGTCAGTAAAATAATATTATCAAAAATGTGTGTCTAACTATTTATAATTATATGCAAGAAATATTGCTATAGAAGAAGTATATTAAGGAGTTTGTACAGAATCATTTCAGTGTTACTTTAGCATTACTTGTGCTCATTATTATTTTGTCTGACAGATGAGAAATTTCTATTCAGTAGTATATTTTTTTCTAGGTGAACATCTGGGGAATTTTTTTTAAGCAATGAGAAGTTAGAAGATATCTATTCAGAACAGATGGATAGAAAATCTATTTTCCTCAGAAATTATTTAATGTCACATTTAGATATACTATACAGCTGAAATTTGAGATTAGCCAACAGGCATCTGACAATTTTTATCCTTATCTGTCAGTCATATGCTTCAAAAAAAACCCTTAATTTTGCATATCATAGTGTACTGGCAAAATTATATTTTTTGTTGATGGGAGCAGAATGTAGGGAAATTATTTATTTTTGTTTGATTCCCTTAGAAATTCAGAATAAAAATTCTATAAAATAGTTTCTTATATTGTTGTAAAATAAACATGACCAGATTACAAATTTAATTTTAGGTGACGGTGCTTATATTTTCCAAAAAAGTGGGCTTCAGGAATACTTAAATATTCTTCTATATAAGCCTACCTAGAAAGGGAAATGTAACCTGGCAGGGCAACAGCCTGAGTCTTAGATGAAGAGTGTGGCCACCACATGCACATGGTGCATTTGAACTGCTAACATGACCTTTACATCACTTTTTGTTACTCTTTAGCTGTGGCATTTCCAATCCATTATCTTCTATTTTATTGGTATTTTAACCAGGTAGAAAATATTCTATAATGATTTAATTTTTGTTTCCTAAATTATAAATTTTATGTTAGGCCCTCACTGGTTTGGCTCAGTGGATAGAGCATCAGACTGTGGACTAAAAAAAGGGTCCCGGGTTTGATTCCAGTCAATGACACATGCCTGGGCTGCCGGCTTGATCCCCAGTCTGGGGCATGCAGGTGGCAGCCAATCAATGATTCTCTCTCATCATTGATGTTTCTATCTCTTTCTCCCTCTCCCTTTCTCTCTGAAATCAATAAAAATATAAAAAGAAAAATAAATTTTATCTTAGGAAAAATATGTTTAATGGGGGAATAGAATAAATATTTTTAGTGTTTCTATGTGAATTAGTTCTACTTACCTGAAAATAGAATTTGAAATGAAGGTTTATGAGCAAAAATGAAGAGAGAGAGAGAGAGAGAGAGAGAGAGAGAGAGAGAGAGAGAGAGAGAAGACTCATGGACAACAGTGTGGTGATTGGTGAGGGGGAGGAGGGAGGGTTGAAGAGGCCCAGAGAGGATAAATGATAATAGCAAAAATAAAATAAAACTTTAAAAGAAAAAAAATACCCCAACAACTTATGTTAAAAAAATTTATCAGAGTTTTTCCATGAAAGTGTCTGTAAGGGGTAGGGAAACACGATTGGATTGAAGAAAATGATAAACTGTGAAGCTTCCAGAGCTGGATTTAACCTTCATTGACTAGCCATTGGATGCAGCTGCCAGTGGACTGATGGAATCTTTGTACCGACCCAAGAGAGCCAATTGCTAAACATTCAAGAATTTTGAAAACTGGTTATTATACTGTTGCTAACCTTTGAAGTCACCAACCTGGGAAAATTGATTTGCTTTTGGAGCACTAGTTTACCAGCATGATTTTAGGTATATTCTTGGGAATGTGGTTTTCTTCAGCAGAAGGAAATGTCTGGGAGGTTCTCACCTATGAACCGTTAGCTGGAAACAGCCCCAGAAGCCAGGGCAGTGGATGTCCTAGTCATGAAAGGGGAGAGTTGGGCATTGCAGTATGACATACATTTATGAAGTCCACACATTTACTACCCAGATTCACTAGTTTTGTATAGTAAGTTCACCTCATCCAAGAAAGGTACATCCAGAATTCCAGGTGGCCTCTTTATTTTGGGTAACTTAGAAGATGAAGATTAGTTAGTAGACCATGAAGTCCACACATATGCTCATCACCCTCCCTCTCTCTTACAATCCCTTGTATAGCCTCATTGTGCTTGGCTAGCACCTCTGCTAGTCTAAGTGGATAACTGATGGGGTGAACCTTATCTTCATGATTGAGAACTCTTCATGCCTGGCTGCTGAACCTATTAACTTAAAATCAAAATTGGTAATAAAGTACCAAATGACTCCCCAAGGGATCACCTATGTGCCACATTTATTTATTTCTGTCCCCATAAGCCCTACCACTTCCTGGTGGTCAGAGTAAATTACTTCTGACAGAATGTTGATTCCTCTTTTTGCCTCTGATCTCTTGGCACAAAGAACCAAATGTGAGTGGGTGGAAGCTTGAAAATAAAGTTGAATGGGACTCTAACTACGTCCCCTGGTGTAAGCATTACCTCTGTGGAAACCAGAAGCCGTAAACCCTCACAGTCTAAGGTATTAGAAAAGGGAAGTACAAGTTTCTGACATGGGTTATTGCAAGTGATAGTAATTAAGGCTACTTCTATTCCAACCTCCTTAGTTGTTTGACTCACATATTCTACTTATTGGAGACCTCACATGCTTCTATCTCCAAACTGGTACCTCAGTTGGGTCAGGGCAGCTTTGAAAAAAAAATATATATATAATGATATTTTGTGGTCCTTTGTTCATTGACATATCTCCTTTGGTGTGAAGTTGATCTCTTGTTCTACTGAGTTGTTATGCAGGCTTCTGAGTAGCTGCATCAAATATCTCCAGATAGTGTGCCAACTGAGGCCCTGTGGGCAAGAAAGAAAATATTATATTCAGAATGTATGCTTATTCTAGTCAAGATAATAGCTGTCTTTTAAGGTAGAGAAATCCAATGTAATAAGCCTACCACTAAAAAGTTTTATAGGTAGATAACTTATTCAGGTAGAGAGCTGGTTTATATTGTGGAATTTTGAACATTTACCAGAAGTAGTAGCTATTTCAGTCTTAGTAAATGGAAATACATGCTAAAAGGACCATGTGAAGTTTCCCTCTCTTACTCAATGGCTGGTCTATTTATAAGCCCGTTGTATTAGAAATGAGGTACTGGTTGGCAATGGTTGATTGATGCTAAATGGTGAGTTGCTCTGCCTACTCAGTAGCTCAGTATTTATTCTATTGAGTATGTTTTCTAGTAGGTATAGATATACAATAAAATGTCTTAACCACTTCCATTAGTGCATTCACATACATCTTTCCAAGCTCTTTTTGTCCTCAATCTTCCAACTTTCTTCTCCTATGCCCATAGAAATCCACACAGTCATCTGCCATGCTCATTATTCCATTGGCATTAGACCACTTCCCTTTCCACACAAGTAGATAACAAGATGTCTGAAGCTTGGATTTTTTTCATTTTATCAGCTTTTCAAAAAGAGTCCCCTTCAGGTATGAGCTGAAGAAGCACAGTGCAACATTAATAAAGTATATGGAGGTCTAGGTCATCTGCTCATGCAGCCAAGCCATCACTCCAGACATACCACTTTCACATTACAATGGGTTGTTGTGGACTGGTCTAACTTATGACTTTATGAATTCAACAGGGTATAGCTATGGCTACGTGGTCAAATGGTATCCATGGTCAGACACTGTAAGGATACACTAGCAGATCAGCTGCTAAAGTATTTGTCAAATAGAATATAGTTGTCCGCTGCAAGACAGGAACTTGCTTCGGATCTCCTGGTGTCTAATTGTAATTTTTCTCTTGGGAAATTTAATAAGTGCCACATGGCACATTTATAATCAGAGTGGAATATTCCAGGTAATATTGAGCCATAGGTATAGCTCATTTGTGCACTGGGCCCTGTTCAAGCCTGGCAGCCTTCCAAGCAAATGTTTCCTTCTCAGTGGTGGGAGGAGTAACATGACCTAATATGCCCTTTACTTAAGGAAGGATATCATATCATGCCCAAACTTCTATACCTCTAAAGGTTTCACTGATGTGGCACACACTCTAACATTTCTCTAATTTATCTCTTACCATCTGGAGCACAAGAAACACAAACAAGGTCTCCAATGAACTTAGCACTTGGTGTGCATTTTCTCTAATTTATATGATGCCATCAATGAAGTAGACCATCTGCATGATATCCAAGTGATCCATTTCCCTCCAGACTATGTTATGCCAGAGCATAAGAGAATTTATATACTCTTAGGACAAGACTGTAATGTGTATTCTTTCCATCCCACATTCATGTGAATCACTTCCCATTCTCTATTCTCAAATGGCTGGAAATTGGATGCTTTTGCTAGTTAGTCCCCTGTTACAGTATCCCTTAGCTCCAGAAAAAAATCCCTTCTGGCAAAGTTACTGCAATTGAGACTATTGTTTGGTTGTGTTTAGAGCACAGCATCCTCAGTTGGCACAATATGTCTTGTGTTTGAGGGGGCCAGAATATGAATTAAATGGGACTATTATGAGGACCCCCATGTCAAAATTTAAGTCATTAAAGTAGTCACATCTCTAATACCCCAGTGTGTGATATTTAAATCTTTGTTTTGATATGATTTTTAAATATACAGAAGAGTTGCAACCAAGTATAGAAAGTTTCCATTATAATTCACCTAGTTTACATAATCATGTTAATATCTTTCATAACCATTTATCAAAACTAGGAAATTAACAATGGTTGAATACTATTGTTCAACTAGAGACTTTATTCAGATTTTTCCAGATCGTGACCTTGTTGTCATTTTTCAAGAACCCAAAGCTCCATACCATATTGCATTTAGGTTTCAAATTACTTTACACAAATTAAAATCACAGGATGTGCATGCATGCCCAATAGAATGACATAAATAGAAAAATATGACAATACCAAGTGTTGGTAAGAACGCAGATCAACTGGGATTCTTATGCATGCCTGGTGGAAATGCAAAATGGCATAGCAACCTGGGAAGATCATTTGGCAATTTCTTATAAAGATAAGCTTGTTAAGTGGCTTTCTCTCTCTTTCTCCACCTCTTTCCCCACCTCCTTTACTCCAAATGCATTTTCCTTGCCTCTCTCTTCCTCCTTAGGTCTAAAGGCCCTTCTTTTGCCTCTGTAACTTGTTTCCTGAGTCCATTTCTTCTACTTCTGTGGCTCACTTCTATCTCTGAGGCTTTCTAAATAAACTTTTGCTTGTATTTGAGTACTGGTTCTAAATTCTTCCTTAGCCAAAACTCAAGGGATCCGAGGTCTGGTCCAACCCCACTGGTCTCATACCTGGTGCCATTTCCCTGCCAATACTTAGGGACTCAAGTACTAAGTATGGTGATGCTCCAAGGTAAAAGGAATCTATCAAGGTAAAAACTACACCTGCCCTTTGCCTCAGCAATTTCTAGGTAAAAGCTTAGAGAGCATTGATTTGAAAAATGGATTTTTCAATTGCAGGGCTGACTATGTCCCATTGAAATTACCCATAAATATGATTCTCATGAAAGGGGTAATTTTAAGGACTACTAAAGAAAGAACCCACGCCCCTGGTGAGGGGTAAGGAAGAGGGTGGCTCAATTGTGACAGCTGAGATTATGACTCCCATGTTTGTGAGCTGATTTACCTGCCAGTCAAACAAGACTCTATCCAGAGCAAAACCTTTGAATGCAGAAGGAAGAAATATTGCAAGAATACTCAGCCTTTCCATCGCACGCCGAGTCATTCTTGGTTCATTTGGATTCATTCATGCCTTTTATCTTCCTGGATATCCAGGTCTTGAAAAACTCATATTATCCAACAAATGACCTGTCAGAAATGAATATATGGCCACACAAAACCTGTACTAAAATTATTAGAATTTTTACTGTAGCTATACTTATAATAACCCCAAACTGATAAAAACTCCAATGTCCATCAAATGGTTCGTGGATAAACAAATGATGGCACAATATAATGAAACACTGCTCAGCAATAACATACACGCATAAACATGGATGAATCTCAAGTCTTGCACAAAGGTGCATAATATGTAATTTCATTTAAATGTCATTCTGGAAAAGATAAACTATTGGAAGAGACATCAGAACAATATTTGCTGTGAACCAGAGATTGGGGAAGGGGACTGACTGAAAAAAAAAGGAGGCAAGCTTAGGGGGTGATGGTGATACAGGTATTCCGCTGAATTTTGAAGTTCACGCTTTAGTCACTGTGCTTGACCTACATGAGAACCTGTTTGTACTAACCAAGAGAGATCTAAAAGGATTCTCTCTTTCCCTACAAAAGGTACAAAGCACAAACAGGGCTGGGGGTCTGTTTTAAATATATATATATATATATATATATATATATATATATATATATATATATATAATTGATATTTTACAGAGAGGAAGGGAGAGAGCTAGAAACGCCAATGAGAGAGAAACATCGACCAGCTGCCTCCTGCACGCCCCCTACTGGGGATGTGGCCACAACCAATGCACATGCCCTTGACCGGAATCGAACCTGGGACCCCTCAGTCCACAGGCCAATGTTCTACCACTGAGCCAAACCGGTTTCAGCTGGGCGTCTGTTTTGCAGCAGCCCCTACAGAGGCAGCAGCAGGAGCAGAGAGAGGGCCCCCGCCCAGCTCCTTCATGGGAACCTCACTCAGCATCAAACCAACCGCTCGTTGAGCTGTTGTCTGGGAGCATGTGCACTGTATCTCTATTCATTTTGCGTATCTGTCAGCAAAAAGGGCCCGACATTACCAGAAAGGCCTAAGGGAACTCCTTAAGAGTTTCATGTTTAGCATAAAAGTGAGCATAATTGTTTTGATCACAGTGAACGAAAGACATTGTGTGTGCATTGAGTTCTGGGTCCAGGAGGCTAAAAATTATTTCCACATAGATTAATGATAATTGCTCCTTCACTCTGCACCATTTTGGCTTACAGAAGTTTGGGTTTTTGTTTTTGTCTTTTACAAGCATGCTCCACTTTCAGGTAGTGGGGGAAAGCCGTAGCTTATATTTTTACTATGGTGGTGGTGTTTAGATGACTTTATATATTTGTCAAAACTTTCCAAACTAGGATTATGCAGAAAGGTAAATTTTATTATGTAAATTGTAACACAATAAACCTGACCAAAAAGAAAAGAAAGATGTAGCCATCCACACTTATTGGTTCCATTTTTCATGCCTTAAAGTGAGAATCATTCCATAGAAAGAATAATAGGTCCTAAGAAATTAACAGCCGAAACCGGTTTGGCTCAGTGGATAGAGCGTCGGTCTGCGGACTGAAAGGTCCCAGGTTCAATTCCGGTCAAGGGCACATTCACAGTAGGGCATGTGCAGGAGGCAGCTGATCAATGTTTCTCTCTCATCTCATGTTTCTAACTCTCTATTCCTCTCCCTTTCTTTCTGTAAAAAACCAATAAAATATATTTTTTTTAAAAAAAGAAAGAAATTACCAGTTCGAACAAAGCACAAGCTCATGCTGCGGTTCTGCCTCCACAAGCACTGTGCAGGCTTCTCTTCAATTTTCTCAAGGAAGCTCATGCTTTCAGAACCAGCAGTTCTGGGTCACCGGCCCACGAAAGACTCAAAATGTGCCGTGTCTACTACCGTAGTTGTTTTACAGTCAGACTTCTCCAGCTCTAAGGCTTGTAGTAAACCTTTCAAGACAAGACAGCTCTCCTGTTTATTGTTTGATCCTATTGTTAGATGACAGCTGCCCTAAGTTCTGCATCCCCAGGTGGAGTGAACTCCCCTACCCACTACTCCACGCCTGCAAACATTGGGCAAAGTGGCGTTTCTAAATTGCAGTGGCTGAAGTCTTACAGAAGCAGGCTACTTTATAGGACCAGTGCTCAAACGTGCCCTTGACACTGAAGTTCGGTCCATCTATTATATTTCACCAAATGGGAAATTGAACATCGGAACTGAGCTCCTAGGTAATGGGGGCGTCCAATGCGCGCCTGACATTGTTTCTAAGCAAAGGCCGTGCTTGCAGATGAATACCATCTGAAGGGCAATTAGGAGTTTTAAAGTCAAATGGCACTTACTTGGCATTGTACAGTAGGAAATTCTGAAAGCTTTTTGATAAATGGCAGAAAAGGAGATGAAATTGAATGCCAATAACAGAAAAAGTGACTCATATATGAGATATGATCCTTCTCGAATGGCCAGGTTCGGACACTGTGGGTGTCTCGTGTGATTGCACTGTGGAGAAATGATAGGTTTCTTGGTATTTACAGGGGAGCTGAGGCCTGAAAGCTGGAAGGGAATCTCTGGGTAGTAAATGTAAGCATATTTCAATTGAGCAAGATCATGTACCGCAGTGGTTAAGAGTTTGGGATTTGGAGTATGGCAGACTTTGAATAAAGCATTAATTCTGCTATTTTCCAGTAGGTGACATTGGATGAGTCATTAAAAGTTCTCTAAATCCCCATTCTTTCCTCTGAAGGCAGGGAAGACAAAACATTATCTAACAAGGTAAATTAAAGATGGCATAAAATATATGTCACACACCTAGTGTGGTGCTGTCTCACAGAAAATGCTTAAAAAGTAGAATTCAGCATTTTACAAACAATAGTATCATTTTTAAACTTTACCTCAGAACTAAAAGGATGTGTCCACTCAGGTTTCAGGTGTACACTGCATAGGTCAGAATATTTTTGTTTCTTGATAAGTGCTGGTTGGCTATTTGTAGATAAGTTTCATTCATCTGCATCACCCAGATCTACTGAATGAAAGATAACAGCTCTGTGAAAGCCAGAGCAAGCATCTGAATATTCAGGCTATGGAGGATAAAGTGTTTATTCTATAAATATACTATAAAATATAGTTATTAAAATTTATGTAAAAGAGCATGAATGAGGTATTTGTCCCTCCGAGAAATTAAGAGAACACAAAATAAAAATATAAATTGTTAAAATAACTAGGAATAATGCTGAGTCACAAGAAGATATGTTTTCTATTTATTTCTCCCAGTCCATCATATATTCAAACTATAAACCCACAAACTGATTGTCTAAAATGGACCGCCTTTTATATAATCAGTAAAAATTAGACGGAGGCTCTAAAGGTATATTTTCTTCCCTTCTTTTCTTTTATTAATGCATTTATTTTACCAAAATGTATCTTGTGAGAGCTTAATTTTGTGTTCCTATTTGAGATGATGCTTTGAAAATTACTGGCTAATAAGGCAGATAGTGGAGGAAATCTCACAATTAAAGTCTATATTATAAGATGAAAGTATAAACAAAGCATCTAGCCACCTGCTCCCCTACCCTCTCACCATTAAATTATACTTAAAGCTAAAGGAAACATTTTATATCATCTCGGGATATATTGTTCATGCCAAGGCTTCAAACAATTTCCCTATGTATAAAAGAGATCTAATGGAGAGAGAACTTTAACCAGGGCCTAACTTGCACCTCACATTTACCAGGAACTATATACAGGAAATTCTAAAGAATCTGGTTATGGTTCTTCATCGAGAGAGGCAAGAGAAGAAACAGTACTTAAAATCCCTCTTGGCGCTGCTGATGAGTAATACCGGTGAGTCTTTGTTTGGGGACAGTGAGAGTTCCAGCTGCATCCTCAGCCACGGGAAGCAGTCCTAGGATGGAGAGATTCTCTCCTCTGTTGTGGCAGCCATTGACCAGAAGAGATGCTATTCCTATTCAAGCAACAAAGTCATTTAGAAAAATCATCTCAGCTCAGAGGCTTTTTCAACAAGCAAACCGGAGTAGAGACAAATGCCCTAGCTAAGCAGCCCCCATGGTCTGTTCCTGCAGCACAGATTTGGACCTCAGAATCCACCACGTCAGTGAGCGCCAACCAACTGCTGAGGTTAAGGTCTGATCAAAGGATACTATTAGAAACCAAGCAGTACTACAAGGAAAAAAAATAAGGAAAATGAGTCCACCCTATAGAATGACAAATACCTAAGTAATCTGGATGGAGATCACTTTATTCAGAATAATCATTTAACAAGAAACCGGCATAAAACCCAGGAAAAAGTCAACATCAATAAAGAGGGAGAATTATGTAACTAGAAAGATGCAGAAGAATATGTATGTGTATATGCATCTCCAGTCCCATATCCACAATTATATGTATATTTTCATATATGTATATGTATATCTAATATGTCTATATCAAATTATAAAAGTTGTCTGCCTTCTTCAGATTTTGTGTGCTATGATATTTCTCAAACTAGACTTTATTAGAGAAGGTTATAAAGAAAAATGTGAAGAATATTAGTAAAAGGTACAAAGACAAATACTTCTCAGCACCAAACAAGATGCTCTGGGTGACGTTCCCATGGGATCTGTCCTTGGCAGAAGGCAAGCAGCCAGCTCATATGAAGGAAATAATATCAGGCCTGTTTTGTGCATATATATGTTTGTATACATATGTAGACCACTTACGTTTGTTGCCCAAGCATTCGGAAATTTTCTTCTTTAAATATACTTTTATTGATTTCAGAGGGAAAGGAAGAGGGAAAGAGAGATAGAAACATGGATGATGAGAAAGAATCATGGATCAGCTGCCTTCTGCATGCCCCTCACTGAGGATCAAGCATGAAACCTGGGCATCCACCCTGACCAGGAATTGAACCGTGACCTCCTGGTTCATAGATCTACCCTCAGCCACTGAGCCACACCGACCGGGCAGTTGTCAGTAAGGTTTGACTGCTGCAAGCTGTGAAAGCATAGCTGCACACCAACTTGTTTTCTGTTGTGGTTGGGACATATTTTAGACCAAGATATGGCTTCACCGTAGGAGCCTCTTACACTTAAGATTTTCCTTACAGAGATGTAAGAAAGCATCGCCCCTGACAACTGGCTTTAGAAAATTTAAGTTTCTGCTTGAAAACAGAAAACACAGGTCAAGTGGCCAGGCATGTTATCCCCACATACGGATTTTCTCAAAGCAAATGTAAAAGTGAGCAATGCTTTAAAGCAGGGTTAGCAAACTTTCTCTGTAAAGGACCAAAAGGTGATCCTTAAGGCTTTGTGAGTCCTGCATGTCAGCTCTCCTGCTGCAGGGAAAGCTGCCACAGGCAATATGTAAATGAAGGTACCTCACTGGGTGACAAAGACAGACAGTAGTCCCTTGGCAATCGTTTGCTGACCCTGATTTAGCAACTATATGGACCATATGGTCTAACTAAGAAAAACAAAAAGCAAAATGGAATTTGCAAAGGTTTACAGAATTGAAACTTTTTATACTGGAGCAGAGGGAGGGAAAATGTAGATGACTAAAGAAAAGAGTACTATATCCACTAGTGTGTCTAAGGTAATTTTTAAAGAATCACTTCAGAATTGACACTTTGAGGGGGCAAAGCCACCTTCCTGCAAGAAGGCCAACTAAAGTTCTCCTGTAAGAAAAACCAAAGATGCTGAATAAATTGTACTTTTGTAAAAAGACCTAACAAGGCATTCCAAAACCTATGAGAGAAGGACAGAGAAGATAATCTTCAGTTGTTAAACACAGAGAAAACAAAAAATAAAATTGTGATGACTGTATATTACAGCTGGGGCTAATATTGCATGTGGTATGTGTATGTGTTGGAGGAACACTTTGGGAAGTTCTTTTACTAGGAATCAGAGGTTATTTTTTGCATTTATTCTCTTTATTTTTCCCCTTTATGCCAAGATACCAATAGACTATACTAACACGGCACAGGGCATGTCACATAGTGGATGCTGTACTACACTACACAGATCCGCCTGCAGAACCGGGCGCTCACACATCCCCACTGCTGACCGGGTTAGCAGCCAGGGCTCAGAGCTGCGTATCACTCCAGGAATTGCTCTTGGCTAAATTGACTTGCCAAAGCTTTCACCTTCTTCAAAGGGTTAGCCTAAAATCTATTACTCGACAAGGCAAAAGTTTTAATATTCAACACCTTTATGTCGGTTTGGGAAACCTCTAAAGTGTCTCCTGGGCCATCAGAGGGTGCCCAGTTGTAACTGAGTTGCAATTTATCTTTCCTTCTGTTCAATCCTTCTTTCCTCACTTCTTTTAGGAATTGTTCGCTAGGGTCCATAAACCACTGTCTAAAATGATTTTTCCAGAAAACTGGACCTGACACAACCACCACCCAGCTTTATATATAAACATTATTTGTTATTTACTTAGATAATTCCAATGAACATTTTGGTAGGTTAGCACATATCTATGAATTCATCAACATTGTATAGTAATTTTGTAGTCATTTTAATTCTATATATGGTATAATGGAATATATTCTGAGTCATAATATTTTGTACTCAAAATTGTTTGGGGGCTTATGTTATAATAGAATATCTTCTGAGTCATAATATTCTGTACTCAAAATTGTTTTGGGGCTTATGTTTGTGGATATGTTTATCTCTTTAAGATATGACTCATAGCAAATATGTCAAAATATTAAGAGCTCTGTCCAGCCAGTGTGGATCAGTGGATTGAGCATCACCCTATACATTGGGAAGTCACAAGTTTGATTCCCCATCATAGCACATGCCCAGGTTTCAAGTTTGATTCTCATTAGGGAGCCTGCATAAGGCAGCTGATCAATGTTTCTCTCTCATCAATGTTTCTGTTTCAATTTGTCTGTCTTTCTTTCCCTCTCCTGTCCTCTCTCTGAGATCAATAAAAACATATTTTTTTAAAATATTAAGAACTGATACTTTTCTTTTTTAAAAAAATATATTTTATTGATTTTTTTACAGAGAGGAAGAGAGAGGGATAGAAAGTTAGAAACATCGATGAGAGAGAAGCATCGATCAGTTTCCTCTTGCACACCCCCTACTGGGGATGTGCCCGCAACCAATGTACATGCCCTTGACTGGAATCAAACCTGGGACCTTCCAGTCTGCAGGCCGACGCTCTATCCACTGAGCCAAACTGGTTTCGGCAAGAGCTGATACTTTTCAAATACAGTCATATGCATCTCTGGTGTATCATTTCATGTGTACTTAGTTATATTGAATGCTTTAGGATTAAATATTTTTTAAAAACTAAACTAGTTTAATTCAAAGAAAAATAATGACAAATCTTTAGTGTTCTTCATCCACACCCATTTAATCACTTGAGTCCAAAATGTACTACACAAAGGCCTTTTGCAGTGTGACTCAAACCAACCTATGTATCTAGTGCCATTGGCATCTGCATGCTGGCCTATCTCCTGTTCTGGCCCATCGTTCTCCCAAAAGTATGTTCCATAGAAGGGTCTTCCTAAAAAAATGTTTTATAGAAAAGCTACTTATTGGTGAAACTAGAGGCCCAGTGCACGAATTAGTCCACTGGTGGGGACCAGCTAGCCTGCCCCAATCCCACCGGGGACAGAGCCAGCCAGGGGGAGGGGCTGTGTACCCTGGTCAAAAGAGGACAATTTGCATATTATATAGGATAATCCATTAATTACACTCGATAGGTCTCTTTTGGATGTACATTTGCTCTCTACATTAAAAAGTAAAAGCAATTCTGCAATAAAAGAACACCTATTCAATTAATAGTTATTTCCAAATTTTGCTTTTTCATTAAAAATTGACTCACAGGGTTTCTAATAAATTGCCCATGGGATTAGCAAACTGAGGACACACTTCACATTCACCACCAGTTATATTTTCTCTGTTCACTGTCCATTATCATACATTCTAAAAATTGCTGTCTCCAAGTTTTCCCTTGTTACCCTGTTGAGAATGTTTTTTTTTAATCCACACAATACAATGGTTTTTGTCCTTCTACTGCAATTTAATATGTCACCTCTCCTGTGTTGAGTGCCCAAAGCACTAGAGAGGATCATAATTAGTTAGAAGCTCAGCTTCTTTAACAATGGGTCTGCATTTGTTTTGTTTACTCTTAGTAGCTGGCACATAGATGGAGTTCAATAAATGTGTGTTGAGTTCCTGTTGAGTGCATGTGTGGATAAATCTATGTTCTTATAGGATTAATGCACAAATCTTATATTAAAATCACTTATTTATATGTCTCTCCCATCCGACTGCAAGTTCCTCAATGGCAGGAGTTGCAGCTGATTCATGATTACACCTGTAATGCTTAATACCATGTCT
Organism: Vespertilio murinus; assembly: GCA_963924515.1. NCBI lineage: Eukaryota > Metazoa > Chordata > Mammalia > Chiroptera > Vespertilionidae > Vespertilio > Vespertilio murinus. The sequence goes on along the minus strand of OZ004714.1, from coordinate 48,014,924 downwards.
GTCATGTAGCAGATGCTCAAGAAACGCCATTTGAAATTTTGGGCGAGGGGAAGATAGAAAAATTGGAAGAAACTAAAAAAAAAAAAATAAAGCAAATATATGGAAGTCAAGGTTGAACTATTCTCCTAAAAATATAATAGTAGAATAAGTAAAAAAAAAATCAGGTTAGGACAGTTAGCCTATTTCAAAGTAAAGTATTTTTAACTCTTCCATGAAAATTTTTTCTCCCTTATGACTCACATTTTCATACAGTGACAGTGACTCTTAATGATAGTTGATCAGAGGTCCAAGTGCCAAGTCTCTGAAGAAACTTTAAGAAAAACACTGAATTTGTGCAACTTTTGAGCAGCTTCCAAGCTTTAGAACACATTGGCCTATGACCAAGATGACACTCCCTCAGAGGCACAGTGCATTTAGAACCTGGGTGACCTCAACCCAGAGAGGTGACAACGCCCAGTCTAATAGTGAGTAGGAGCTAGTTGGAATTTTATAATTAGCTAACCCGCAATTGTTCAGATTGTCACTATTCTTGTTTACATCCAAGTCAAAAAAGTCATGGTTCAAATATTCTTTCTGATTATCTCAGCTTCATCATTCTTGATAATACTTTCTTCCACCCAACTATAGCTGCCATTACTTTTAAACCTAGAACCCAGTGTTGTATGGCAAATACATTCTTTTGTATTTTTAATCTCCTTATAAAATTATCCCACTAATTTCATGCCTTTAGAAAAATCTCTACCATGAGATGTATTTTCTCTCCAGCTCTCTCAGGTTGATTCATATCACACACCTGAAAGAACAGAGTAGAGAAGTGAGTTTGGCATCTTCGTCCACTGTGTCACTGTCATGACCACTTCTTTCTTCACATTCACTGTTAGAGCAGTGACTCTCTCTCTATATTCACTCCAGCTCACTTTCCTTGGTCTTTTCTTCCTTCATCCCTGCCAATCCCCAGATGGGGTAGGAACTCTTCAATGTTCTTTCATAGAAATCCTATAATTTTTCAAAAGTAAATCAATATATGATCCTCAGTATATGGAGCTCTGTGAGTAAATACTATCTCCTTTTTTTCCCCCATTACTATATCCATCTTTGAGCAGTGCCTACTCCCAGATTTTACTCTTCTAAGTATCTGTTGAAGAACTTAATGCTTATAGAGTACAGTAGGACAATAATATCTAAGGCTCCATCTCAAACCTGATAAATCATCACATCCAAATTCCAAAACATGAATTGCATACCATCAGTGAACCTTAAACTTACACTTATAAAATGTTTGTATTTTGATTTGCTGCTAGATGAATAGTCAACAAAGACAGTCCAAATTAATTACTTTCTTTCATAAAGATTTGGTTATCTTTCTTAATCTCACTGCTTCTGTGAGGTCCTCCTAAATCCACAGAACTTCTAGGATCATTATCGTTACTTTCTACAAACTTCAAACTCTTACACTAACTCCCAATTTGCCATTGATTTGTCCCCTCCATCTACTTATTCAATGTTAAGTACTCTCTATGTAAAGCCACAAGAGTTTCTGTAGAAGTTTACTGTTGATAAGGTCAGCCAACTGAAACCTCCTAATGGCCCATAGATTTCAAATTATGTTGCCCTAGATGTTGATTCATATGGCCCTGGATTAGACTGAATTTAAATTAGAATCCTATAACTCTTTATTTATTTATTTATTTATTTATTTATTTATTTACTTATTTATTATTAAGGTATTATATGTGTACATAGCTTACCATTGACCCCCCACCCCACCTTCCATTCATGCCCTCCCTCCCCAGAGTTCTGTGTTCGTTGGTTGTACTTATATTCATACATACCAGTCCTTCGGTTGTTCTCTTATCTCCCCCCAGGTCTCCTCCCCCCCCCCCCCGCTGTCATTTGACAATCTGCTTGTTTTATGGTGACTATCTCAGGATCACATGAATAGAATCTGCTCCTCATTGGGCAGTCTGCTTGTTTTATGGCGACTATCTCAGGACCACACGAATAGAGTCCGCTCCTCCTCTGGTTTTCACCGCCCCTCCCCTCAGGTCCCACTGCTTCCCCTGGGACACACGGCTCACCCAGGGCAAACGGCCTCCTGGGACACATCGCTCACCCAGGACACCCGGCCCCTTTGGGGCACACGGCTCACCCGGGACACATGGCCCCCTGGGACACATGGCTCACTGGGGGCACCCTATAACTCTTACTTATAATTTTTTCCTAAGACGGTATGAGTCAATGTAAATTAATCAAATGTAATAAAATTAAACTCTCTTTAACTAAAGCTATTCAAGTAAATAAATATCATAAAGGCCCAGCAGTCTCTAGTCCTCTAGATGAGATATTTATAGTCAGTATGTGCCCTCCTTAAAGATAAGTGTTTCAAGTCTCTTGACCTCTCCATGACCACACTGGGTTTATTCAGTCATTTGTCCTGGAAAATTTTGAGAAGGAAAGTAAGAGTTCAGTTTCCTTTTCAAATTATCAGTTTTTAGACCCACTTCTCAGTTGTATTTTTCTACGGCAGCTTCCCAGCCAGACATTGGTCCTTCCCCATTAATTTAATCCACTATGCTGGATGGTGTTGATGGTTTTCTATTGTATGGTCCAAGTGAAAGAACCCTTTGCTACTCCACTGCAATATCTGCCTTTATTTTTCAACTCTGGCAAACAGAATCCAGAATCATTTTATCATAGCTCCCTCATCAGCCTCTTAAGGGGACATTTATAAATGGTGGACTCATTTGTCATCAACTAATTGAAATATATATAATTTTTAAATGCCATCTCTATATGGTGCACTATCCTCTACACTCTACTGCACAATGGTTAATATTACAGTATATATCTTTCTAGACACATCACCTGAGAAAAGAGTGGATACACTGAGAAACCATTCTACCTAACAAAATTGTCCCTTTATGCTCCCTGACCTACAGATCATATTTCCCTCAATCTCTTCCTGAATTACTTTGCTCTTGATATATATTGATTTCAGAGAGCAAGAGAGAGGAAAAGATAGAATGAAACATCAATGATAAGAATCATCAATTGACTGCCTCCTGAATGTTCCCTACTGGGGAGCCAGCCCAAAACCCCAAACTGGGAATTGAACGGTGACCTCCTGGTTCATGGGTCAAGGCTCAGCCCTGGGTCATACTGGCCGGATATGACTCTTGCTTTTTACTTTCAGATGAATCCTCTCCTGGAACTTAGTGGACTCATTCACATACTCACATTCAGTTCAACTGCATGAAATACGAAGTATTGCTCCGTGAAATTTTCCCTGAAGAATTTGTTCTCTGATTCCCAGAATACCAGTACAGTAATGCTTCAGAGCTAGCTAGGATATAAACATGCGTCACTTGTATTCTTAAAGAGCACCACTTGTAAAATAAGGGTTTTAAATCTTTGTCAGAGAAAAAGAAGCTATTACTCAATGCCAAACACTTGACTACTTAGTACAGTTAAATATTCTTTATAGTTGACATGATGACAAAAAATATCTATGGTACTATAAAAATGTTAGTGCTTTAAAAAAATCTAATTGAGAAAAATATACCTGCACAATAAAAGCAACAACACCCCCTCCCCCGCAAAAAAAAAAGAAATATTCCCAATAAGAAGACCTTGTTGGGAAAATGGAATGTGGTATATTTCACACATTAATCTCAACACAGGGAGTGAGGCGACAGTGAGCAAGGCTTTTTTTATTTTTTAAATATGAAACCGCTTTAATTAGAGCACAGATATGGTTTTGAATTCTGATTTCCTAACTAATTAATAATGTGACCTTTGGAAAGTAATTTAACTTCTTCAACCCATAAAGTGGTTAGTCCATAAAAATGTGACAGAGTTGGTATGGCTATCAAATAAAACACTCTGCGAATGAATTTAGCAGAGTAGTTAGCACATGTCAGGCCATCTATCTTGTGATATATTAGAGCTTTCTATAATACATTCACTGCAAAGAGAAAATCCTTGAACATATCTCTTAGAAGGCATCCTCATTAGACAGAGAATCACTAAACATGATAAAATTGATAAAATAAGCATGTGGGAAACATAAGCAGAAATAAATGCATTTATGAAAATGATGCCTACGCATAAAGCACAATTTTCTTAAGCCAGCATAGAGAGAGATGAATTTCAAAATCTCCTTAAAAATAGTCATCCATTTAGAAACTATCAAATAGTAGAAACAGCAAAATACATGAACCAGGAAGCGAGCTATATCTTCTCTGACCCTCAAGTCCCTTTTCTATAAAATTTCTAGCTCTGTTGTCTTGAATGAGAATTAAGGGTATACAATATTGGTTGTTACAAACCACAGAGTGCTACACAATGCATGTTGTCATTCAGTCCATCCATTAGCAAGTGCCTCCTGAAAGTTTTATTCCAGGTTTATTTCTGTCAAGCATATCAGGAAAAAACGCTACCAGATTCAGTGATTGCAACGTCCTCATTAGAATGCATGGTTACTGGGGAGTTAAATTGTAATAACAGGTGTTCATTAATCTAGCCAAATACCAGGAGGATAAAGCCGGCCCTTCAGAGGAAGGCAGTCATTCATTCAAGGCTTGAGTCTGCAAATGTGTCCCCATCCTCTTAAGATGTTCAAAGTTGAAAAACTGCTCAGAATTGGTTGGGAAAATGTCTCTTTGTTTTTTCTTGCGTGGTTTCCATTTTGTGACTTCCATTTTGTGTCTAACTCACATCCCACTAGATTGGTCATGACTTTGTATAGACAGCTTTAGTTTTCTCATACTGCTTAAACACCCTTTTTCCCCAAATAAAAACAATGTTATTCATAAATCCCATATACTAAAGGGTTAGTGACATTACTTCCTTACTAAAATCCACTACTTGCTATTGATGCAAGTGATAGCAAAGAAGAAGAAATAATGTCCAAATATGGCTACTATATGATGTAGGCCCTAAGCCACACATTTATTGCAATTGCAATGCTTTGTAAAAGAGACTACATTCTTCTGATGTCATCAGACCCTTGCAAGATCTCTCAGTCTCTTGAGTTACTGCATAAAAACAGACGGCAACTACATAGGGAAACCAAAAACACATGGACAATATTTACACCTACACAAAGGTTTCAAGGTATTTCCATGAACTGCAAAATACACCAATAGCCACAAGACAGGCCTTGCACCACTGTTTATACAGGAAGAAGACCAGGGAAGCAGTGAGGGTGGGATTCATTGGAACTGAGAAGTCACCTCAAAGAGTCAACAAATGTTCTCTGTACAGCATCATGGGCCGACTTGAGAAGAGCAGCTGAAACTGGAGAGGGGTTTGCTCTCCAGAAACCTGGCCAGTGCTAGGGGCCTGGGGAAGAAGTGCTAAAGAACCACAGCAACCTAGCCCCTGAGAACTCGCAAAGAAGATTCCGGAATCCCTTTGTGTGTGTCCCCACACAGCAGGAACTTCTGCAAGCTGGATTAAAATTGAGCATTGCCTCATTTAAGAAATCAGAAAAACTATATTAACATTAAAAAAAAAAAAAACTAACAGAAAGGCTTCAAATGACCATAAACCATACTGTTTATTTCTCTCTGGTCAAATAATAAAGATAACAATAACAGGGGGGGGGGGACAGATTTGGGGCAATAAAATAAGAGTGAAGTTAAATCTTAATTATAGGTCTTAGGCAAAAATGAAAATTAGAAGCAGACAAAATTCTTTACAGGCTTGGGAGCGAGCTATAAAGATTTGCCCACAAAACAAAATGAAACTATTGCTCATTACTTTAAAATGAGCTAAAAAACATTAAAAGGATTCAGGACATAAAGGGAAAATTGAATAATTAACAAAAATCAGAGGATTACTAAACTCAAGATGAGTAATGAGCAAATTATATGAGAAATTAAGACAAAACTGGAAGGAACAAAAGAAAGAAAGAAAATAAACACAATGTTTTAAATGGAAAATTAAAAAGAATTTTTTTTTAATTAGAAAGAAATAGAAAAATTAAAAGGCAGCAAGAGTGATACATACCAGTGGTGAGAAAAAGACATTGCCCTAGGAATGGAAGGGCAGGGAGGCAGGAACAGATGAAGGAAGGAAGAAAGGGATGGTGGGAGGGAGGAGGAAGGAGACTCTGCTCCATGAGGAGGTGGTTTAAGAAGGGGTAACTGGGGCAGTTAATGTTCAATGGGCAGGTGAGAGTCCAGAGTGACCGACTTGCACATGATGGAGAGAGACTCTAAATTCATTAAATAGATAGATCAGTGAGCCAGGTGAAAACCTGTCTTCTCACAAGAGAATCGAAAAAATGAACGTACACGTTAAAGAGGAGAGCCATGCAGTATCTGCAGAGAGGTGGGCATCTCGGGTAATTGGTCCTCATCCACCCACACCCAGATCCAGTTAATTTCTTATCTCGGGTTGATCTTAGCTTCATGCAAGTGCACATGAGAACATGCCACTTATTTTTAGTTGGGTTTAATAGTACTTAATGAGAATAACTTCTGACAGAAAATGAAACTGCAGGGTCTTTATTTCCATGCAAAATATCAAGTAATTAACTTAAAAAGAGTACATGAATACCCAGATATATTGTTTTTGCAGATGTTTAAACTCATCACAGTATTCTGCACATTTCATATGTCCTTCAAAACACATATATAAATCCAATCAATACGTTTTCTTCAGTGGAAGGCATAGATGACTTTCAACTGTTCAGGCAACAGCAGGTGAAGACATGGAAAAACCCTGCACACTTGTTCAGGCTCTGGAGGCCTACATGTGATTGATACTCTTTGCAGATTCCTTTAGGGCCAAATCTTTGAATGAGTGAAGAGTGCAGGCCTTCTATTTTCTTAGCCTTGTTCTTATAGAAATGTATGACAAGCTGTGATGGAATCACTGGTGTGCAGCAATTCAAACACCAAGAGGAAGGTGTGAAGACCAGTGTTTTTCACTAGTGAGTGATCTGGAAAACGACCTTTCAGCTAGCCCGGTTCACTCATTTTCCAGATGAGAAAACTGAGGTCCAGAGAAAAAAAGTGATTTACAAGTTGTAGGCTTGCGTGGAATATAACATGTTTCTCTGTTTTATGATGGGGTAGATGTATATTTATTAACACACACACACACACACACACACACACACACACACACACACACACAAACACACACAAAATCCCAGCCTGGCCAGTGTGGCTAAGTGGTTGAGTGTCAAGCCACAAACCAGGAGATCATGGTTTGATTTCCGGTCACGGTACTCACCGGGGTTCCAGGCTCAATCCCAAGCAGAGTGTGGGTCAGAGACAGCCTATCCATGATTCTCTCAACACTGATGTTTCTGCCCCTGAATCCCTCTTCCTTCCTCTCTCTGAAATCAATGCAAACATATTTTAAGAAATGTTCCACAAAGATATTAAGCAAGCGTGCTTATTATAATTCTGGAAAAACATATGGCAACATTTTTTCTGAGTCCTTTTTTTTCTTTTTGATTGTAGTTATGAGGTAAATGGTTATAATTTAATGTTCAATTTTGCTTGTACTTACTTCCTGATGGTTATAACAAAGATGCATTACTTGTATAATGAAGAAAGACCCATAATATCAGCAAAGTTTAGAATCAGTTTAAACTAGCCAACTGTTGAGACTACAGTATGAATTTTGGAAAAGCAATCGGCATGGTGGGTGTTTAATAAGCTTGGAGCCAGCACGTCCCAGGAGGAGTGGAGAAGGCATGAGTGCTTTGCAACTCAAGGTGTGGCCCACAGAACAGCAGCATAGGCATTGCCCAAGACTTGGTGGCAATGCAGAATATCTGAACTTGGCTTTATTAAATCAGAATCGCTCTTTTAACAAGGTCTCTACGTGTTTCGTAAGCACATTACAGTTTAGAATAATTATTCCAAACTAGAGCATAAACCCTAACTGCATCCAATCACTCGCTGAGTTTGAAGAGGCATAGGAGGAAAGACATGAAGGGGGACTTCAAGAGGGCTGCAAAGGAGGTGGACACTATACCTACCTGTTCCTGGCACCAAACTGGATTTATAACTAAATCATAAAGCTATAAATCTGAAAGGTAGCTGAACTGAAATATTATAAACAAGTAGTTGCAAAAAACACAGAGAGACTGGTAAGAAGGGCAGAAATGCAGAAATGCACCCATACCCATGTGCAGTGGCTGACACCTGGGGCCCAGGTTTCCCTCCAGCTCCCTTGCAGCCCCAGCTTTATCCAGAAGGACATCTGGAAGGATGCCCAGTCTAATTAGCATATTATACTTTTATTATTATAGGCTAGAGGCCCAGTGCACAGTTTCATGCACTGGTGGGGTCCTTCAGCCTGACCTGTGCCCTCTTGCAATCCAGGATCCCTTGGGGGATGTTGCACTGCTGCTTGTGGGGATATAGTAGTGCAGGAAGCAACAGGTGGCTGGGAGGAGCCCGAGCCTGGGCCAGGCGCCAGCTGCTCCCACTATCCTGGCCCTGCTGTGTCTGCCACCACCACCACTGATGCTTGGTAGCGCTTCTGCTGAGGTGGGAGAGGCTCGCATGGCCGCAGCTGTGCTCAATAGCTGTAAGCCTGGTGCCTGGAACCCTCCAATCAGCTGAGCAGTGGTCCCACTGTGGAAGTCACTGACCATCAGGGGGCAGGTCCTGCACTGAGCTTCTGCCCCCTGGTGTTCAGTGAGCATCATAGCAATCAGTTGACTGGTAGTTTGGTCCTTCAATCACTTATGCTTTCATATATATATATGGATGCATGGATGCATGGAACAGACTGACAGCTGTCAGAGGGGAATGGTGTTGGACTGAATGAATGAAGGTGAAGGGATTAAATATATTAGATAGAGAAAACAGTGTGTTAATAGCTAGAGGGAAACAGGGTGGGAGTAGGTGGAGGTGGGCAAAGATGGGGATAATGGGAGGAAATAGACTTTGCTTGGAGCAGTGGGCACACATTGCAGTACGCAATTGATTTTTGGTTGAATTGTGTTACACTTCTAAACTAGCCTAGATTATAGGATTATAGAACTTCTCTCATTGGCAGCTTCCTTATTTGTAAATGCTGTTAATAGCCCCTATATCTCATGAATATTTGAACCTATTGTTAAATATGCAGCAATGAACATAACCTGTAGGAGATAGGGCTCATTAATACCATTTTCCTTTTCCTTATTGTGCAAGTATACTGGGCCCTGACCAGCCTGGCTCAGTGGATAGAGCATCAGCCTACAGAACGAAGGGTCCTCATTCTGGTCAAGGGCATGTACCTTGGTTGCAGGCACATTCCCAGTGTGGGCTGTGCAGGAAGCAACTGATGGATGTTTCTCTCTCATTGATGTTTCTGGCTCTCTATCATATATATATATATATATATATATATATATATATATATATATATTCTTAAAAAGAAGTGTAATGGGACATTTGGTGGCTTATAGTTCTGTAGCAAGGAGAGGATGTGCAAATACAACCAATACATTTTGTTGCTTTGAGCTATGAATCTTGTTTTCAAATTTTATTAAGTGTCTCTGGTAGTTGTTCTAATACAAAATCTTGTAGAACTCAGACCTTGGCAAGTAGGGGTTGGACACTTTCCCTTCCTAAAAAGGACGGTAATGATGGGTTTTAATTGCAACACAATTAGAGCTTTTGATATCAAATTAATTTTCAATGATAGTGTTGGTCTTGGCAGAGAGTACCAAATTTATGAGATAAAAGCCCCGTGAGTATATGCACACACTCTTATAGCTTTTTATGCTAAATTGAAATTCCTGCTTCATTTCCATTTCTAGAATCAAAGATTAAGGATAATAAAGCTTTTTAGCTTAGTGAAATTAGTTAAGTGCATTTTATTACATCAAGTCATACTTAATTATAAGCCATACTTGGCAAATTCTCTCCACTTTAAATAATTGTTCACAAGATAATAATTTTATGAAATTTGTGTACATAATATGGAAATATGGTATAAATTAAAATTACAGAATTTTAATAAATTTTGAGCCTGTATTTTACTTGTAACCATTAATGCACTTAAGCCCATGTAGTTAAACTAGCGTGAGTACTAAAAAACCTTATTTTTGTTATATTATAAAAGAATTTTGTATTTTTGCCAATAAAAGCAATGCATATTATTTTGAATGAGAACATTTGATGTGTCCAAAATTTAGACCATTCCAGACAATAATACTGTCAGAATAATTATAATGAAAGCATAAAACCAATAATTAAAGTGATACATATTGACAGATAATCCTATGTAATAAAAGGTTAATATTCAAATTATCCTCTCAGGAGTTCGACTTACCAGGAGTTTGACCAACCAGGAGTTGATTGCCTGCTATGATGTGTGCTGATCACCAGGGGACAGTGCGGAATGAAGGAATGCCCCAGCCAGCCGCCAGAAGGCCCTGTGGCCCTGATTGCCAGCCAGGCCTACAGATCCTACTGGCACACAAATTTCATGCACTGGGCTTCTAGTTTGATATAATATAAAGGAGCAAATTCATCTCAAAAGAATAGATATACGTACTAAAGTTACCAGTGGGACACAACTAGATAACTAGTATGAGACCTTTGAGTTTATTTTCCCTTTAAAGACTAATACAATTTTATTTTTTTATTTTAACTATTAACATGCTATCAATCAAAATAGTGTTTCTTACATTTCCTTTCACAAAAGTGTACACACACACACACACACACACACACATATACACACTCTAGAGGCCCAGTGCATGAAATTTGTGCACTCGGGAGGTCCCATAGCCTGGCCTGCACCTTCTCGCAGTCAGGGAGCCCTTGGAGGATGTCCAACTTGGACATCCTTAGCACTGCTGAGGAGGCAGGAGAGGCTGTGAGCCTGGCTTCTGGTAGTGCACTGACCATCAGGGGGCAGCTTCTGCATTGAATGTCTCCCCCTGGTGGTCAGTGTATGTCATAGCAACTTGCCATTCTACCATCAGGCCAAAACTGGCTCTCCAATATCCCCCAAGGGATCCTGGATTGCAAGAGTGCACAGGCCAGTCTGAGGGATCCCACTGGTGCACGATCCGGGCTGGGGAGGGATGCAGGAGGTTGACCAGCTGGGGATGGACTGTGAGAGAGCTCCAAGGCATGTCTGACCCATCTTGCTCAATCTCAACCACCTGGACCCCAGCAGCAAGCTAACCTACCAGTCAGAGCATCAGATCCCTGGTGGTAGAGAGCAGTTGAATGACCTTACCATAGCATTGGCATATTATACTTTGATTGGTTGAACAGCCAAACAGATGACCAGACAACTGGATACTTAGCATATTAGGCTTTTATTATATAGGCTATGTGGTTACAAATGGTAAAATTTTATGAATAGTGCCATTTTTATCTAACTTTATTTTTAGATATTATTATCCCACAAAACACTCACTTATTCTTTTATTTTAAGTATTAAATTGAATACTATTTATCTATTTTTTTAATTAAACAATCCTCTATGGATGGAAATGATGTGGTCTCTAGAACTTTCCTTTTAGAAATAATGATGCAATACATTCCTTGTACACTTACCAGTTACACACATGCAAGACTAACTGGAGAATAACATCCCATATGTATGTAGAAAATATGAACTAAAAGGTATATGAATTTTAAATTTTTATTTCAATTCTACAGAAATTTAATTTTTAATGCACTCATAGAGATTGTACTAATTTTTACCCTGACTAATAATATATTAAAGTTTCTGTTTTCTCACACACTGACCAATATTGTGTTATAAAACTATTGATTTCCTACCAGTATTATAATTAAAGTATTTTTCTGGGATTTTTAATTATTAAAATTAACTTTTTATTTCAAAAATATTACAGACATGCAAAAATTACTAAAAATTTGGTGTAAACATCAACAGTACCCTCAGATATTAACATTTTACATAAATAGTACATTTACAAAATCCAGGAGATTAACATGGTTGGAAAAATATAACTTAATTTACACAACTCATCAAAATTTCACCAAATACTCTACTAATGTCTTTATATGGATCTGGAATTTTTAGGACTATATATTGCATTTAGTTGCTATAATGCCTTAGTATCCTTTAATCTGGAATAGTTTCAAGATCTTTGTCTCCTCTTTCAACACCTTAACATTTTTTTAAGAGAACTGCCACGTTATTTTGTCTAATATCTGCAACTTGGCCTTGCCTCAGGTCTCTTTTTGACTAAATCCTGTGGTAAGAACACCACAGACATAATGGTGTGTCTTTCATTGCAGTGGCAAGGCACATAATGTAGGTTTGGTTCAGCTACTTAGGAGGTGAAACTTGATCACTTGCATTATGGTTCCTGGCAGGTTTTCCACGGCATTGTAATTTTCCCTTTGTGAGGACTGATCTTTTCTGGAAGATACTTTGAGATCATGTAAATATTTTAAGATCACACATTCACCCACTAATGGAGAATCTACAGGTGAAGATAAATGGCAATTCTCCATTTCTACACAGAGTAGGTAGAAATGTACTCCAAAAAGCTTTCCTTCCTCACCTCTTAATTTTTGGTTATAGATTGATGGATTGACTCACTTGTTCATATCAGTTTGGACCTATGGAATCTTACATTAGTATATGGTTAGTGATTCACTATTTCCTTTTTTTGACTGAAAAAGTTTCATATTTGGCTTTTGAGAGCTTCTTCATGCTAGTCTCTGTGGCCTTTTAACATAGCCCCATTGCTATAATAATATAAGCCCTCTAATTATTGTGTGAAATGGTTGCTGTATGCAACCCCCCAATACCCTGTAACTTCCAAAATTAATAGACACCCCAATATTTTTATGTAAAAGCTCTGTGCCCTTAAAGTGTAAATGCCCTGCTCCCAGCATAAGGCACACCGTCTGGCCCACGCTGATAAGGACACATTGTTTACGGCGGTCCATGGTCCATATAACCCCGGTCCATATAACCCCGGTCCATATAACCCCGGACCAGCTTCAGTTGTGGTGTCCTGCCGGATAAGAGGACTGTACGTCGCTCCGAGAGACAAGACCCTGGTTGCTCCGCTGTGTGAGCCTGAACCAGCTGCGGCCCTTCCTGTCTCTGTTTTCATTGACTGCCCTTCAGTGTGCATCGCCGGGTGGCCTTTGCCGGAGTCCAGGACCCACTAGGAGTCGGTAAATAAACCCTGTGTGATCGCATACTCATTCTGTCTGTGTGTCATTGTTCGGCTCAGCTGTCTAGACATTGAAGTACCAGGTCATAGGCCCTTATTGCTGACTCCTGGTCACCTGCGTTTGTCTCACTGAGTCTAGACAGATAACCAATTAATTGGGGCTTAATTGGGACACACATCATTTCTACGTCTTTGCTTTTCTTGTATTAAGTGATATTTAGCCAATTTAATTTTACTTTTAGTGAAACTGTTAAACTTTTATCCTAAACTTTTCATTTAGTTTATTTTTCTTATTAATAGAAATTATTTTCATAATTATCCAATTAATTCTTTGTAATATGATTTGTGAGATGTTTTGCAGTTGATATTGATGTTTTTATTTCCTTATGTTTTGTATTCATAAATTTTATTTTAATGTAATAAAATTTATGAAGTTTTTAAGGCTTCTTGGTATGTCTTTATAACTGGATCAGCCTTTCCCACTCCTATATTATAAAACATTTTTTTCCTGTTAGTATACTTTTTTTAAAGTACAATTAGCAGATCATTTTAAAAAAAAACATTTTATTGATTTATTACAGAGAGAAAGGGAGAGGGATAGGGAGTTAGAAACATTGATCAGCTGCCTCCTGCACACCCCCTCCTGGGGATGTGCCCACAACCAAGGTACATGCCCTTGACCGGAATCGAACCTGATATCCCTGAGTCCACAAGCCAACACTTTATGCACTGAGTCAAACCAGTTAGGGAAGCAGATCATTTTTTTTTACATTTATATATTCTATACATTTGAAGATTATCTTAGTGTAAAATGTAAGTTATATATAAATTTTTTCTCTGGATAATTACTTTGAACTGAAAGAAGACCCACATTTATTGATTAATTTATTAATTCTGGTTTATTTAAAATTCTCTTTATTTAATAACATTATGTATATCATTGGTTTTATTTTTGTTAATATATGTCTACTCACAATTTTATATAGAGATTTATTTTGTCTAGTTTTAGAGTACATTTTATTATGCTATTCAGGTATTTTCATATTACTTTTCTTTTTCATATTTTTATTAAAAAATAATTTCCATATAAAATGTAGCTTAAAATGCATTATTATTACTGGGCGATATTCAATTAGGGGGAACTGACATTTGTACAAATATGAGTCTTTTAGTCAAGCTTACTGTATTATCCAAGTTTTTCTTTGAGTCTTTTGAGAATGTTCTAAAATATTCTTATATTCATTCAGAGAGTGTTTCTTGTTAAGTTTATTAAGAGGTAGTTTATCAATGTTTAAATTGTTTCAAATAAGATAACTTCCAATTATTTTGTTTCTATTTTTTATTGTTTATAAATTAGTAAATTGTTGATTTCTACATAAAGATTTTGTATCTAGAAATCTATCTGAATTTCATCATTGTAGTTGCTTTTATCAGTTGAATCTTGGGTTTTCCAATTATATATTCACATCAGTGACAAATTGTGAAAGTTATCATTATTTTCACTAGTTTGCAATGGCTGACATTTTCAAAATGACATAATGATGATAGTGTTGGCCATCCTTGTTTTGGAATTCTAATAAGAATGCTTCTAATGTTTCCTTGAGGGGGGGTGAGTTTTAGGTTTTGATATCTGTATCTCATAATGTTTAAAGAATATCCATGTATTAATATTTTATTCTTTTAAATTACAATACATATTAAATGTAATCAAAGGCCTTGAAATATCTATAAAAATGATTTTATGGCTGTCTCCTGTTATCCATTAGTATGTTAAAAATTAATAGGTTTCTTGCCAAAACCGGTTTGGATTAGTGGATAGAGTGTCAGCCTGTGGACTGAAGGGTCCCAGGTTTGACTCCGGTCAAGGGCATGTGCCTGTGTTGCGGGCACATCCCAGGTGGTGGGGGGGTGGTGGTGGTGGTGGTGCAGGAGAGAAGCTAATCGATGTTTCTCTCTCATCAATGTTTCTGACTCTATCCCTCTCCTTCCTCTCTGTAAGAAATCAATAGAATATATTTTTTAAAAAGTTAATAGGTTCTTAAAGCTGAAGTATTCTTGTAATGGAATAAACTTCACTTGCTTATACATAGTGCTATTGTTTTAACGTATAATTGAATTGTGTTTGCTAATATTTATTTGGCATTTTCATTACTAAACAATGTTTGGCCTTTAAATTTTTTTGTTGTTGCATATTGATATCATTATAAGAGTAGCTTCAAAAAATAGATTTGTTTCATTTTTTTATATTGATCATTTTAAATAGCTTTGGATTTTCTGATGCATTAAAAAATTGGTAAAATTTCCCTGAAAAAAATATCTGGGTTTGGTGATTTTGAAGAGAAGGAAGCCTTTTCAAAACTCTATTTTTTCCATAACTGATCTGTAGACCTTAGGTGGTGAAGTAAATTTAATTTAGTGTAACTTCCTTTAAATGTTTCTATTTCCCCCTGGGTTTTCAATTTTCAGATTTTAACAACAGAAGTCTTTTATTAATATTTTAATTTCCCCAACATGCGGTGATTTACTTTTCACCATTTATTATTTTATGCATTTGTGCTTTCTACTTCTGCATGATCTAGTTTATTGGTTTGCTCAAAGATTTAGGTGTGATTTATTTATTAGTTCTGCCACCTTTTTTATTTCTATTTGACTATATTCTACTTTTATCTTTATTAAATCCATCCTTCTGCTTCCCGTAGATTGTTGTTACTGTGTATGTTTTTTTCTATTTTTAATTAAAACTTTATGACTTTATCTCATAATTTCTGTTATGAATAGCTTTTGTGATTTTTAAACATTCTGCAACTTGGGTTTGGATATTTTCTTAAACTGTTTTAAGAAGTTTCTTTTTGTAATTTCCAGTGTGAGGGACTTTTGAGTAATTTACTTTGTTATTACATTGTTGTTCCAGCTCAGTGTAATCAGAGCAACTGTCTCTATTATTTCTGCTTTGAAATACACAGATACTTTATTTGTGGCTTAGTATTTGGTCAAATTTATAAATATTTCATGAACATTTCATCAGAAGATGTATTTACTGATTTTGAAGAACAAAGTTTTAAAACATTATTTTAAGGTTTTAACTGAAATTTGGACTAATTCTGTTAATTTTCCAAAAGCACACATATTGTGATTTTAGAGAGAGTACATGGCAGGTAATTACAAGACCAACTAGTGGAGGGTTAGTTTTACATTGTTTGAGTTTTGAGTTTTTCAAATTCAGGAACATTATCTTACTTACTTTATTGAATATTTGTTTGTTTATTGTTTCTATTTTAACTGTTCTCACTTCGAAAGAGAGAGAAAGAAAGAATGCCAATATAATCACAAGGACTCATTTCTAGAAGAAAAAATTCTTCTTCTTAGAATCCACATTTAAAATTGTTAACATTAAAATATATGATTGTCTAACCACTATGTTGTACACCTGAAACTGAAACAAAACAATATTGAATGTAGATTGTAACTGGAAAAAAAAGAAATAAAATTGATAACATTAAATACATCGATACTTAGTACCACATTGCTCCAAGAAAACCCCACATTGTATTGTGAAAACCCCACATAGCAGATCTGCTTACACTAGTCCTGTTCTCTTCTATCCTCAGTTGCTTTGTTGGAAAGATGGTGGCTAAGGGACTGGAGGTCAGGGCCTTGATAAAGATCACACATCTACACGTCATTATCTATGGCACCCAGGACTTTTACATTTGAATGTTATTTTCCTGAAGCTCCTTTGCAAAACACTTGCATCAAGAGTGCTACTTCACAAGTTCTCCAGCAACGAAAGCACTACATCCAATCAGCAACATCAAAGTGTCTTAACTTGTCACTATAAGCAGTCGCTATCATTGGTGATAGCATTACTATGAAATTCCTTACCTCTACATGTGCTATTCTGCATATTTCCTGCATTCAGGAAGTACTATTATCATAATTAGAAAAATGTACTACAACCAAAATTCAAGATTGTGGGAACCACTTTGTAAAGTATATGATTGTCTAACCACTGTGCTGTACACCTGAAACTAAAAATAATATGGAATGTAATTGAAACATAAAATGCAAGCTAGTATGGTAGAGTTTGGTTACAGACGAGTAGCACTGGTCAGCCTTGACTTCTGCAGCCCTTCCCACCGACAGGCACTCTGAAGGGTAACCTGCTTAAGTAATCTGGAGGCAAATCCACTATTGCTCACCTAAACACCTCCATTGAACAGAGCTGGGGGGGGGGGGGGCAGGGGGGAAAGGGAAGAGGAAGGGGAGGTTGTGAAGACTTCATGGTGAACTAAACTGATCCACAGGCCCAATTCCCAACCTCTGCGAACATTTGAAATATGATCTTTCTAATTTGGTCTAATCTATGATTCAAAAACTCAAAGCCTCTATCACAGAATTTCCTGACCAGCTCTCATACCAGGCCAGGCTAACCTGGTCTGACTGCTGCTCAGAGGGGAGAAAGCTGTTCTTGGAATCGCTTATTCAGGCTCCACAGACAGACAGCTCCCCGGAGGAAGCCCTTTGGGACACAGATGCTAGCAACACACAGGGAATTTCACTGAGAGAGACACATTGCAGGTGGCATGAAAGGTCACGACCCTTGTGGGGCTTGGGAAAGTCAGAGGCCATCTTAAGTAGTGTGCAGAGTTGAGTATTTACATCCTGAAAAATGACCCCTTGTCTTATATGCATACGCAGCACTTTGGGCATGTTCCTGTCAGACAGGTGTGGGGGTAGTGTGGGCAAACAATGACAGAGTGATGTGCTGGTTTTGAGCTGTGCGTGTCCAAGGAAAGCTAACCACTCCTTTTCTTAGGAAGTCCACACCTGTGACTGCGGCAGTCACTCACTGAAACTCACACATGAAAGAGGAAAAGGCACAAGAAATCGCAGAGAAGGAAGGCTTTAGCCTTAAGATAAGGTACTTGGATTCACCCCAACTTCAGACCCCAGCACAAGCCCCTCTGGCCTTTAGGGGGGATGGGGTTGGATGGCCCCTCATAAGCTGACTGGGCTGCATCTTCATAGACTTGCCTTCCCTCAGGACCCACTTCTTGCCCTGCCTCCATTTAATACTACAAGTTCCAATAGCGCCTCCCTGAGGATGGCAGCTTTAGGGGGGTTTGTTTTTATTTATCTGTTTGCTCTGAATTTGCTGTCCTTTTGACAAAATAACTTTCCCCGCTTTGTTCTCCTTGAAATGCCTATTCACCTTATACCTACAGCATAACAACTCTGGTTGTCTAGAGCAGTGTTTCCCAAAGTGTGGTACTCGTACCCCCAGGGGCACGGGAAGAGTTGGGTGGGGGTACACGTTGCACCGGAGTTTGGTGGGGATATGCACTGCACTGTGCTTAGCTGTGCCTAATTCTACGTTCTTCTCATGAGTCAAGTCAAGACAGACTTGTGAGGCGTGAGATGGTCTGGTGTGCAAATAAATGTTATTTATAATATAACTTTTATTTATATTTTTATTAATAATTTTATTTTTCATTTATTATTATTTTGTGTATGTACCAAAAATAAGAAATAAATATATTTTGATTGTTATTAAAATAGATCCTTTTTTGACGAGGGGTACTCAGCTTTACGAAAATTATAGAAGGGGTACATATATGTCAAAAGTTTGAGAAACACTGCTGTAGAGAAATGGATTGGTTTTGCATTGCTTTTTAATAGGGACATTTTTAGGGAAACTGTAAGGGAGTGAGGAAAGTGGTAGAGAGAAAGGGGAAGGTTTGAGGAAGGATAGGGTCTCAGATAATCTAGAATGTCCCCATGCACAGAGACCTCTGATTCCACATCTCCACCTGAGGCAAGAGCAATCACTCTTTGGCTGTCAGGGGCCTCCTGGGCACGTTGAAGCCCACAGGCCAAGGGGAGTGCCCAGAGAAAGGGAACAGTTGTTAGTCTTTAGCAACTGAGGTTTAAGTGTACCAGCTTCATCAGCAGCCTCTGGGAGAGATCCCAGCAGTCTCCACACTTGCTCTGACTGGCTCCTGGGTGGGGCTATGACAAGTAGAGATAGGAAATAAGTTAACACAGAAAGGGAAAAAGGAGAGAAGTCACCAGTTCCTGCAGAGAGAAAAAGGAGTAGTAATGGATCCTAAAAGCAATTTAGTTTTCTTTTTGTTGTTTTATAATGATTTTCAAATACAACTATTTGTCCATTATTTAAAAATATTTAACTCAGAGATCAGCATTTTTTTTGTTTTAGAAAAATATATAATGTCTCAATTAATATCCTCCCACTAAATCGAATTCCGCTTTGCATCGAGCTTCAGACACGTGACATTTTGTTTTCCAACTAAAATGAATAATCCATTTACAGCATTTTTCAAAAAAATGAATAGTTGTATTTTCACTAGATATCTCAAAGCAGTTACTGATAAAATTGAACCAAGACTGAATAGGACAAAAGTAATTGCAATTTCACTAGATGGCATGCCTTTTAAAAGACAGACCTGGGGCACTGGACTATGAGGCGATGAATCATCTTCCTCAGATATCTACTGGTGGATGAAAACAGCATTCATGTGGATTCCCTGGAGCCGGTCTTGGGTTTTCATAATCACATTAACCGCTGAGAGGTTCAGAGAAATAGTTCAATATCTACACACCCCGTATTCCCCCCAAATCTTCAAGAAAATATTTACCAGTTTGGTGAAAGCTCTCTTTGGGTAATAAAGGGAAAATATCCTAAAGCAAAAAAAAAAAAAAAAAGGAAAAAGATAGTAACTTGTTATTGTCCCTACAGGACAGAGTTTATGTGCTGAGTGCAAACACAACTTGGATCACACAAATAAAAGAGAACAATTTCAGAATCAGTATTCTCAAAGGGTTATTCTCAAAGGGGGTTGTTTATTAAAATCAGTATTCTCAAAGGGTTATTTATTAAAATTATTGACCTCTGAACATAATTTCCAAATAAAACTCTTCTCTTTGTCCTCTTTTCACCAATCTATTAATTAGTAGACATTGAGTACAGTGTTTTATTCACTAAATGTTCATGTACAGTCTCTGTTGACTGAACGCTTCAAAAGTCACTAGCAGGGAGCGGAGAAAGGGCAGACACACCCGCTTTAGGGAGTTTTGTGCATCTTATGTATAAAAGAGCTTCAAAGAAACACTTTCTGACTCCGACCTCCTCTGCACTCCAGTAAACAAATGCAAATTTACTTTCTTGTCATTATTGGGAGTCCAGATCCTCCCAAGGCATGGAAATGCCCTGGGATCTCATAGAGCATCAACACTTTGGAGAACCTCCTCTTTTTGGTGGTTACGGGTCCTCACTGGAAACTCTTGAGGTCGATATTGATGCAGACCCAGGGCCCTTTGTGAAACATATTGTGTCACGGGATTCTCTGGGGAATACCAGGAACCCTGTGCTTAGGGTCCAGGTCTCCTGGACTTTATATATTCACTAGGAGCCTGTTGCAGAAAGATTCCTACAAGCAGCTGCCACGGCGGTGCACACCACTGCTGTGCACACCACTGCTGTGCACACTCCTGCTGCTGCTGCCACCAATGGTCCTGCCCCACCCGCCCCACTCTGCCAGCGCTCTCCCTCTGGCAGCCACCTTGCTTTCCTCTTTTCCTCCCTCTTCCTTCTATTCTGTCTCCAGTCTTCACTCCTCCCTCCTTCAGTGTATGCAAATTAGCTGCCATCTTTGCTGGGTTAATTTGCATACCCACTCTGATTGGCTGAGGAGATAGCAAATGTACAGTCAATTAGCATTTTCTCTTATAGCCCGGTTGCTGTGGCTCAGTAGTTGAGATTCAACCCATGAACCAGGAGGTCACAGGTCACCAGTTTGATTCCTGGTCAGGGCACATTCCCATGGTGCAGGTGTGCTCCCCAGCAGGGGGTGTGCAGGAGGCAGCTGATTGGTGTTTCTCATCAACATTTTTTATCTCTTTATCCCTCTCCTTTCCCCTTTCTCTAAAAAATAAATAAAGTAAAATTTAAACAGTATGAATATAGGGAATAGTGGGGAATGGAATGGTGATAGATTATGAAGGAAAAATGCAGGGAGAAAAAAAAGACACAAATGATCCTTCACATATCCTCTTACCTTGATAGAAACAAAAATACAATTGGTGACTTAAAAAATTATCATTTATCCCATTAGGGGAGGAAAAGGTGTAATACTTCTTTGGTTTTATATCCTTGCAGCCTTTATTTTTTCCATTACTAGTGTGAGTGTGCATAGATGCAAGCAAAAATAAAGAGCCATTTGGCCAAGGCTTCAGCAGACCATGGCCTAGAAGCTTTCCCCGGACTTCCTTCCTCCCGCCTCACTCCAGGCCTTGGCGGGGATTGCTGCTCTCTCCCTGGTGGAAACAGGCAGGAAGGAGGGGAGGAGGGAGAAGGTGCTAGATGCCTGGGGGAGGAGTTAACACTTACTCAACTGGAACTAGTAAGAACACTGACTGCCTGAGCTTGACTCTCGCCTCTGCCTGTGGCTTTTGGCCAGTTACCCAAACTCAGAGCTTTAGTAGTCTTCTCCCTAAATATAGGTTATTATAGGACCTGCGACGTAGAGTTGTGGCAGTAATTAAATGAGCTACTCTAGGTAAGGCACATGTAACTGGCTAGTAGGCATGTTCAGCAGTTAAAAGTACTGGCTCTTTCTGCTGTAGATCCATCCTTCTTTGCTTCTTGAATGACAGACCTAAGAGAAGAGTGGGCTTTTTTGGGGGGGGAGAGGGGATAGGGCAGGGAATCTGCCTACTAGTATTTTTTTTTTCACTATAATTTGTGTGGGTTTTTGTTTTGTTTTGTTTTGTTTTTTAGGAATCTAGAGCCCATTTTGAACTCTTCCCTCTCTCCCTCCTCAGGCTCCTCATATTTTCTAGCATGTATGTTGGCAAAGGTATTTCCTTAATCAGTCTTTCCACTTTGTGCATTTTGATACTCTTCAACTTAAGACTTCACTGAATTACTATTGTCACATTCCTTCTCTAATCTTATCCCATTAAAATCCATCATCCACTGAGCAGCTTTCTGGCCAATCCCTTCCCCTTTAAACCTTTCACTGGCTCCCCAACTTCACTACAATGAAGTCTACGCTCCTTTTAGCTGGTGTGCACGGTTCTGCCCACATCTATCTGCTGTCACTCCACTTGTCTCACACTGTATGTGCCAGCAACACTGAGATCTCATCTTGTCGCAAATACCTGGCTGTCTCTTACGTAACTCCTCAGGAGTTAATGTTAATGATAAAATAGATTGAGAGAGAGAGAGAGAGAGAGAGAGAGAGAGAGAGAGAGAGAGTGTGTGTGTGTTTATAAGCAGGTACAATTTAGAGTTAAGGGTACTTTGAATTTGTTTAATTAAACAAGGGTTAAAGTGACAAAATAAAACATAATTCTCTCAAAAATATCGCCGAAATCTTAATTTCCTAACTGGGTTATTTCCCCAGCGTCTGGCTCATTTATCTTTCCTTATGTTATAGCATAATCATTATGGCAAGGTAAATAATTTAAGGGCCTGGGTTCTGACATACCCTATGCAGGGGTATAGAGTAGAGCTTTGGTTAGGAGTGGAGAAATAAATGAAACTCAATTGACTAATGAATCTTAGTCACAGTAATCACCAGGAGTTTCTTAGTATATCTCCCCACCAATGATATGCCTGTTCCTTTTTTTTATATTTTCTATTTTAATTTCCCAAGTAAAAACAAAAACCAAAATAAAAGATATTCTTATTTTGTAATTTTTCTTAATATCAAGTCTGACTCAACTATTGATTGCTCACAAATAAGCTATTGATATTTAATATATGAAAAAGTTTTCCCACTTGATTTTTGTATAGAATGAAAATGTTTGCCCAACTGGCATGGCTCAGTGGCTGAGCACTGACCTATGAATCAGGAGATTATGGTTCGATTCCCAGTCAAGGCACATGTCCAGGTTGGGGGCTTAATATCTTATGGAGGGCATGCAGGAGGCAGTCAATGATTGATTTTATTTCATCGTTGATGTTTCTATCTTTCTCTCTCCCTCTCCCTTTCTCTCTGAAATAAATTAAAAACATATTGAAAAGAAAAAAAGAAAAAATGGTGTGTATCTTTAGTAAAGGAGGGGAATATTCTGTGTTATATTACAGTAATAGTGTTAAAAGAAATGTCATTATAAATCATAAAAAGATGCTTTAATTTATTAGTATTCAGAAATGTAAATGTAAATATGATAAGATATCATTTTAATCTTAACAGTTTTATAAAAATTATAATACTTACTACTGCCGTACGTTGACAGGGATGTGGGGATATAAGAACCTCATGCATGTTAGGTTCTCATGAAGTTTAGTAGAGCCAATCAGATGCATAATCAAGGTACATACTTCATATGAAGTAGATAAATAGCAGGTTCACTGTACACATGTAGTTCTGCTCCTAGATATACAGCTTTCTATATGCCCTATAGACAGGGTCTATTAGTGAACAAGGAGAGGGATGCTCACTGTTCCCTTGTCATTGATGGCAGAGACCCAGAGGCCATCCGGAGTCCATGTGGAGAATGAGCATAACACCATGTCGTTCCATAGTCAACACAATATGTACACAAACACCGGTGTGGCCAGATCTAGAACTTCAAGAGCTGATTGAAAAAATGTAATAAGCAGGATGAGATATTGGGTTTGATGTCCACCTATGTGTCTCTTTTTGCCCAGTTTCCTCATCCATAAGATTAGGATAATGACAGTGCCTATCTTACAGGGTTGTTGCCATGAGCATTAAACGAGTCAATGCATGAAAAGCACCTAGATCCATGCCTGGGACACAGCAAATGCTCTGTAATACTAGCTATTATTCACTTTATTTTATTATAAAAATTAGTGACACATGCAAACAAAACACCATTTGACGTTTGAAATAAATGCATACTAGTACAAAATATACATCAAAACTCCCCAAATCTATTGCTTATGGGGAATGGGAGTAGGAAATGGGGATGAAAAGGAATAAAGGCAGAGCTATCACAACAGGGAGTGATGTGTCAGGATTTGAGTAATATGATTAAACCTTCTGCACCTGAGTTTTCAAAAAAAGATAAAAGCTATCCAAAGGGCTTGCTGACCGGGCATGAAGTTAAAGTTACTTTAGCTGCAAGCGAAACAACGACTTCATCAATAAGCGGTGTTATTGCTCAAAACACATGTTTGGAGGTAGTCATCCCCAGGGTCAGTTGGGCTCTCAGTGGTATTATGTGTCTGTGCTCAGTCTGTATGGCCTGGATTTCATGCTCTGGCTTTCTGCCATGATCATAATACGTGTCATGCCTCCTGGTGGGGAAAGGAGTGGGCTCACTTAGAACACTTTCACTCTTTTAACCAAGAGAAAACCTTTAGCAGCACATCTGCCATCAGCAACCATATGACCAACTCAATCAGACCAAACCCATGGCTCAGGAAGATCAGCAACTTAAGGCATAGCTGCGAGGAAAGGGAAACGCTGTATCGGATATTGACAGCCCCTCTGATGGGACAGTAGCTCCATATAATAGCCAATAATGCAGAGGAGCTGGGCTGGCTGCTGGGTAGGCCACTGAGAGTGTCTGCCACGTGATAATGAGAAGATGGGAATATAAATATGAGATAACCTTATGCTGAGTTAAAATCATCTCTTCACAACCTACAGGGCTTCACCCTTTGGAAATGATTCAAACTTTCTGTGCCTTATTATCTCTATCTGCAAAGAATGAATAATACTATCTATCTCATAAGTGTGCACTAACAAATGCTAGCTATAATTGCTATTTGTTAGTAATTATTTTTTTAAATATGTTTTATTGATTTTCCACAGAGAGGAAGGGAGAGGGATAGAAAGCTAGAAACGTCAATGGGAGAGAAACATCGACCAGCTGCCTTCTGCACAGCCCTTACTGGGGATGTGCCCGCAACCAAGGTACATGCCCTTGACCGGAATCGAACCTGGGACCTTTCAGTCTGCAGGCCGACGCTCTATCCACTGAGCCAAACCGGTTTTGGCATATTTGTTAGTAATTATTAAAGTGACCAAGGGATTGTAGTCTTTTGGATCTCCATGTGAAGCCCAGGATTGTCACCTGTGCAAGGCTATCCACATGTGTTAATGCTCTTACGCAGGGCTGGGCTGGGCTTTGGGGGATGCCTGGCATATCTTTTCCTTGTCACAATTATCAGGGGAGCAGTGTGAGTGCTATGGGCATGTAGCACCAACGGAGGCCAGGGAAGCTGCTAAACATCTTACCATGCACAATGCACAATTATTCAGTCCATAATGTTAATACTGTCAAGATGAAAAACACACACACAAAAAAACCTTTAATATATATACAACTGAGACTGAAGTGAGTCAAAATGAACATTTTTTAACCATCTATATCAACCATCTTTTTGTCCACAAAAGGCAGATAATCACCCTTTTCATGTTGTTGAGAAGATTAAAAATCCATGAAGAGCATTTCAAGCAGAGTGAACAAACAGTTTTCAAACTGTAGCTCAGCTTCCTCAGCCACTAAATGTGGTAATAATGCTTCATTGTAATGTCACTGTAATGATTAAATAGAATATGTTTAAGGTTCCCAGGACACCGCAGGTAATGCCAAGTATCAGATGCTTTCTTCTCTTCTCATTAATCTTCAAGAGGCAGAACTTTGATCCTCTCTAGTGATGAGATACCAAGGGAGCTACTAAAAACATCTGACTTAAAGCGAAGCTTGGGTACCTAGAGTTGAGAAGGTCTTTCACTACTCAACTGTCACAAGATATCTCTCATGAATTTTTAGAGGAATCAGGCTGTGGTAAAAATTTGTACATTCAGTTCCAGAGTCAGAAGCATAAATTAGAAGAAGAAAAAGATCAGTATGTAATTTGCTTTTCATTTGATTTTTATAAGGCTATTACTTCCTTAATGGCATAACAGCAGTGTGTAACATGGAAGTTGCACATGCTTACTGGTCAACTCACTGTAAACACCACCGTGTGTAGTTACTATAAAACCCACCATTATTCATGTAATGATTCTTGGTAATAAACCAGCAGCCAGTGATTCATTTCTTTGTGTTATTTCACACAGAACACCTTTGAGGTCTGGAATAAAAAAAGCAGCTACTTTCAAAGGGAAATATCGCAGAGAAGAAAGGTTATCAGTGTGCAGGTGAAAACCAAATGAGACCCGATGCTAATAAAAGCTCTGAAGCTTGACCCTGCGCCTTGCACAGTTTCTAACTCAGACAAGGTGTAATGGCCAGCATAAACCATGCTTACATCCCATTACCACGCAAAGATTTCAAAATTGCCAGCCAATAAAATGGAAGAGAACCTGTGCAGCCAAATGTAGGAAATGAAGATAAAAATGGGGTGAAAATGTGATAATTAGCATTGGGAGGAGGGAATGGGTGTCTCAGAAAAAAAGCACCAGATACCAGCAGTAAAATGGAAGAGAGAACTGCTGTGGCCATTCTAAATGCCGTGGAATCAAGCCAATAGGTTAATGAAACCAGCCTGGGCTTTCAGTGTTTCATCTTTTGCTGTTTGTACTATTTTTGTTTGCTTTTTACCGTCTGTAATGATTATGAGGGCAGACACCCAGTATAATGAGGAACATGCAAAACACAATTAGATACCCGGCTTGTATTATTTGACCAAAATATGAATAGATTCATTCTTTCCTTCCCTTTCTGTGTATCACTAGTGTTAGATAATTTACACATCCCACCACCATTACCTCCCTTAAATACTTAGATACATTTTTCACTTACGGATAATGCTTTATATTGAGCTAAAACACCATTCTTATTTTTTTTTCTTTTGTTTGATTCATTAGTCCTATTTTCAATGCTTAAGTTCACAGGAAAGACCTTCTGTTCTTTGCAGTATGTGAAGTTCTCTCACTGTTCTGATGATGCTGTCCTCAATTTTTTCCAGGTGGTTTAGAATTTCTTAAGAGAGTCACACATGGAAGTAAAACAAGGCTTTTAAGGTGACCTTAGAGAAGATTTCAATACCCATTCTAATCCCTGGGAGGTCTTATGGGAAGTCAGTTTCTGATTCATTAGGTAGGGTGAGGTGCTAGATTCTTCATGTTTAGCAGGCTGTCCTGAGATGTAAAGCTGCTAGTTAGCCAACAATTATGAGTAGCAATTGTTTAAAAATGCGGATTGGAATATACTACTAATTTCCTCATTCTGAATACTATTCATCTGTCAATGCAATGTAAGGTGGAGATTTGTTTATGCATGTGGAAGGGCCTCATCACCTTTCCTAGACCCTGTGGAGATAGAGTTTTCCATTTATTAATTCCTTTATTAATTCTTTTTGCATTCATCATGTCCTCTGTTCTCAGGAACATACCCCTGACTGCTCAGGTAAGTAGATCTCACTATCACTCATTACTCAGGACATTCCGTGAGCTTATCTTTCATAAGTAGTTCATAGCTCCCTACATACTTGCTCCCATTCCCATTGGTGTCAATGTCTTTACATTTTAAAGCAAACTCAGTATCTCCTTGCCCCACCGTGTCATCTCCAAAGAATGGTAATGCCATACACCAGCTGCCCAAGATAGGACTGTTGGAATTATGTTGTATTTTCCTCATATCATCTCCTTAGTCAATGAACTTATTACCAAGACTGAAGCTGCCTTCTGGTGGTCAGTGCACTCAGCCAGAAGCTGGGCTCGGGGCTGGCAAGCGCTATGGCGGTGATGGGAGCCTCTCCCACCTCCACAGCAGTTGGACATCCCCTGAGGACTCCTGGACTATGAAAGGGTGCAGGCTGGGTCTGAAGAACTGACCCCCCCACCCTGAGTGCACAAATTTTGGGCACCAGTCCTCTAGTTCATACATAAAATCTTTCACTTGCTCTTAATTACAAAAATAAAATAACAATCACAGATCAACACTTTCTAGATTTTGAAATGTTGTACTGAAGCCCACTTCTTTTTGATGAGTGGAGGGTGACTTGCATGCTTTTCTGGAACCCTGTTATCTGTGTTCACACACTCACACACACACACACAAATGTGATGCATGCTGGCACCAGTGGTCTCTGAGGATTGTGAGCCAGGAGAAAAGTGATCAACTATCCCAGTTTGCCCAGGACATGAGGGTTTCATAAGATGTGGGACTTTCAGTGCCAAAATTAGGACAATATTGGGCAAACAGGGATGGATAGTCACCATAGCCAGTGTTGACTGCATGTGGGGTCTAACTCTACCTATAACATCCTCCTAACACCAAAGTCCATAATAGCCAGGCCTGTTAAAAGATGTCACAATAGCTGGGGTTGTTGCTCTCTAGAGACAGAGGGAAATTTGACTTGACAGGCTTTTCTGGCCAATCTGGACCTTCCAATAGATTTATTCCTTATTACCTTTTATCGGGCTCATGGAAAAGAAAAGCCAGCCATAGGAAAAGAACACCTATTATTGTTGTTTTAAGGTGAAGACTTTTTTCCTAATATTTATTAAATAGCATATTATATCCTTTTCTGTACTATCAACCACAGCAGTCATCTGGTAATAATTTAACCATTTGCAACTGCAATAGCTTAGTAAACTGTAAAATTAAACCATAAAATGAAATAGAAATTGGATAAATTCAGAGGCACATGCTTCTCTAATTAATATTGCTCCCATAGAGAATTATAAATTCCTGTTGGCAACATTCATTTTACTTAAATCTTATCTGGAAGTAACATTTTAAGAAAAAAACATTACACTTTTAGAAGGAAATAACTTAGTTTCCTCAGAAATGTCTTCACCTTAAGAATGAACTTTCAAAGCAGGGTTCTGATAAGAGAGGAAGTTTCCGTACTTAGGTACTTAGTCTGGTTTTCAAAGGCTTCTATAAGTGACCTGAAAATAATTATCCCAAATACTTCCCACATCTCCCTATAAAACTTTCTCTATTTCTGCTCAGTTGGTCAATAGCTTCCCCCACCTCCACCCAGCCAGACACTATTAGCACTGTGTTTTGCATATAGTAGGGACTCAATGAATGTAAATCTGGATGAATAAATGGTGAAAAATAAAATCTGGCAGGATATTTGGAAGCTCTCCCGCAGAACTCACCTTGTTATCATAGCCAAGCTGGCAGACTGTCTCCACCTCTCCCTTTCCCAAGAGCAACTCTGTTGCTCCTCCTCTTTTTTTGAACTTAAAGATACCCCAAACAGGGTCTCCCTTTCTCCAAAGGACTATGCTGAAAACTCACACTTCCCTCTACTCTTCTTTAGCCTGTTCTACTCCCTAAAACAAATGTAGGTTCAAACATTTAATTGCTATCTATTAAAAAAAAGTAGAAATAAATGTTTTTTATTAAATTATCAGAGTTTACACCAATAATTATAAAATACCTGTAAGTACTTTCAATCTTAAAACTAAATGCATGTCTTCATGGTAAATTTTCAAGTACTGAAAATTGATAGTTTTCAGTTTGATGAAGTGGAAGAATGAATGTGTGTAGGTGTGTGTATATGTATGAGTAAGTAATGTGTGTATTCCTAGTGAGACAAATATTTCTTTTCTGCCATTAGCAAAATCTAAAATATGAATAAGAATAAGATTAAGGGGTAGTGAGAGGACATGGACAAACAATGGCTGATGATAGAGAAAATCTTAATGGAAACTTCAATTAACTGGATTGTTCAATCTTAATTGAACCTTCAATCTAACTGGTAGGAAGTAAGATTTGCTATACATTGTTTTTATTAAAAAGTGAGAAATTTAAGGAAACTAAATAGTCACAGGAATATTTCATTTAAATTCTTGAGAGTGCACTTCTGAGGTCATAATAAATTCACTTAATTGCCTACATTTTCTATTTCTGAAGTTCTGACAATTGGAAAAATGCCCTAAATTATGACCCTGAGTCCCCACGTGGGTTGTAGTGATGAGACAATGAGATAATGTGTGTGAAAGTACTTTGCAGATTACAGTGCACTGCATAACTCCAAGGAAGACCTATTAATGAATATCCATCTCTAAAAATTAGCATTTTTTCATAAAATTTTGATTTCCTCTTTCTGGAATTACTTAATGTAGCTGGATGGCCATGTTTTAAGAATGGTTATCAAAAAAGTTTCTTAAAGGGTCAGAGGTCTGTCTAAATCACTGCTGTTATTCCTTCCACTGGTGTCCCTCTGCCTGTCTGACTGGTCACTATGATGTGCACTGACAACAAGAGATCAGAACCTCAACTCAGGAGCTGCCATGACCAGCACAGAGAAATGGCACTGTGGATCTGCTGCCCACAAAGCAACACTTGGCTTCCCTCAAGTGGGACACAGGCCCCACCACCACCCTGGGGCTACCGCACACCAAATTGCAGTCGATGCTGCTAAGACCCTGTGGCACAAAATGTGACCCACAAGCCCAGCCCAGCCCAGAAATGGTGGCTATGGGCAATGATAATGACATTACTTAGCAATGTCTGGATTCCTCTGCCTAGTGAGGACAAGCCTCCGAGTTTCTTCAGCCCAGGAACATGACTTCCTTTATAGGCAGGTGGAAACGTTTCACACTTCAACCAAATGTCTGTGAAGCATTTTCTCTTGCTTCATCTCATTTGATGCTAACATAAGTCCTGGAGTAGCTAGATAGGAGACTTGGTGGAACCCTATTTTCTTTTCATTAGCAGAAAAACCAAGATTTAGAAAGTTTAGAAACTTGACCTGACTGAAAAGAAGTAAGAAATGGTGCACCTTGAAAATGACTTCAGGTTTTTTTCACTGCACAGAATATAGTCAAACACTGCTGCAGTTAAATATTTTATCCTTTGCTCTCCCTGTGTGATCCTATATAATAAAAGCCTAATATGCTGTGACTGTTCGTCAAGTCATCTGTTCAACCAATCAAAGTATAATATGCTAATGATATGATAAGGGTGCTCAATTGCTCATAATGATGTGCACTGTCCACCGGGGGCAGATGCTCCCACCAGTAGGTTAGCTTGCTGATGGAGTCCGCTGATCAGGAATGAGCAAAATGGGTTGAATATGCCCTGGAGCCCTTCCACAGTCCCTACCTAGCTGGCCAACCTCCCATATCCTTCCCCAGCCCAGCTTGTGCACCTGTGGGGGTCTCTCAGCCTGGCCTGCACCCTCTCACTTTCCAACCCCTCAGGGGATGTGGAAGAGCTGGTTTCAACCTGATCCCACAGGCCAGGCAAAGGGACCCTGCTGGTGCACAAATCACCAGGCACTAGTTCTACAATAATAATATGCTTTGTGTTGATATTTACTGCTGTGTTGCTCACAAATACCTGAAAGAGAAATTGGGGTGCTTCACTGGGCTGGAAAAAGTTTAGCTACATCAGAAAGCAGGTCTAATTAAGCAAGTTTATTCTCTGTATATAAAAGCCTAAGTTGACTCACACATGTGCAATACATATCAAACTCTTGCTGACGCCAATTGCATGTGTGTTTTGATCTGTCGTTGTCAATAGTGAATTTGATTGACACTTCTATTATAGAGAAAGAGCGAATATTTTAATATTTCTTTGAATTAATTTCAGTTTAATCTGCATGCATTTGTGCACCAGGCCACTAGTACATGACTGAAAGAGATACTAGTATTTCAACAATTGCTCTTTTGACCATTAAACAAATCTAATTTATTTCTATTAGTAACCAACCTATCTTCTGCCAAGTGATATAGTTTTGAAAGTACCTTGTAATGTGCTTAAGTCCAGTGACTTTTCATCAAGTTGGGATGTACAAACCAGTTTCAGTCCAGTTGCTTCTCCATACCTGACCCTCCCTTCTCAACAGTCACTGGTCTGTCTTGGCCATCAAATGTGAACTCTCTCCAGTAATAGCAGTGAGAAGTAGGGCTGTAAGGTTAGCTTTCAGGATAGGTTCTCTGCAGGGAGTATCTCATTAAGAGCTGATGCCACTCACTATGCTAGCCTATGGTAGCCTATGGCTGATGCATTCATTCACAGGATACCCTTGGTACTCGTGGAGATGAAGGAATAATATTAGCCTCTTTAAAAACACATTCATTTGCTGCAGAGATCTCTCTACTTTGGAGATCCTCTGAGAAATTAAGATGGAATTTTGTTGTGGTTCAAGGAAGGCACCTTACCATTACATTCCTCTGAAGGATTTCACCTTGTCTAGTACCAAACAAGTATATTCAAAACAGTTACTCTAACTTGTATAGCACAACCACTGATAATCAGAACAGATGCTGGCTGAGCAGTAAAGAGGGGTCTGTGTCATTGTTAGCTCTCCAGTTCATGATTCATGGGAAGTCCTGTCTAAGTGGTGATGAGGAGTTAGGAGGTGGGAGGCACTCAGGATTTAGGACAACTGCTATGTTTTCATCAGTCAAAAAGATGTCAATTTTAAGAACCAATTGAGACATCCGGGGACTCACCAGCTAGGTATTAGTCCTGCCAGTACATGGTGCTATCTGAAAAGAATGTAGATCCTCATTCTCATTGCCAACCACAACATAAACCCATGGGAACCTCTGGTGTCCCCTTCCATAGAATTGTGGAGGATAGGGGCAGTGGTCTGGGGACTTGTGCTAAGAGATGTATGCATAGGGGGATTATAACAATGGCCTGCTTCCAAATCTGAACTTCTCCATATATTAGCTGTGTGACTTAACTAAATTACTTAACTCTCTATTTTTACATTCCATTTTTTTGGTAAAACCAGAGTAATACTTCTCTACACATACATTGTTTTAAAGATTAAATTTGTTAATATCTATAAGGTAAGTATACTAGTGCCTCACACGGTAAATGCTATGTAAGTATGAACTGCCATTACTTTGTCATCCTTGTACAAAATATTGGTATTATCTGTAAACCTACTAATCTCACACTTTATCTGGTAACCAGTACTGCAAATCATTCACACATGGGTATACCTCCAAACTTTAATATATTCCTCCTGTGTTTCTTTTCTTACATATCCATTGTTGGCACTTAGTCCCATGATAATGGAGAAGTCAAGATTCTATAGTGCTTACATTGTAACATGCTTTAATTCTTTTTTTTATACTTTTCTAGGAGTTTGACTGCTCTCTGTCTCTCCTTTAGAAATAGGGATGGGGAAAATTCTATTTCATTGTACCTAGAGCAAGGCTAATTTAGCCTTACAGTGTAAAGAGCCATTGCACTTAATGGTACTCTACCTCTATGAGAAGGGGTCCTTCATGTAGCCTTGGATGAACAGGTGTCATGATGCAGTGTAGTGTGCAAAATGAGGCATCCGTTAGTGCTCATGTTAGTAGGCATTGAGGCTCCATAGTTTACTGCCCCATGCTATGACAACTTTCTCAATAGCTCAATTATTTGGACGTATGATCCCTTTCCTTCTTCTCATACTACATATACCACATAATTTTTATTCTTTCACATTTTTAAATAACTGGAAAATTGCTGGGGTGAAGGAAGAGGTAAGAGATGCATATGCTGGGCTTAGAGAAAGTAAGAAAAAACTCATTGAGTTTGAGAGGGGACTAACCTGCATAGATGCCTACACAGGCAATGGATGAGTTAGAGGGAGTGAAATTATGGAGAAATAATCTGCTTTTTGGTTTTTGAAATCTTAAATGGTATTAATTTAAATATGAGATATTAACTCCAGTCATCTGTGCATTGGGGTGAGAGACCACACGTAAACATCAAATGAATCTGACTTCCTTGGTAGGTCTGGCTAAGAAATTGGGAAGGGTGTGCCTTTGCTTAAGGAACATAACATATGAATACACTATGACTTTTCTTTAGTTGCCATTTCTTCTACTGTATGAAAATTATAGTGCATATTCAGTCTATTGTCAGATCAGGTGTGTTTCTTGATTATTATAATAGACACTAGAGGCCCAGTGCATGAAATTCGTGCACTGGTAGGGTCCCTAGCAGCTGCAGGCTGTCATCCAAGTACTCCCTTTCTTTCCTGCCACCGCCACTGTAGGGCTTCCTGCCACTGCTACCGCCAGCAGGGGCCTCCCTCCCTTCCCCTAGCCAGCCCCATCCCCTGGTCAAACAACCAGATGACCACAGGGAACAACTTACATACTGTGCTTTTATTATATATGATGATATGATTAGGTTTTTTTTTCTTCTTTTTTCTATCCAGCCCAAAATGACCACTGTTAACCTCCCTACCTGCTTTTCTGTGAGATATAGCATGCAATAGGTTCTCTGGAGTTTAACATTGACTTTTCTGAGTGTCTATATTCTCAATCTTTGTTTTTAGATTTGCTACAATAAATAGAAAGCAAAATAAAGGTAGCGTTTGAGCAATTAGAAATATAACATTAAATTTTTGTCAAAGGGACCAGTTCTTATATTAGATAAAAGAATATTATCAAATATATCTAATCTAATAATATATAATACATAAATACATATGTATTGTCAAGGTTAACTATTTTTTTTCTACCCAATGTTATGGCTATATAACTAACATACATCACTATATGAGTTTCAGGTGTACAATATAAATTTTTACTTATATATATTGTAATATGATTACCACAATAAGTTTATTGTGTTTATTTACCATCTCATATAGATGCAATATAAAGATGAATTTTTTTCCTCATATAATGAGAACTTTTAGGATTTACTCTCCTGGCAGCTTTCATATACATTATACAGCTGTGGTAACCTTAATCAACATGTTATACCTTATACCCCTAGTACTTATAAATCTTTACTTGTTGACCACTTTCCTGCAATTCCTCATTTTTGTTTAACCTAGAGTGACTCTTACTCTAGTTCTAATCCTCAGACTCCTCCTCTATGACATGTAGGATTTGGATCAATCTGTTACTAGTCATCTTTTATCTCTATGCATTATGGTACCCGGTAAGTATTTATTTTATTCAGCAAACAAGAAATAAAATATATCCAGCTAGGTCCATTGTGAGGAGCTATAGATGCCTTTTCTCCCACACTATATGGTGTTTGTAAATATTTCAGAAAAACCATCAATTGCTGAAGAGCCAATTTATTTTGAAAATTCATTAGTATTATTTGTTCAATGTAATAAAACTTGGTGTTTTATATTTCTCAAAGGAGGACTATATTGTAGCTATGTTATTTTGATATAGTAATATTTCTTGTTTCACAAATCTATAGAAAGGCAAGGACTCATTGTTTGGGGCACAGTACAGACCTGGGTAGAAGTGCCTTTCTTGGCAGTGTATTAATAGCACATTTATGCACTATTCATAGAATTTACCTCTCTCTTTTCATTTTATTTATATTCTTGAATGTCTACTCCAGATTATAATTATGTCACTAAATCTCAGGATCATAATGCATGCCAATTGCCTGACTCTAAATCAAATCTACAAAATCAAGTTTTATTTAAGGAAGATTATTGAAGCTTGAAAAATACCTTCATGAGAGTATCTAGGCTGCATAAATGGGACAATCAGTAATGGTTGGTCTCAAAATGTTTTTTATATTATCCCTCTGTAATTTAATAGGTTGACATAGTACCTTATCAAATCATTTCAATAAAAGAGAAAGACAAAGAGAGAAAGAGAAAAGGAGGAGGAGGAGAAAGAACAAGAATTTTTAAATTTTCTTAAGTGTTCCCTTTATTTATATTTTTATCTCCCCAATGACCCCCTCTACCCCATTCCAGATCCTCACCCAAGGCCTTCACTGCACTATTGTCTTTGTCCATGGATTATGCAAATTAAAATGACAATGACACCTGCCAGAATGGCTACTATCAATAAACCAACAAACAAGTGCAGGCGAGGATGTGGAGAAAAGGGAACCTAGTGCACTGCTGGTGGCAATGCAGACTGGTGCAGCCAGTATGGACAACAGTGTGGAGTTTCCTCAAAAATTAAAATTAGAACTGCCATTTGACCCAGTTATTCACTTCTTTTTGAACCATTAAGGGCTGGAGTGTTCATAATATTAATAAAATGTATTTATTTAATAAAAATGTGCTCATGATCTCATATGTACATGGCATTTTCAAGAAACAGATACATAAAATATCACCCCCAACTTGAAAATCATATTGTCAGTGGATGTGGTGGCTAATTTTATGTGTTAACTTGACTGGGACATGCAGTGCAGTGCCTGATATTTAGTTAAACATTTTCTGGGTGATTCTGCATGAGGTTAGCATTTGAATCAGTAGAGCAGTGAGTAGATCAGATTGCTCTCTTATGTGTGGGTAGGCCTCATCCAGTCCACTGGAGGCCTAAAAATAACAACAGTTTGAATAAGAAAGAAAGGGTTCTCTCTCTCTCTCTCTCTCTCTCTCTCTCTCTCTCTCTCTCTCTCCCCTGCCTTTAAGCTTAGATAGTAGTATTTTCATGGATTTATACATTTAGACTGGTACCCCATTGGTTCTCTTGGGTTTCAGACCAAGGGTACCACCAGCCCTTCTGAGAACACAATTTGCAGATCAAAGATCCTCTCAGTCTCCATAATTAGGTGAGTAAATTCCTTATAATGAATCTATTGTTTATATCTATCTATATATCTATATCTATATCTATATCTATATCTATATCTATATCTATATCTATATCTATATCTATATCTATATCTATATCTATATCTATCTATCTACATATATATATATACATATAATCTATCTATCTATCTATCTATCTATCTATCTATATCCCATTTTTTTTTCTAGAGAACCCTGTCTAATACAATGGAGTATAGATGTATATAATCTTAACCTTATGTCAGTGATTACTTGTGAGCCATGTTATAACAGATATAGAGTGCTTTAGGAATCCATTTGAGGTGCCAGTAAGGGAAGGATCATGGAGAAGTTAACACTTGAGGTGACTTTTTTTCTGATTTTTCCAGGCAAAGAAAGTGGGATATTATGTCCTAGGTCCTGAAAACAAAAATAGGGGTCATTTGCTTTATTGATTTATTCAAAGAACAGAGAAAGGTTAGGAATGACTAGATTGTACACCATATGTGGAGATAGCAGAAAGATGCATGGGACACCTGCAGAGGGAAAAGACTGTAATCATACTCCATCAGGAAAGCATGACATGCAGGAACCTAATCAAATCAGACCCACTTTTTTTTGGAAACTGAGCATCATTGCTTGGTTGCCTAGTCCTACATAATAAAGATGTAATATGCAAATTGACCATCATGCCCTCATACAAGATGGCACGCAGGGGAGCAGTTAGGCATTGATGAGGCTGCCTGTTTAGTTGAATATCCCCCAGAAGCTGGATATCCCCTGAGAGGTCTTGGATTGGAAAGGATACAGGCTGGGCTGAGGGACCCCCTTCCCCCCCCCATGCATGAATTTCATGCACCGAGCCTCTAGTTTACCTATAAGAGATAATCTTTTCTTTATCAGTTTCTGAGAATTGTGCTCCTATTAAATGTTCTTCAACTTTCCTTTATACAACTGTCCCTACTCTAGCTCAAAACACTATAATTCTTTACCAGATCACTACACACACACCCTAATTCTGCCAACACCTTGATATTCAGCCTTGAAAGACCCTCAGCAGAGAGCTAAGATGAGTTCTTCCTGACTTCTGACCAACAAAACTGTGAGATAATACATTTGCATAGTTTTAAACCACTGAATTTGTTACAACAATAATATACTACTCTCTGGTTTTACCCAGAAAGTTAACTATCTAGTTTATGTTTTTAAAAGCTAATGTAATTCTCAATGGGGACACATTAGGAAATACAGCAAACAAAGCCAGAGCCTACAGCCATGGTATTTTGGATTGTGGTGGTGACAGTAGAGATACAGAAGTGCTTGGATTTAACACTGGGAAGAGCGAGCTTCCAAGCTGGTGATGCATCAGACATTCAGGGGAGGGGAAGTGACAGGCTCACCGTCGTTCTGAGGTGTCGGGCTTATAAAATGAGTGAATGCTGTTTTCAGCCAAGGAGAAAGGAGTCGAGAGAGAACAGCTGCGTATGAGAAAAAAAAATAACTATTTATCTCTGCCAATATATTTCTCCTGAACTATTCCCCCAACGTTCTTTGTTTTGAGCTGCAAAATGCCTGTTTAATAACTCAACTTCTGAAAATAACAAATTTGCCTTTGGTTCTCCACAAAAATTAAAAACTCTTTAAACTCATTCAATCCTGAAATGCACATCTGCAGACTAATTACTAGAAGAGAGGAAATGTTCTTTTTAAATATGCAGGATGACATGTTTATCCAAAGAGATTTTCCCTGAGTACACTTACCTGTTACAGGAATCAAGCCCCTGGTGCCATTTATCGTCATGGTCACTTTTCCAATTTTCTGAGTTGGACAGTTCTGTGCCCATCAAAGCATGAGATTATTTCACCTGGTTTGGCTTGGCATATAATAAAGTAATGATATGACATAGCATGACATGGCAGGATATGTTATGATATGATGTGATGTAATATGACATGATGTTATATGTTATATGTGACCTATATCTATCTATCTATCTATCTATCTATCTATCTATCTATCTATCTATCATCTATCTATCTATCTATCTATCTATCTTATAACTATACTACATACAATGTTTTATTTGTTTCAGCAGCTCTGTCTGCTTTTGCCATCTTGGCACAGAGCAGAGAGCCTCGGTGGTAGGAGACAGTAAAGCGTCAGCAAATGCTCACGGACAGTTGCTTTCTTGTGAACCATGCACGCACTTGGTGGGGTGTGATTGGGGGAAGCGATGGCTCTGCACTTTGGTTTACGCATACATATGACGGGGATAAAAATAACCAGTACTGCGATGTATTCTTGTTGGGTCGGAGCTGACACTGCAGGGCTCATCCCAGGAAAGCACTCAGAGGCGGTTTGTAGCTGTCTGGGAGATCATTGGTGAACCCATCACCCTGACAGATGAGGAAATTAAAATACAGACAGGTGAACTCCTTTCACGTACTCAGGCGCTCAGAATCCGGGGTGCCTGAATCTTCACAGAGGACCCTGGGGTGCCGTGCTGTAATCACTGCCTCGCTGGTGCTCCAGAGCCGCCTAACAGAATCACCCGAAACCCGGGTCAAAGGTCTCCGCCCTGAGCGGTTCTGATTTAGCAGGTCCCTAGCAAGCGATCAGATGGAACTGATGCTGCTGATTCAGGAACCCACGTTTTGAGTTTTGTGAAGTCGACTGGGAGGCAAAGTTAAGAGCATTTCAAACTGTGTTAATATCAAGGATTAAATCAATGATTTAAGGTGTAAACTAGATAGGAACTTAATGACCGTGTGCGGTGAGGGCGATGGATGGATGTTGAGATAGATATCTCTCTCAGACAGCCAGGACAGAGCTATTAACTTAGATTAGAAACGTGATGGGAGTAAGTGACTTGGAAGGTGATTGTGGGCTTCATTTCAGACAGGCCAAAGGGGAGGAGCCTGTTGCCTGGGAAACAGGAAGACCTGCGGAACCAGCAGTTAAAAGTTTGACTCTGAACTTTGGCCAAAGCACTGAGCTCCAGTTAGAATTTGTAGTTGTACGTGTGATGATTGGAAAATGAGGAGGTGCAATAAACTGCGTATAAACTGAAAAAGAGGAATAAGCACAGGAGGATCAATGTTGCTAGGGGCACAGAGCAGGAACCATGAAGGAGACCAGGAAATATTTCTCAGAGAGCAGAATTCAAGTAAGCAGTAAAGTACAAGATATAAGTTTCATGAAGGGGTGATTTCCATCAGCAGAAACTGCATCTTATAATACAGTTTAATAATCATGTGTATATGATTTAGAGGTTTCAGGAGGGTAATGGGATGAAGCCATTTGTCTTAGCTATGAGTTCACAGGAGAGCCAAAGCAGCTTAATTTAAAAAAAGAAAGAAAGAAAGAAATGAAAAGAAGAGAAATTAGATACGACCAGCTCTGAATGTCCTCCAACACTCCAGCCACGTTCCCATTTGCCTCCCGAACATTTGGGTGTCTTACATTTAAAGACTTTTGGGCCTCCCACA
Source organism: Vespertilio murinus (assembly GCA_963924515.1). Classification (NCBI taxonomy): domain Eukaryota; kingdom Metazoa; phylum Chordata; class Mammalia; order Chiroptera; family Vespertilionidae; genus Vespertilio; species Vespertilio murinus. The sequence continues at coordinate 47,974,878 of OZ004714.1, read as the reverse complement.
TTGATTTGACCTAAAAATTAAAATGGCCCGGAGATAAATTGATTATCTTGGCTCATTCTCAAGCTGACAGTGGTGTGAATCCTCCAAACCAGAGATCTGAAAGCACTTGGAGATCTTTTCTTTCTGTCACTCTGCAACCCCGGTTCTTAATCACTGTCATATTGATTCTGCCTCCTAGCAATTATTATAACCATCTGTACTTCCCTGATGCCGCTAGCTTAGGAAGGTTTCACTATCACCCGTGTTTCTGCAGTGGTCACATTGTCACTCTTCCTCTAACGCTAGTCCCTTCCAACCTGTCAATCACAACACTGTCAGAGGGGTCTTTCCGAAAGGGAAATCTGCTCAGGCCCTTCTCCTGCTCAAGACCCACTAGGCTGAAGCTGGTTTGGCTCAGTGGATAGAGCATCAGCCGGTGGACTGAGGGATCCGGGTTCGATTTCGGTCAAGGGCATTTACCTTGGTTACGGACATGTCCCCAGTGCGGGGTGTGCAGGAGGCAGCTGATCATTATTTCTAACTCTCTATACCTCTCCCTTCCTCTCTGTAAAAAAATCAATAAAATACATTTTTAAAATGTTTTATAGTTTTCAAGGTAGCCTTCTTAGAACTATTTTTATTAAATTTATTTCTAAGTATCTATGTTTTAGAATATTCCAGTTTTAAATTTCTTATTATAAATTGTTTATTCCCAATATATAGAAATCCAATGGATGTTTATATACAATTGATTTTTGGATATTGACATTGTGCCTAATAATATTGCTAAACACTATTATTAATTGGTGTAGCCCCCCTTTCTAAATATTCCTTGGGATTTTCTATATAGGCTATTGTATCACCTGCAAATAAAAACAATTTCACTTCCTCCTTTCCAAGTTTAATTCCTTTAGTTTCTTTTTCCTGCTGTACTGAATTAGCTGGGACTTCTCCGGTGGGCATTACTTTATTGCTGTTATAAAGAAAGCCTGTATTTTGTCATTAAGTATGGTTTTAGCTCTAGACTTTCCACAGTTTCAGACTGAAGAAGTTTCAATTTAATTCCTTGTCTCATGAGATATTTTACTGCATCTCACTAGATTGCATATGATTTTTTAAATTGTTAATGTAGCTAAGTACACTCTATACATTTCCAATATTAATTGTAATTATGGGATTCACCCTATTTGATAATATATTTTGAATCTTTTTGTGTATTGTGGAATTGATTTCCTTATATTTTGTTTATTTATTTATTTTTTAATCTGTGGCCATGAGGGTCATGTGTCTGTGATTTTCTTTTTAAAAAAATATATATTTTATTGATTTCTTACAGAGAGGAAGAGAGAGGGATAGAGAGTTAGAAACATCAATGAGAGAGAATCATCGATCAGCTGCCTCTTGCACACCCCCTACTGGGGATGTGCCTGCAACCAAGATACATGCCCTTGACAGGAATCGAACCTGGGACCTTTCAGTCCGCAGGCCGAAGCTCTATCCACTGAGCCACACCAGTTTCGGCTGTTTGTGATTTTCATCCCTGTAATGTCCTTGGCTCTGTTTGGCATCATGGTTCCAGTGAACTTATAAAACCAGTTGGCAAATGTGCTTCCTCCTCTATTTCCTCTATTTTCTGAAATAGATTGTGTAAGGCGGGCTCTGCTTCTTCATTGCTGATTATCAATGCTCCAGTGAGAGCAGCTGGCCCTGGAGGGGTTCTTTGTGCATCGGAGGCTATTTAATTACAGAGTCAATGTCCTCAATAGATAAAGAGCTAGCTACTCCTGGTATATTTCTAGTTGTGTCAGTTTTGATAAGGTGCTTTTAAAAATTCTGTACCTTTCATGTAACTTTTAAAATTTATTAGCATCAAACTGCTCATAATATTCAATTGTCATCCTCGATTTGTGAGGAACGATAATGTTTTTTTTTTATTTCTAATATTGGTGTTTTATATTTTTATCTTTTCTTATCTGTCATGCTGTAGGTTTAACAGTTTTAAACTTTTTAAAAGAACAAACTTTGGATCATATTCTCTATTGCTTGTTTTTAGGTGTGTTTTTTTTCCCCCTACCTTGTTGATGCTCTTGTTGTTTTAAATTTTTATTTATTTACTGTTAGTTTACTTTGTGCTTCTCTTTCTACCTTCTGAAGGTGGAAGCATAAACAATTAGATTTATACATTTCTGGTTTTTATCACATTTAAAGCAATAAAGCTCTCTAAGCACTGCCTTGGTTGTACCTTCCATTATTGATACATTATATTTTAACTATAACTTTAATATTCTCAAAATCTTCTTGTTATTTCTTCTTTAGCCAATGGCTTATTTTAAAATATTTTTATTATTTCCAGAGAAGAAAGGAGAGGGAGAGGTAGAGGCATAAATGATGAGAGAGAATCATTGATTTGCTGCCTCCTGCAAGCCCTACACTAGGGATTTAGCCTGCGACCTGGGCATGTGCCCTGACCAGGATTTGAACTGTGACCTCCTGGTTCATAGGTCAATGCTCAACCACTCAGCCATGCCCAATGGCTTATTTGTAACAGTTTGCTAATATCCAGATATTTGGATTTTTCTAAGTATCTTACTGTTTTTTGTTTCGAGGTAGATCCATTGGGATTGTGGAATATATTTACTATGATTTCCAGTTCTTTGAAATTTATTGGGAATTGTTTCAAGGCCCAGATTAAGATGTAGATAGGTGAAAAGAATCTGTAATTATGTTGTTGTGTGAAATGTTCCTTGAGTTCAAATGAGTCCAAGTAACTTAGATTGTTAAGTCTTCTAAGTTGTTACAGTTTTATACATTTGTCCTATCAATTGCAAGTATTTGGAGGCCAAGTTTTATAAACATGTAAGATTTCTGTACCTTGTTGATGAATGACATGTTTCTTGTTATGTCTGACTCCTCTGATTATGGTAGCACTCTTCATTTGAAGTCTACATTTTCTGATATTAATGTAGCTTTATAAGCTTTATCAGGTGTAGTGTTTGTATGGTATTTATTTTTGGTTTTAAATTCTTTATTTATCTTTATTATTTGTTATTTGTAAAAGTTAAAAAAGGAGAATTGTTGTTGAGTATGGAAACCATGGCATGTGTTCCCTTGGACTCTCTGTGGCTTCTTAAATGGGCGCGAGCTCACTGGAACACCCCTGAGTCCTGCCCACACACTCTCCTCCTACACACCATCTGCCCCCACACACTTCCCGCCTCCCCCCCTCCCCCACACACACATACATACACACTCTGCACTGTCTTGGAGCTATAGCTAATTTCTATCCATGTAGATTCCATTTCCCTTCACTGGACTGACACCTTGGAGAATATTCTCTTGAAGCTGAGGACGCCATTTTTATGATTTTAGGAATATTTAATTTCAAGTTCTATTTAGAAAACACATGCAGAATTTTCTACATATTTTATTGGAGTTATAGTGATTACTCCTACTATCCATGTAAACAACAGGTGGTATCAACAATCATCTTCTCTTTGAAATACCACTTTCTATTGGCACTTATCAACCAATCTCCAAACTAAATATAAAACATTAAAAATGAAAACTTTTTGGAATGCAGTAGCATGAATTGGTAATTGAAGGCTTTCATAGTGGAAAGAGGTGAGACTTTAGAGTCAAACAAATTTGGTTTTGAATCTCAGCTTTGTTATTGTGTGACCTTCAGCAAATTACTTCACTGAACCTCAGTGTCTTTATCTCTAAATGAGGATAATAATGCCTGCCTTGCTTAGGTATTATGTGGGATAGAAATAATATGTGGACTGTTAACATGAAGTAGAACTCAATAATTGGTAGTATTATGATCATTATGGTCATTTTCCACATTAAAGAATTGAGTCTCTTTCTCCTAAGAAGTATTAATCTCTAATTTCATAAGCTCAAAGGAAAGGGCAGTCACTGAAATAATTACATACATATACTTTCTTTCTGCCAGCTATTCCTAGTGATTAAATGTATTTGCATATGCAAATCAACACACCATGTATTCATTACTTTAAATATGTTTTTCATTAGGTAAATGAAATGTTTATTAAGGATAATATAAACCTAAAAGCAGAATATTGTCAAAACAAGTTCCTGGATATATTTTTTTAATTTATTCTTTAAATATGGCAATACCACTTTCATTTTTGTCCCCCCAAAATGTATACACACTGCTGAAACCGGTTTGGCTCAGTGGATAGAGCATCAGCCTGCGGACTCAAAGGTCCCTGGTTCGATTACGGTCAAGGGCATGTACCTTAGTTGCAGGAACATCCCCAGTGGAGGGTGTGCAGGAGGCAGCTGATCAATGATTCTCTCTCACAATGTTTTAAACTCTCTATCCTTCTCTCTTTCTCTCTGTAAAAAATCAATAAAATATATTTTTTTAAAATTGTATACACACTATAACAGCTGATAGCTCAATTTTGAAAATAAAATGTATTTTAGTGAACATTGCCTTTATAATTATTCAAAGTGTGTAAAATGAAATGTATTTTAATGAATACTGCCTTTATAATTATTCAAAATGTGTGTAAACATTTTTGGGACACCCTATATGTATATACATATATAATAATTTTATTCAATATTTTTTGTCAGTACACATACTAATCTAAAAGCAACTTCTAGAAAATTTAAAGTTCTTTTTAACTGCAGTACAGGTGTGATTTAAACTTTCTTTAAATGCCATTTCAATTACATTTTTAAAAAATCAAGTTTTGGTGTTTGTTTTTTCCTCTTGACCACAGGCTAAAGCAGAAATAACAACAAATTATAAAGTGCTCTCTTTGACAACGGAAACCAATAAAAAACCTATTTTAAAAATAAAGGGCAACAGATTATCCATCTTCAGAATGTCTCCACCAAAGTGAGTTGAAAATTCCCCAAATGTTATTAGAATGATTGACAAAAGCTGGTTTCCATCCTCTCTGTTAACATCTCTTTCTTACTGACTCTATCCTAGTGTGTGCACGCCTTCCTTTACCTTCCCTGTTACTAAGACAGACAGGCAAGATCATCCTCTGGCTCTCCTCGCCTCTCCCCAGGAGACACCCAGCTCTTTCCAAACCATACTTTCACATATACATTCGGGCTGTCCATGCTTTCTGTCATCTCAGGTTTCTCAGAGAGTCTGAATTAACTAGACTCCTTGTCCATTCCCCATGTCCCAGCCAATGAGTCCTCAGCACACTGTGCTGGCTCTGCCTTCTCATCTCTCCATAGTTTTCCCCATCCCCAATCTAGCCATTCTTCATTTGAACAACTATCCTGGTTAGGGAAGAAAGGTTCAATGAGCAGTCAGTTATTTCTTGTTAATTCAATTAACAAGACCAATGACACCAAGCTTGAAATATTTTTTTGTTGTTGTTCTTGGCTATGAGGTTCATTCTTGGGTCTTTTTCTTAGGGACATGAATACTCGTGTAAGCCACATTATTCTCTTAATAGGGGTCATTCTCATGGAGTTTTAATAACTTTTAATGGTTGCTTCTTAGGACTTTGCCTTTCCAGCATGTGGTTACCTATCAGCCATATTCAGACAATTAGCTAGAAAATATCCAGCCGGAATGGGTATTCTAAAGAGAATGAGTCTAAAGGAATTTTTTTTCGTTTAATATATTTTTATTAATTTCAGTAGATGAAGAAAGAGATAGAAACATCAGTAATGAGAAAGCATCATTGATTGGCTTCCTCCTGCATGCTCCCCTTTGGAGATGAAGCCCAAACCCCTAGATGTTCCCTGACCAGAAATTGAACCATAACCTCCTGGTTCATGGGTTGATGCTCAACCACTGAGCAACACCAGCTGGGCTATAGGGAAGGTTTTATTTAGATGATGGGGATTCCACCCAGAGCCCTGGGAAAGAAGCTTATAGCCCTTCACTTAATTTTCCCCTAACACTGATTTTAAATGTCTTTGGGTGATGTCCTTCATTGACTTCTTCTTTCATTTATGCAATCATAATTTATTAAATGCCAATACCACACTAAGAACAGAGGATCAGATTACTTTCTATGAAAAGCTTATGGTTAAGTCATCAAACAGCCACTGTATCAAACATATAGTAGACAGTTGTGTCGGCCAATTCCTGTAAGAAAACAAATGACACAGCTAATTTAGGGTAATTGGAAGAGGGTATACTCACAAAGGAATATGAACAGAAATGCATATGTTGAAAGAATGAATTGCATGGAGGAGGGAACCTTCAGACAGCCTTTGGTGAAGTGGAACAGCCTGTCCAAATGAATCCGAAGGAAGAAAGCCAGGGAATAAAAAAGATACTGTTCTTCCTCCCATTCCTGAAATAAATCCTCATTGCCTGAAGCCAATGGGAAGACAGAGGATGAGGGAGCCCATGGATATATATCTGTGCTAGTCAGCTGCCCAGGTAGTGAGCTGGGGAAAGAGAAGTAAAGAGTAGACATGGAGCACAAGAGAAATCATTCTTTGTATTTTATGCTTTTTACTGCTTAACATCCCACCTTTTCTTTCAGCTGGGGAAAGTCTGTAATAAATAAACAAACAAATAAAAGATGAATCATGATATTCTTCCAACACCTAAATCTTAAATCATCGACTATTGGAACATTTGACAAAAATTACTGGGGGTGGGAGTGGGTAAAAGGTGAAATAGAAACATTAAGTAAAATAAAATGCATCTGCTATATTTAGTGCATGGTTTCTAAAATATATATTTTATTAGGATCACATAAAACACCATATATCAGAAGCATCTGTGTGTGTTGCTATTAAAATATTAAGAGGACCACTAAGTATTTATGTCTCTTTCTTTATGGTGTACAAAGCAGGGTCTGGCAACTTATCTTTCACTTTTAAAGTGATATTCCATCTTATCTCAGACCACTAAACCTCTAGAAATGTTTTTTGTTTTATTTTTTATTTTTGTGTCTTGTTTTTATAAATGTTATTGACATGAAAGCACCCTTAATTTTTTCTTTCTCACCACTGAGTCTGTCAGTAAAATATTGCTTAGCAATGTTGTATAATAGTCACAAACTATCAGGGAATAAGACAATGAGCATTTATTTCTTACTAAGTTTATAGATCAGTTAATGTGGCTCCACTTCATTTTTATTTATTTTTATTTTTAAAAAATATATTTTATTGATTTTTTACAGAGAGGAAAAGAGAGAAACATCGATGAGAGAGAAACATCGACCAGCTGCCTCCTGCACATTCCTTACCAGGGATGCTCCTGCAAACAAGGTACATATCCTTGACCGGAATCAAACCTGGGACCTTTCAGTCCACAGGCCGACGCTCTATCCACTGAGCCAAACAGGTTTCAGCAGTGTGGCTCCACTTCAGTCTGTGTCAGCCTGAAGCTTCAAAGTGCAGCTTCTTCTTCACAGGTATGTTCTTCTCCTGGCCTGGAGGGTGCCATTGGGAGCATGTCCTGGCGATGGGAGAGGGGCAAGATAACAAGGAGACACTCTTTCCTGTCTGCCTCCATTTCATTGGCCAAGGTAAGGGAATGGCTGAGCTTAATGTCAACAGGAAGTAAAAAATATTCCACCTCTACAGAGGGACACAAAAGTCACATGGTTAAGGACTTTGAAAAAAAAAGTAAAAATAAATTTAGACCAATAATGTATTCTAGTACAAGGATCTAAATGGTATATGTTACCAGTGACATGACCTAGCATTACATTCTATGGGGTTTTTAGAAGATCAATGTCATTTCAGACTATGATATGATATAGAAATTGGAAAGATGAAATAGACCTGGAATGTGACAAAAAACTGTATAATCCTGTCTCTTCCAGTAAAGCCAAAATTACTTCTAGATGTCCTTATTTACTTTTAGATCCCCACCATTGCTATTCTTGCCATGCACCTGAGTATCACATGTGATGACCCTCCAATACTTTGCCTTCTATCTGTGTTGCATTGAATGGATCTAATATCACCACTGGTAATACTGCAATTAATCATGATGTGACTATATACTATGATAATTCACATACTATCCCCTCCAAAAGTAGATTAATTTTGTACCTTGAATATATAATTAATTCAGATTAAAAATCTCATTTTAAATTTATTTTTTTTCCTGGAGCCCCTTCTGATACACATGTCAGTCAAGTCTCAGCAGAAAACAGGTGGCAGATTCAAATTAAGATCAGTTTTTTCAAAGGGTTGTTTATGAAGCATAGTGAATTAAAAGGCTTACCAATTCTTTGAAGCTCCATGTAGCTTTGACAAAGTCCCTTACTTGGAAAACCTATAGAAGGCCTAGATGCAAAAGTATTTCAAAATAAAAATTGGCTTCAAGGTAAAGTTCAAATCCAGAGCAACAAAGTATGACCTCAGAATAAAGATAAAGTTAGGGTGTGGCTTTAAGAGCCTTATTAAGACCTCAGAAAGATATGGTATTCTAAGAGTTTAAGGATATGCCTTGTAGGTGTTTCAAGGGGCTTCAAAGGAGATTAAGCACAATGTCCCTGTTAAGGGTTACATTGTATTACCCCAAAATCATATTGAAATCTTAATCCCTGATAATTTTGAAGTGGCATTATTTAAATTAACCAAATTAAAATGATGTCATTAACAGTGGGCCCAAATTCATTATGACTGGAGTCCTTATAAAAGGGGGAAATTTGAAGAAAGACTCACACACAGGCACTATAAGAATGCCAAGGCAGAAATTAAGGTGATGCAGCTACAAGCCAATAACCACCAGATTGCCTGAAAACCACCAGAAGTTAGAAGAGAGGCATAGAACAGGACTTTCCTTAGAGCCCTCACAAGGAGAAAACCCCGCCAACACCTTGATCTTGAACTTCTGACCTCCAGAATTATGGACCATAAATGCCTGTTGTTTCAGCTACCCAGCCAGTGGTACTTTGTTATGGCAGCCACAGCAAATTAATACAGTCAATCTTGTATCAAACTCAGAAACATTCCAGTAATGGGAAAGACTATAAGAGATTTGTGAGCATGGTTGTGTTTAATAAAAGTTATTATAATTTGACCAAAAAAAAGGAAGTCAACACATTTTTTAAATGACTTAAATTGAAAGGGACAGAAACAGAACAAAATAAAAAGATACCTTTAATCTACTAGGACAGGCACTAAATTGAGAACCCGCTCAGCTGAGAATACCAGTTATGTCCTACGGAAATGGCTGCATGACTCACAGGCATGGAGTAGAGGAAAACACACAGAACATCATCCTCAGGAAGCTGGGCTGGGCTTAATTAAGATTTGACCAGATATGCCTGGCTGGGCTTTAACATTATTATGGATCAGTAACTGCTGTGTACCTGCCACTTCCTTTTTTGGAATAGAAGTGTCCACCATGATTATCTCTTTCTGTCGCCTCCAGTAAGTTTTGATGTCAGCTACAGAAACAAGAATAGCCAGCCCTTTGAAGACCCCCAGCCCTTTTTGTACACCTGCAGGCCTCTGCAGACCTCCAGCCTGCTTACTGGTTCACTGCTCATCTGGCACTCCCTTTGCCTATTTCCCCATGGAACCCCAGCACTTGGGTATTGAAAGGTTATCTCCCCCTCCCAAACTGGTGGGCGGAGTTTGATACATGACCCCTTAGGGTTCTCCCCCCTCCCAAACTGGTGGGTGGAGCTAACAACATGACTGGCACCTGCCACAGGGACATCTCCAAGACAGTGAACCACCAATTAACACGGGCCAAGGTGCCCTTGGGGCCCATCCCTTCCTGTTCCACCCTGGGCCCAACCCCCTCACTTTAAAAGGAACTCCAGGCAGGACACGTGCGCTCTTTGGAGGCCACCTCCATTGGCCCGGTTGGGTTCCGATTTCCTGTCCCCTTTCCCCTAATTCTGATCTTTACCTCGGTGATGGCTCCCGCCAATTACCGGGGAATAAACTCTCTTTAAAACTCCCTGTTGTTCTGTTTCCTGTTTCCTTTCAAACCTAACAGGTATCACTAAGCTCCTTGAAGACTCCTACTTCTTTTGCCTATCTGTAAACTTCCCATGTGCCTACTTTTACTTGGTGCTTTTTCTCTATAAGCAGCTGGCTTATGGTGAGCTGCGGAGCAGACTTTTGTGGCTAGTCTGCTGCTCTCCATACTGCAGGCAATATTGGAAAAAACGCTCATCTATGACTCAACCCTGTCTCTGCTTGAATTGGCTCTGGTAGTGACAGGCAGCACGGACCCATTGTTTTTCCAGCGATATGAGTTTGCAAGGCCACCACGCAGGCCTTCCCTGAGCTTGTCAGGTTAGCATGTAGCCCTTTTTTGACCACACCTGTAAAGGATTTTTATAAAAGTTTATTTGACCCAAACTGATGATATTGCCTCGAAGCAAGAGTTTAAATGCTCTGAAGGATGGCATTTTGCAGTTTCTGCTATGTATTTCAAAATCAGGAGGGAATTTAAGGAAGTTTACATAAAGCAGGAGGAAGCAAGGCTGGAAGTGGGTTATTGGAGAGTCAACATGAGTATGTGCTCTCTTAGGGTGGTTATGCTTTGGCAGGTTCTGAAAAGAGGATTACTTCAGGCATTTCAGAAGCATGTTAACTTAAGTGCACTAAAGCAATGGACAGGGCATCCTTAAGGCAAAGATGGCCATTTACTAGGGACGTGATAGGCCTGAGGGATCACTGTCTGCTACGCCCTGTCCAGTTAGGGGTTTGTGATCAGATCACCCTGGGAGGGTACTTTCAGAGAGATGGATCACAGCACTCCTTTTTCATTCACACATAAACTGAAGGAAGAATTGTTAAACAAAAAAGAAACCGAACTTAAATGATTTTGAAAAGGCTCAGCCTCTCCAGGTAACATAAATGCTAAAAGTAAAATGTTACATTAAACAAACCAAAAAAAAAGTCAGAAACAAGTCAGAAAAAAAAAGGCTGAATGTTCTGTCGTCTTCTTCTTTTTTAAATATATATATATATATATATATATATATATATATATATATATATATGATTTTTTACAGAGAGGAAGAGAGAGGGATAGAGAGAGAAACATTAATCAGCTGCCTACTGCACATCCCCCTATTGGGGATGTGCCAGCAAGCAAGGTACATGCCCTTGACCAGAATGGAAACTGGGACCCTTCAGTCTGCAGACTGATGCTCTATCCACTGAGCCAAACAGATTAGGGCTCTGTCTTCCTTTTAAAAAAACGTATTTTAATCCTCATATGAGGATATGCTTCCTGTTTGTTTTTTAATTGATTTGAGAGAGGAAGAGAGAGAGAGAGAGATTGATGTGAGAGAAAAACATTTGCTTCCCATAAGCACCCTGACTAAGGATCAAACCCACACCCTCGCTACGTGCCCTGACCAGGAATTGCGTTCACAACCTTTTGGTGTTCAGGACTGTGCTCCAAGGAACTGAGCCCCTGGCTAGGGTGTTCTGGGCTCTTTTATGTGATGATCAGCGATTTGTGATAATAAGAAGAGATACAGGGAGGCTTAGGTCAACAGCAGTTTGACCTAAGCTCACGAGTCCTAGAAAGGGTGTCTCCACATGCCACAAGGCTCACAGGAGAGGCACTGGGTTTCAGTCAGAAGGCAGAGGCCTGGAGCAAAGAAAATGTTAGTCCAGAGCCTGTACTGGGATTTCTGTAGGAAAGACAAGACAAGACAAGACAGAGTAAATATATTGATTGGTTAGTTCAAATAATCCCAAAGGACTTTGGGTGATAGGTGTGGTCTCTGGCTGCCTGGCGCCTGGCCTTGAAAAGATTAAGGTGAAGGGATATTGTTCTGGTGGTAACAGACAGATAGCCAAGGTCTGGCAATGGATCGGCTGGCTACTTTACACATCAAAGGCGCTGCTGGCTGAGCCCTTCACTGTATCTAAGAACTGCCTAGCCCTGGGGGAGTTTGCCTTTCCTCAGCCAGAAAAGTTTCTATGTCAAAACATCATCCTGTATCATAACACAAGGCAAAATCTAAAAACAAAAGTAAATTATACACCGAGGATGTGACTCTACAGCCTTTTGCTAGAGCCTCAGAAAGAACAAAAAGATTTGTGAGCGTCGATTTTGCCTAATGGAGTAAAAAACCAATAAAAATCCACTGAAGACCCCCGATGTTGTTGAGAATTCTTTTCTTCCCTGCAGAAATAGCGCTGGCTTGAACTGAAAGGGACAGAGAGAATCTGAAATGAAAAGAGGCTTCCAGAACACCAAAACTGCATGGAGAGCTGGCAAGCTAATGACCCTACTCAGTTTCAAACACTTGCTACTTTTCATGAAAAGGGAAGAAAGCAATGAATGGCCCCAAGGGCAGAGCCTAGGGACTCAGAGGATTGTTCCCAATCATTGACACTGAGTCAAGAGAAATCTCCCTGTTTGCTCAGCTGTATTACAGAATGTACTGGCGCCAGTCACTCCTTCCATCTTCTATTTCTCTCCCTTTGAAACTGAAATGTCTATCACCACTATCCAATGCTTGTCTGACCCTCCTATGCTGGGATTGCTAGGGCTAGATAGCATGCATTTTTAGTTTCACAGGTCACAATTGGGGAGGAATTTTGGCACAGAAGTTGAATTTAATGGCTTGTACCCTAGTATTTTATCTTCACCTGATTTGGATGATGAAGTCTTGCATGCTATAATGGAATGAGACAATTAGGAACCTTGGGAGAGGTGGTAAATGTATTTTGTTAGGTTTGAAGGGAAGCAGGAAACAGACCACCAGGGAATTTTAAAGTAAAGTTTATTCCCCGGTAATGGGTGGAACCCATTACGGAGGTAGAGAAATCATAATTAGAGGAGTGGGGAGGGAGCAGGAGACCCAGCCAGGCTGGACATGGAGGAAAAAGCAGCACGTGTCTTGCCTTGGGCCAGAACAGAAGAGGGTTGGGCCCAGAGCAGAACAGGAAGGGGTGGGCTCTAAGGGCACTTTGGCACGTGCTGATTGGTGATTCAATGTCTTTGAGATGTCTCTGTGGCAGGTGCCAGTCATGTCGTAAACTCTGCCCACCAGTTAGGAGGGGGGAGAACCTTTCATATTTCTCATTTTGTAGGGGTATGGATCATTGGGGACCTTGGGAGGACTGTGATAAGCAAACTTATAAGGTGATCCCCAAGATTCCTGCCTCTTGGTGTTCATGTTTCTGTAAAATCTATCTCCTGAATGTGATTGGGACTTACCAATAAGATGGGATGTTTGTTATGCAGCAATAGGAAACCAATACAGCCAGATATTAGCCTAGTTTTTAAAAAATCAGCTATCATCTTTGTACATTTCAGCCAGATAAGAGAGGATCTCTTCAAGCCAGTAAGAAACTGACTGCCTTGCCTAACAGACAAGGTGCACATGCCCCGAGGCCTCGTTAAAAAAGAAGAGGGCCATGCTATGAAAGGTGACCATACATCCCGCTTTTGGCGGGACAGTCCCAATTTTTAACAATTTGTCCGGTGTCAGGCAGCGTTTTAATCAGGACTTTTTAAAAAAAACCCAGCGGGACAAGGGACAAATTGTTAAAATTTGGACTGTCTCGCCAAAAGCGGGACCTACGGTCCCCTTAATTTTATGTCATCTTCTCAGCCACTGAGTCTCAGTTGGCCCTAGCAATGCTCTAGGAACAATATTGGAGCCTTCTTGGACACTGGAGACCACTCGGGCCTTCAGCCAGAGACCACCAAATGCCCCCACTAGGGCTACATAAAACACAATTGGCCAGATAAGTTCTCCCAGAATTCCAGAATTATGAGAAAATCTGAAATGTTTGTTCGGAAAGTCACTAAATATGGGAGAAGTTTATTAATGCAGAATGGCTCTCTTGAAGAGGGATATTGCCTCCTGGTGTACTGTTTAGAGAAACGTGAATTTGGTGTGATTACCAGGGGTAAAGTCATAACTCAAAGCTAGTGAGCAGCAGACTTCTAAAACTACTGTGTAAAAGAAGAGGGAGGGAAATCTAGTCCCATAGTGGGAGGCTGTTTACAGGAGACCACCTGTAGAGAAGTGCTGCTTTGAGTTTGAAAAGCATGGTGATCCAAGGAGGAATACAAGGAAATAAACCCCTGAACCTCCTTCCTCCCTCTGCTCTGCTGCCATGGTTTCCAATTGGTCAAAGCTCCAGAAAGCACAGGCTCAACTTGACAGTTCCTGTGGTTACACAAGTCTGCCTCCTGGTGCAGCAAGTCCGGGAGATGCATGAACAGTAGAGCTGGTGGGGCCTGGGGGAAGGCACCCAGCCCCGCTGGAACCACTGCTGTGAGGGGGCAGTCACATGTGTGTGAAACTCAAGGTCAATGAATGCATCTCAGGGACTTCAGATTTCTTTTTTTGTTGCCCCCCAAAAAAAATTGGTAACAGTTCTATAAGTAGAGGTTTAAGGAGGAGACACTTTATGAAAGGGAACAGCAGGAAAACTTGTGGGGGGAAAATAAAGATTGCATATTTTATTGTAATTCTGAGCAATTAGAGCGAAGCAATTAGCAATCACATTTACCACAACAGACCATGGCTATTTTTGTTTATTGCTAAAACACTTATATTTACTAAATAGGTTGAGTGTCAGTTTGTCGACAAGCTACCACAGCCCATCTGTCAGGTAATTAGTATTTCAAAGCTCGAGCTGCAGCAAATGGCATCATTTGGGGACACTCTTTCTCCGATCCATTTATTCTGTCTTCTTCCCTTTTGTAAATGGTTTATGTGTAAATCAACATCTGGAAAAATGGAAGAAAAAATACAGCACCATCACTGAGACTGAACGTTGATGCTGGGATCAGAGATCCAGGTAGGAGTTGGGGGAAGGTCATTAATCTGGAAATTTCCAGCAGAGCAGCACTTGTTATGGGGCTCTGATTGGCCCCTTTCACAGTGTTCGTGAGGTATTCCACTTACTGAGCAGGATGGCATGTCCAATTGTCACAACTGCTGAGCCCATGAAGCAACACAGATATTACATTTGTAAAATACAGCAATCCCAGATTAATTAGATTCCCTTTCCAAACATAAAACTTAGAAATAGTTTTTCTATATTAGGGTCCAGATGTGGCAGGAAGACAACAGGAGATTCCTAGTTTGTTGAGCCAAAATTTATGAAGAAGTGGATCTGTGCTTGCAAATATTTCACTTTACATGCAAGCTTCCATTAAAAGCCATAAAGGTTTTACATTCTGCCAGACTTAATCAGCATTTCTGTCTCCCGCTTGTGGTCAAACACAAAAAGGCAGTGACCCGCCTCTCTGCTTATGGTCTATTTTCTGCCATCTTCTCTCCGCTGCTATTCATCACCATTGGCAAGCAGCCCAATGTGCAGCATAAATTTATTTGTAGAACAAAACAGTTACAAAAGGCTGGCCTCCTCACACAACTGTGACTGCTCCCTGAAAGAAGCAAACTGGGATTGTTCTAGGTGTTTTACTGAACGATTTTAGCTGAGATCTCTGAAAGAATTTCCTTAGTGTGCTTTGAGGAAAGTTTTTGGTTTTGTTGTGTGTTTTTTTGTTTATTTGTTTGTGTGTTTGTTTGTTTTTGTTAATCCTCACTGAGGATATCTTTTCCATTGATTTTTCTGGAGAGAGTGGAAGGGAGGAGGAGAGAGAGGAGAGATATCGATGTGAGAGATCCACATCACTTGGTTGCCTTCTGCAGTCACCCCAACCAGGTGGGGAACCTGCAACCCAGATATATGCCCTTGACCCAAACCTAACCCACAACCCTTTGTTTTGCGGGCTGACCTCTAACCATTGTGCCATGCCGTCCAGGGCAAGGAAAGTTTTTTAAATGTACTTTATTATGCATGTCATCATACTTAAAGATTCCATATATACTCATAGGATATAATAAGTACCTATAAACTCATTCCATTTATCATTGGAAAGAATAGCATACATTCATTCCTCCCACCACTCTAAAAGCAAGTCTTATTTTATATTAATTTTGAAAGACACAAGAATTGCACTGATTTCATCTGGTAAAATTTAATTTTAAGATTTTCTTCTGATAAAAATAAATTTTCCATAGAGATTGCATGCACAAAACAGAAGTTATCTTCACACACTTCACCACAAGTTTCCCTCACCTTTCTACAGAGATGGCCACATTATCAGCTTGGTGGGACAGCTCTGAACAGCCTTGCTTCCTTCCCGCTCATGGTGCTTTCTTAGCTTAGCAGGTATTAGCCAGCCCAAAGGCAAGTGAACCTTAACATCAGCCAAAGAGCTTCAAAAGTTTTTCCTTCTAACAAGACCAGTTGCTCTACTGGGAAACTTTCATTGTGATCTATTATTTGCCTAGATGTTCTATGCAATTTCTTTTACTTTTACAACAGATTTGTAGAGTGATATGGGGTATAGTTTCTTGTTCCAGAACCCTTCTCATGGGGCTTCAACGTCAGGACTTTTCTCTGGAATCCTCTGTCTATTAGCTTTCCCCAATAAACTATACATTAAGTGGCATTAGATATATATATGTTTTTGCATGAGATTTGTAAACATTTTCCATACCATTAATATATATCTCTAAATCTATCTATAACTATCTATATAGACTGAATGGGCAGATCATTATTATGATCTATGAACGCATAATAATCTGGCCACTCAGTGTATATTCTATATAATAAAATGCTAGTATGCAAATTGTCCCCTCAACCAGGAATTTGACCAACAGGCAGGCCAGCCAACCACCCATGTCCCCTCTCCATGGCCAGGCTGGCCAGACCCCACCCATGCACAAATTCATGCACCAGGCCTGATATATATATATTTCTTCCACAGGGGCTGGGATAGGAAGGGGGTGGTGGTGTCTCTCAGCCCAGCCTGCAACCTCTCCAATCTGGGATCCCTCTCACAATCCAGGAATGCTGGCTCCCAACTGCTTGTCTGCCTGCCTTCCTGATTGCTCCTAACAGCTTCTGCCTGCCAGACTGATCAACCCCTAACCACTCTCATGCCAGCCTGATTGATGTCTAACTGATTCCCTGCCAGCCTATTTGCCCCCAACTTCCCTCCTTTGCTAGCCTGGTCACCCCCAATTGCCCTCCCTTGCAGGCTTGGTGCCTCCCAACTGCCCTCCACTGCTAGCTATCTTGTGGTGGCCATCTTGTGTCCACATAGGTGCAGGATCTTTGACCACATGGGAGCAGCAATCTTGTATGTTGGAGTGATGATCAATCTGCATATTACTTTTTCATTACATAGGATAGAAGCCTAGTGCATAGGTGGGGACCAGCTGGTTTGCCCTGAAGGGTGTCCCAGATCAGAGTGGGGGTTCCCTTGGGGCATGGGGCATCCTAAGCTTGGGGCTTGTGGTGGTTTGCAGGCCAGCCACTCCCCACCTGCAACCAAAGTGGAGGCCCTGGTATTTGAAGTTTATTTACCTTCTACAGTTGAAACTTTGTAGCCTGGAGCAGAGTCAAGCCTTCTGCTTGCTCTGTGGCTGCTGCCATTTCTGTTTGGATTTGTTTATCTTCTATAATTGAAACTTGGTAGCTCTGAGTGGAGGCTTACACCGACTAGGGCAGGTGGCAAGCTTGGCTTCTTCCATTGCCTGGGAAACCCAAGCCTCCCTCCTGCTCTCTGTGGCTGTAGCCATCTTGTTTGGGTTTATTTGCATACTCACTCTGATTGGCTGGTGGGCGTGGTTGGTGGGTGTAGCAGAGTGATGGTTAATTAATATATTACTCTTTATTAGATAAGATATATATGCGTATAGAGATCATAATAATCTGGCCACTCAGTGTATATAAAGGGCTAATTGACTGGCCGACCAACCACCCAACTGACCATCCAGTAGCTCTGATGCTCAATGACCACCAGGGGACAGATATCAATGCACAGGCATGGAAACATGGAACAGACTGATGAATCTCAGAGAGAAGGAGTATAGGAAGAGATTAACCAAAGATCTTATATGCATACTAGAGACCTGGTGCATGGATTCCTGCACTGGATTGGTGGGATCCCTCAGCTTGGCCTGCAGGAATTTGGCCAATACTGGCCTGGTGCACAGATTCATGCACAGGTGGGATCCCTCAGCTTAGCCTGTAGGAATTGGGCTAAAACCAGCTATCTGACATCCCTGGGGGGTTCTGGATTGCAAATCTGTGCATTAGGCCTCTAGAAATAATATAAAAGAATATAAAGGCATAGATCTATAATGATAAAACGATATACCAGATGAAAAGGAAAAGAAAACCGCATAATATAACTTCTATTTTTTTGACATTTATAATTATTTTTTTATCATTATATGTGCATGATTATATACTAAAATAGTGGTGTCAACCAATCAAAGTGACTCAGTTGGTTGAGTGTCATCCTGTGCTCCAAAAGGTTGCTGGTTTGATTCCTGATCAGGGCACATACCAGAGTTGCAGATTTGACCCTTGGTTGGGGAGCATATGGAAGCAAACAATCCAATTGATGTTTCTCTCTTACATCATTGATTTTAATATCTCTCTCTCTCTCTCTCTCTCTTTCTCTCTCTCTCTTTCTCTCCTTCCCCCTTTCCCCTCTCTAAGCATGTCCTTAAGTGAGTATTAAAAACAAACAAATAAATAAATAAATAAATAAAATAGTGGTGTTAATATAAAGTTTTATTAAATTTGAATTTTTAAGAAACAATTTTAAAATTATTTCATACTTTTATGTTATTATGGTTTTATATTATATAGTTATAGACTTTATATTAAGGATTGGAATATCTCCCTAAATTCTCATTTACCAGCACTGTGATATTTTATATTTTTTCAACCTCAAGAGAGAAATAAAGAACAACAAACATATCCTTTTTGTGCATTTCCTTGTGTTGCTAATTTCCATGTGTTGCTAATGAAGTTGACCATATAGCCTACTGGACGTGTTATTTTTTTTTCTGTAAAATATTATTTAATTCCCATTGATCCCTTCTTAATCAGTGTAAATAATATGGCTAATTTTTTTCTACTGTAATTTAGTTGCTAAAACATTCTTTCTCCAATAGAATTGAACTACCAATGTCAATAATTGCATTCTTTTGGGCCAATAAATATATTTCTCTACTCTTTGTTTAATATTTCTCATATATTGGTCCATTCCTATGTCAATGCGACAATTTAAAAGTTTTCCAGCTCTTAATATATTTTTACAATAGTAGTACTTCCCTGAACTCATTGTTAATTTACTCTTATTTAAATTATTATTATTATTATTATTATTATTATTTTACATTTTCAATTTGGCTATTGCTAATATACATTAAACAAAAGAACTCTCAAAATAGTAAACTTTTGCTTAGGTTGTTGCCTATCTTTTATTTTAAAATCTTTTATAAAATGTTATGGCTCTTTGTTTGGTGTTTATATTTTATTTGTTATTCCTTGTTTTCCTCTCTATTTATATTGTATATTTTTCCCAACCCTGACCACAAAAATTTTGAGGAATCAATATGTAACCTATATGGATTAAATGCTATTGGTTTACTTTCTACTTGTAGAAAATTCCCATTTCCTCTGTATGTTGTCCTGCCTTTATTTTTCATCCTGAAGCAATAATTTCTGGGACTTCCTGCTTGTCAAAAGTTAGAAATGGAAATAAGTTTCTACCTTTTTTGCATTAACATTTTAAGCCAAAATTTTAGACACTTCTATTTGAAATACTCTTTGTATATGTGATTTTTTTTTTTAATCGTTGTACAGTTCTTTCTAAGAAATAGAAATATATGATTCTGGTAAAGGAATTTTTAATTTTTTTATGTTTGCTGATGCTATACTTTTTTATTTTCCACTATTTTTTTATTTATTTTAATTGTTTAATATTATATATAATTTTTAAAAATTTACACACACATACAAACATACACCTATATATCAGATACTTATGATAAGAGGATGAGTATTATAATTAAATCTTACATTACCAAATTTTAATATTTTACTTGTATTTGTATTTCCATACTTTTTCTGCACATGGTATATAATTAATAAAGAATTTCTTTCATTGTAGCTAGATGAAGAATAAAGATATTATTAAAATTAAATCATATTATTTTCTGGAAATATTGGTGACAAGATACTCAGAGCAATATTCCCATTACAGAACATGTAAAAATTCTGTATAAGATAGGAAAGAAGTTCTATATCCACATAAGTGTTTTCTTATTCATAACTACATATGAATTGCATATCTGTAGACAGACTAAGTGGCTAAAAACAGAGTTTGAATCTGGAGAAGTAACACTTCTGCAATGAATAATCCTCATCAATGATGGCAAAAGCCAGGTTTGAACATGTAGAGTAGGATAGCAGACAAATGTGTTAGGTCATTCAGGCTTCTAACAAAATACCACAGACTGGGTGGCGTAAAAACAATAGAATTATATTTCTCTTAGTGCTGGCAGCTAGAAGTTCAAGCTGAAGGTGGAATGGACAAGCTCTGGTGAAAAACCTCATATGGTCGAAGGTACTAAGGCACTACATGTTGTCTTTTTTAAAAGCACACTAATCCTATTCACAATGGCCCTGCCCTCATGACCTTCCCAAGACCCCCCTCCTAATACCTTCACATCGGGTATTGGACATGATTTTAGGAGAACATGAACATCTGAGCTAATGCAAAAAAGAAAAAATACAGAAAAAAATGGGGATATGATTAATGAAATATTGAACAATATTGACTTTAAATAAGGTACATTTATTGAGTAATTATACCTCCTTAGAATAAAAAATGTTAAAAGTCATAATTATAGACTTATTAAATACTAGAGGCCCGGTACACGGATGGGTTCCTTGGGTGTAACCAGCGATGAGGGAGGATCAGAGCCTTCCTGCTGGCTGTTGGCTGTTGGCCAGGGCCGGCTGGATAGCGCAAGGCACTGCGGGAGGTTGGCCTGCTGTAGGAAGGGACCAGGGGAGGTTAGCCTGCCATAAGAGGTTGGCTATGGGACCACCAGAGGGCAGCTCCTTGCATTGAGTGTCTGTCTCCTGGTGGTTAGTGCACATCAGTCACCAGTCATTCTACTTGTTCTGGTCATTCTGGCATTCTGGTCACTTAAGCTTTTAAATATTTGCAGGAGAGAGAGAGAGAGAGAGAGAGAGAGAGAGAGAGAGAGAGAGAGAGAGAGAGAGAGAGAGAGAGAGAGAGAATTAGAAATTCAGACAACTGGAGAAATAATCCAGAGTGCAACAAGGATAAAAACATAAAAATGAATTTGAAATTAGAATATATAAATGAGAGGATGATAAACTCAAGTATAGATCTACTTTGATCTTCAGAAAGAAAACATAGAAAGAATAAAGGGCCCTAGCTGTTTGGGGAAAATGCCTGGGGACTTAAGGGTCTTAGGTTTGATTCTGGTCAAGATAACATGGCTAGTTGCTGGCTGGATCCCCAATAGGGGGCATGCAGGAGGCAACCAATCAATGGTGTTCTCTCATCATTTAATTTTATATCTCTCCCTCACTCTCCCTTCCACTCTGAAATAAAATATATAAAATTTTAAAAAGAATAAAGGGCATATAACTATTTGGAAAAAAAATGAGGAAAATTTTTCTTTATTGCCCTAACCAGTTTGGCTCAGTAGATAGAGTGTTGGCCTGCAGACTAAGAGTGTCCAGGTTTGATTCCAGTCAAGGGCATGTACCTTCGTTGCAGGCACATCCCAGTAGGAGGTGTGCATGAGGCAGCTGATTGATGTTTCTCTCTCATTGATGTTTCTAACTCTCTATCCTTTTCCCTTTCTTTCTGTAAAATATGAGTATTAATATATATATGAGTATTAATCAGAATAAATTAAAATAAGATGACAAAAGTATCCTAATATATAAAAACTCAGGGTCTGTAACATCCAAAATGACTGAAGGGTTGACAGACCAAAAGTCAGTACTGGTTTGTCATGGCAACCCAGAACTGACTGCAGTGGTTGTGGGAGCCCAGACCCAGTACTGACTGCTAAGGGGACTGCGGATCAGGCCTCAAGAGAGGCCTGAAGAGAGAAGCAGGGTCTGATCTATAGCCTCTGTGTCAGCTGTTGATCAGCACTTGTCTCTCTCTTTTGCTCTGGGCCTGGCCAGCAGCTGTGCCTCTCTTTCTTTTGGGCTTTCTCTTTCTTTTGGGCTGATCTGCCCCACCTTCTGATCAGGCCCATTAATAGGCCTGGAGAGGCTGACTGACATAGAAACTGACCAATCAGAACCAAATCTATGTGAAGAGCCAATGGCTGCCTAGGAGGCAGAGTTTTTGACACTGACTGGCATAGAAACTGGCCAATCAGAACCTAACCTGGGTGAAATGGGAAGGCAGAACCTAAGGTGGGGGCTAAAGATGGGTTTTAAGGACAATAGCTGTTTGGTGTAAGGTGTAAGAAAGTGGTTCAATATTTTAATGACCAGTTTGGCAGTATAGTGCATATGGCTGGTTATGAGTCCAGATATAGGGATTATGTATTTTTGTCTGCCAAGAGCATCTCTTCCTGATGAAAAAGGCTTTTCCTTCCCCCACATTTAAGCAATCCTATCCTATATAGTCTATCTATACTGTTAAAAGGGTAATATGGTAATTACAATGGGTCTTCTGGACATCTGACTTCCTTCCGGATAAAGCCATGGTGGTGGGGGCTGAGGCAGTGGCAGTTAGGTACAATCAGGCCAGCAGGATAGGGCAGTTGGGGGCAACCAGGCTAGCATGGGAGGGAAGTTAGGGACAATCAGGCAGGCAGGAAGGCAAGCTGTTGAGTGGTTAGGAGCCAGCAGTCCCAGATCGAGAGAGATGTTTGATTGGAGAAGGTGCAGGCTGGGCTGAGGGAACCCTCCCCCATACACGAATTTCATGCACCAGGCCACTAGTATTAATCTAATGAAACTGTAGAACTCCAAAAAAACTAAGTCTTAAAAGCAACCACAGGGAAATTAATTTCCTATAAACATATTGAACTTCATAATAACTACATTAGAAACTAATACACAGAAATAATAACTTGAAAATACTGAGAAACAAAGTTATTCTTTAGATATTTAGGGTTTTTTGCACCTCTGTATAAATGCAAATTGTTTGATTGCAAGTAACAAAAGCACATGCATTCCATCCTAAGGCAGGCAGGGAGGGGTTTGGTGGGAGGAGAAAAAGAGAAGCATTTATTGCAAGGATACTATGTTTCATAAATCTCAAGAGCCTGCATGAACACTAGGCCTTCAAAAGAACTAGAACCAGGAACAGAAAATAGAAGAGGAACAGTAGCACTCTTTCATTCTCTCCCTTTCACTCTTTCTCATCTCTGTCCCTGTCTCTCTCAGGAATGCCCATGAATGATCACAATGCTCTGAGAATATTGATTTTGGGTTTGCAAAAAAAAAAAAATTTTAGCAAATAGATGAATTCACGAGCATGAAATCCATAAATAATGAGGCTTGAATATATAATTTAGTCTCAGTGTTTTATGTCTCATGTTGCCTTGTATATTCTCTTGAACATTGTGAAAGAAAATAATAAGTCCTCATTCTCTCAGCTATGCTCTGTAAAATGTCAAGCACTGTTAACCTTGTGAGCATTGAATGACAATAATTTTCACTGAAACCTTCTTTCCTGGAATAAGAACTAGCTGAATACATGATTCTTATGAACTATGGAGTTTAGTTTAAATTTGTTTGGATTAATATTAATTACCTTTGTACTATAAATATCAAAGAAGTGACTTAAAATGGGTTATAGCAATTATCTAAAACATGATAACTGCCTATTTCAGTTACATTTATTTAGCATATTTTCAGTTGTGGTGATTTTCCTAT
The DNA here is from genome assembly GCA_963924515.1 of Vespertilio murinus. NCBI lineage: Eukaryota > Metazoa > Chordata > Mammalia > Chiroptera > Vespertilionidae > Vespertilio > Vespertilio murinus. Next base: position 47,951,205 of record OZ004714.1, on the reverse strand, counting down.
AACTGGTTTTACTGAAAACACTCTCCAAACTTTGATGAACCACTTTCAAGTTTAATTTCATTATAATAATAATGAGTAAATTGGCCCTTAATAATTTTAAAGCCCAAATATCTGCATTGAAAAGTCTCAATGACCACTGGAAAATAATATGTAGCATGCTCTCATTATTTCTTACTTGTGGCTTTGCAATTGAGTGGTAGCACGCAAGAGAATGTTGTCATTAGTAAAATGTATGTCACCATCAAGGTGTAAATATAAAAATTATTCATCATGATCAGGTTTCCCACTATTTAATTTACTTGTATTAAAAATAATATTATAAACATTTATAAAAGAAAGGAAGAACTTAACCCGTGGAGACATAAATATGTATGGGGCCAGGTGGATAAGTAAAGCATCAGGGATCCACTATGTAAAGCACATGATTTTATAGCCACAATCCTGTATACCTGAAACTAATAAAAATAATATTGAGCCCCACTGTCATGGCTCAGTGGTTGAGGCCACAGTCTGAATCCTGGTTAGGACACATGCCCAGATTGCAGGCTCAATCCCCAGAAGGGGGCATGCAGGAAGCAGCCAATCATCGATTTTTCTCTCTGATTGATGTTTCTATTCCATTCCTCTCCCCTCTTCTCTCTCTAAAAAGCAATAAAAACATATTTAAAAAATAATATTGAATGTAATCTGTAATTAAAAATTAAGAAAAAATAATATCACAAAAAAGTATAATTTCAAAAATAATATAAATGAATGTAAAATATAACATACTACCACCAAAAAAGAGAAGCTTTTATTTTGTGTTAAAATTGGGAAAAGAGAACCATAATAATTTCCATTACAATTAGTAATAAAATAAATTACCCAAATCAGTATCACTTAATAGTAATCAAACTTGCTTAATCAATTTGATGTGAAGGAAGCAAAGTTATAAACAGACAATACATTCATTGTTTATTATAAGAAAAAATGACCAATAATTTGATAATTTACTCATTAGATGGTTACCAGAGGCCTAGGGCATGAAATTCGTGCACTCAGGGGGTGAACTGCGCCTTTTCCCAGTCCAGGAGCCCACGGGAATGTCCCACTGCAGCAGAGACAGGAGAAGCTCCCGCCATCACTGCTGCCCTCGCCAGTTATGAGCCAGGTTTGTGGTTGAGCAGTGCTCCCCCTGTGGGAACACACTGACTATCAGGGGGCAGCTCCTGTATTGGGCACCTGCCCCCTGGTGCTCAGTGCACACTATAGCATCCCATCATTCCATTATTTGGTCAATTTGCATATTAGCCTTTTATTATATAGGACTTCCTAAAAAGAACAACAACAAAAAAAACCCACCAAAAATATTATTTTAAAAGATTATAGTATTAAAGGGATGTAGAGTCTGGTTAGAAAATAAGGTTAGAAAAAGGAATTGTTTAATATCTGTGCCAGCAATAATATATATATATTAGAGGCACGGTGCACAAAATTCATGCATGGGGGTGGAGGGGAGGAGTCCTTCAGCCCAGCCTGCACCCTCTCCAATTTGGAACCCGTTGAGGGATGTCAGACTGCCCGTTTAAGCCTGATCCCCAATTGAGGATCAGGCCTAAATGGGCAGTTGGACATCGCTCTCACAATCCAGGACTTCTAGCTCCCAACTGCTCACCTGCCTGCCTTCCTGATTGCCACTAACTGCTTCTGCCTGCCAGCCTGATCACCCCCTAACCACTCCCATGCCAGCCTGATTGATGTCTAACTGCTCCTCTGCCAGCTTGTTTGCCCCCAACTTCCCTCCTCTGCTTGCCTGATCACCCCTAACTGCCCTCCACTGCAGGGTTTATCACCTCCAACTGCCCTCCTTGCAGGCCTGGTGCCTCCCAACTTCCTTCCCCTGCTGGTTATCTTGTGGTGGCCATCTTGTGCCCACATGGGGCAGCAATCTTGTGTGTTGGAGTGATGGTCAATCTGCATATTACTTTTTTATTACATAGGATAGAGGCCTAGTGCATCTGTGGAGGCCAGCTGGTTTGCTCTGAAGGGTGTCCCTGATCAAGGTGGGGGTTCCCTTGGGGCATGGAATGGCCCGAGTGAAGGACCTGTGGTGGTTTTCTGGCCAGCCATGCCCCCTGGTGACCTAAGCAGAGGCCCTGGTATCTGGAATTTATTTACCTTCTACAATTGAAACTTTGTAGCCTGGAGCAGAGCCAAGCCTCCTGCTCACTCTGTATCTGGAAGCCATTTCTGATGGAATTTATATATCTTTTATAATTGAAACTTTGTAGCCTTAAACAGAGGCCTAGGCCTGCCAGGGTGTGCAGTTCCATTGCCAGGGGCAACCTTAGCTTCCTGCTCTCTCCAGATCCATGGCTGTAACCATTTCTGTTTGGATTTGTTTACCTTCTATACTTGAATATTTATAGCCTTGAGTGGGGGTTTAGGCTGGCAAGGTCAGGCAGAAAGCTTGGCTTCCTCCATTGCCTTGGAAACCCAAGCCCCCTCCTGCTCTCTGTGGCTGTAGCCATCTTGGTTGGGTTTATTTGCATACTTGCTATGATGGGCTGGTGGGCGTGGCTGGTGGGTGTGGCTTGTGGGTGTAGCAGAGTGATGATTAATTTGCATCAATTACTCTTTTATTAGGTAGGATACTTAAGTGCTCATCTGACCATTCAACTATACATCCAGTAGCTATGACATGCAATGACCACTAGGTGGCAGATTCTTCAACTGGTAGCTATGACATGCACTGACCACCACTGGACAAATGCTCAACACAGGAGCTGTTGAGCTGCAGTGACTTGGCAGCTGTGTTTCTCAAGTGACATACCCAGAAGCAGTGAGTGGGGAGTCTGATTCCAGTGTGTATCAACCCGAGAACTGCCCTCTCGCAATCTGGGACCCCTTGGGGGATATTGGAGGTTTCCTTTCAGCCCCATTCTTGCAAACCAAGCCGAAGGACCCCACCTGTGCACGAATCCATCCACCGGGACTCTAGTAAGCTATAAATTAAATGAAAGTAAATGAAATAAACTATAATAGCCATAATATCAATTAGGTGTATTTTGAAATACACATACTGAGAATAAATATTATATAAGATGAAAAATATATACATATTCACTCAGTATATGAGGGCCATGAAAGCTGGAAAGCATAACCATAGTCTCAGAGAACAGACATAGAACTCTGGTTCTTGGGTTCAAATCCCAACTCTGCTACTTGTCAGCTCTGTGCCTTAGACAAGTTACTTAACCATGGTGTTCCTCAGTTTCCCCAACTCTCAATTCCAAATATGAATAATACCTATCTCATGGGGCTTTACAGGGTTTAGATAAGTTAATTCTGTGGACATAAAACAGAATGAACTTATTCATTGTTCAGAATGTAGCATTAGTATGAGAGTGTCAATTATTCAGCTCATAGGTAAAACCTGAGCATTTTAATCTTTTGCAAATAAAGCCCAAGCCTAATACCAACATTCACAATATAACTCAAAAAAATTTCCTTGGAACTCAAAATATTTTACTTTTAATCAAATAAATTAAAAACAATTATTAATATTGAGAATCAATGGCAGGTCCTTTATCATTATAGATTATTAAATGCAATATTAGATACAATAGTAAGACACTAGAAATATTAATAGACATGTAATTCTAAAATTCCAGTAAAGATGCATCACTGCCCTTCCTAGTGTTGCTCAGTGGTTAGAGCATTGGCCCAGGAACTGAAGGGCCACAGGTTAGATTCTTAGTCAAGGGCACATGCTTGGGTTGCAGGTTCAGTTCCTAGCCGAAGTCAGGGCATGAAGGAGGCAACCAATCAATGTGTCTCTCTCATATCAGTGTCTATCTGTCTCTCGCTTTCTCTCTGTCTCCCTCCCTCCTACTTTCTCTAAAAATTAATGGAGTCCACCCAGCATGACTCAGTGGTTGAGAGTTGACCTATGAACCAGGGGCATGCAAGAGGCAGCCTATCAATGATTCTATTCATCACTGATGTTTCTATCTCTCTCTCTCCTTCTCACTTCTTCTCTGAAATCAGTTTTAAAAAAATGTTAAATCAATGGAAAAATATTTAGGGTGAGGACTAACAAAATAAATAAAATAGTCATATTACCAAATTACTTGGATTTGAGACTTGATACATGTGAGGTATTCCAGTAGCTGTTTAACCAGCATGTACCAACACAACCAGGCAAATAATTTGCTACTGCCTCCTTTTATAGATACGGACACAGAAGAAAGCAAGGGGGTTAGATAGCTTATTAGCTGTGGCCTAACAAAGGGCAAGAAAATGTTTTAAGTATGAAATAGTAAGCAACGATCATATTATAACATATAGTATTACATTTCATCTTATTACATATTTGTAAAATAATACAGGTAAATCTGCATAACTCATGAATCAGGCTTTGTCTAGAGTTTTAGTTCAATAAACAGCAACCCCATGCCTGAAGCTTTGGTGAGTAATGTCAGCCTCACTACAGTTTTCCTTAAGGAGTCTGTAAGTCAGACCCATCAGAAAGCAACATACTTAGGGAGGACTTAGGCCTCTTCTTTCCACTTCCTTCCTCTAGCTCATCTTTCTCCGACAACACTACCACTTCTCTCCACCGTGCTGTTGTTCTCCATGGCATCTCTGTGCCTCCACATTTCCCGTATCTGGGAGACACAGTATGTCCCTGATGTAATCAGCAGCCCTTCCCATTCTGTTTACCCAAATTCCAGCCTCTCAGTCTGGCAATTAATACCTATTTCTTTCACCATACTCATTGAAATTCTCTTTTTTGCATAAAAAAAGAATAAACAAATTTTAATGTCAGTACATAATCATCCCTCACAGGATATTTTAATGGCTTACGAATGTTTCACTGGCCTGAATGTTTACTATTACATCTAACCAATGTGCAGCTGTTGAAAATTTTGGTTTTTCCAATTTTTCATTACTACAAAAAACTATAAAACAAACAGCTTTGCAGTTAATTATGTTAAAATTTGACCATACGGTTAATTATTTCCTTAGGATAAAATTCTAGTTAATTGAATTTTTGGTTCATTGTTTATACATATTGTTAAGGCTATTGATGCACACTATCAATCTACCCTACAGATAGTTTATACACATTTACATTCACTCAGCAGAGACTGAGGGAGAATAAAATATTTCATTGTTATTTTAATTTGCATTTTACAGTAAGATGTGAAACTGTTTAATAACAATGTTACATTTGCAAAAAATATAGCCAGTTGAAATTTAAACACAGAATGTGTAGGCAGACCTACACATATATAAAAAACACATATAGTATTTCCTGTGCATTGGATGAACATACATACATGCACACATATTTCTTTTAAAAAATATATTTTATTGATATTTTACACAGAGGAAGAGAGAAAGATAGAGAGCTAGTTGATGAGAGAGAAACATCGACCAGCTGCCTCTTGCACACCCCCTACCGGGGATGTGCCCGCAACAATGTACATGCCCTTGACCGGAATCGAACCTGGGACCTTTCAGTCAGCAGCCCGACACTCTACCACTGAGCCAAACCGGTTTCGGCACATGCACACATATTTCAAATAACTGGCTGACCACTCAGGAAATCAAATTGATAAATGCCTAACTCCTGAATATTTACCATACAGAGCAGCGTGTTTTCATGGGGTTTTCCAAGCTCCTGAGTAGTTTGTGTAGTAATTTAGAAGATCAAGACCAGTATTTTCCCAGCCATCAAAGAACAGAACAAAATATATATCCATGTGTATGTTTCCTTGGTAATAGGCAAAAATGTTTCTTACTGTGAGCTGTGATCAGAAATGTTTGAAAGCCACTGATATAAACAATCTGTGGAATTAAATGCATTAACACATGTAGGGTGCTTTGTGCAATATACTATTGTTTAGTAAGCGCTTGTCCATATTTTGGAAGCATTATCATCATTACACACATATGAATTTGTGTGTATATCATAATCAGGAAAATGTAAGGCTTTTAAAATGAAAATATGCCTTCTGATATATGTACACCCTCTGCTATGAGCTTTGGCACTGTCTACTTCTACAAACAGATGATCCATCCTGACTGACTGAGAGCTTTACCACATACTCTGAGAAAAGGTTAATTTCTGTTTATGGAGTCCTGCTTTATAGCCAGTAGGGTTGGTGAGGCTAGGCTTGTGCATTCCATAGCATGCAGCTGTTCATGGGCATACACTGTCTCACTGACCCTCCAGATGAGACACAGCTATTCACAAGTCAAAGTAGCAAAATTCTCCTCTCTTAAGTCCAAGGCTTTTCCCTTGATTCTAGGAGGAAATTCTTAGCTCAAAGAGGGATAAAATAGCAGGTGTCTTTGTATTTTCCTCAAGACATTTGAATATATGTAAATCATAAATATTCTATTTTTTAAAAAACAAATAAATTCTGCATACATAACATAAGCATTCAGCACATGATAAATGATTACAACAGTTATCCTCATTATCCAAAGGCCCAGAGTCAGAATAGTGGTGTCTGGCACACTCAGAAGAACTGGGACAACTCCCTATTCCAGTTCAAGCCATCTAACTAAAAAGAAATATATAACCCTTTGTACCAGTGATCCTCGAGAATTATCTGAACATAGCTGAAAGAACCCTGCACCATGAGACTGCTGGCCCTGAAACAGCACCCTAATGTTTCAGCAATTGGGCCTCGGTTCAGCAACCTCAGTACTTGAGTTCTGGCTAAGAAAGAATTCTAACCTAAGATTCAAACTCTAAGAGGAAGTTTATTTAGAAAGCCACAGAGCTAGAAGTGAGCTGTAGAAGAAATGTGGTCAGGAAACAAGTTACAGCGGCAAAAGAGGGCCCTTAGGAGAAAGAGAGAGGAAGGAAAATGTGCCTGGTAGAAGGAGGTGGGGAAAGCACAGGCATGCTCCGTAGAGACCAGCGCTGGGTTCTGTATCCTGAGGGCTTTTAAGGAGTGGGATTTTCAGAGAGGTGCCAGGGGAGAACCTCCATAAAATATTCATCAGCTTTCCTAGCGTGTCCTTTCAGGGTTGTAGTGTCCACTGATTGGTCAGCAGCAGGGTTGGTGGACACTAGTCAAAGCAGCTGATCTTGATGACAATCATGGCACCATTTGTCTGTTTTTGCTCATTTCTGAACTTGGAGCTTAAACACAACTGAGGCCTTGATGGTATGCCTAAGGGTTAATGCTTAAGGGAGTGGTTGTGCAAGGACCTTCATTGGAGACTCATGAGGCCACTCTTCAGCTCTTGTCCTCTTCCAAGGGGGGCTTTTGCATGACTAGCCATGACAGCATGACCACCATATGCTAGGGGAGGAAGAGTCACCCTGGTGGTGTGATCCTTGCTTTCCAGTTTTTCTCACTGTTAGGCACCTGGGCTTGATACACTGGCCCATCGCCCTTGGTCACCCCATGTCTAAATGCCTACCACAAGACTATTTTTATGTGTTTATCTCCAATTCTGGTATTTTCCTCCCCCACAACCATGTTCAAAATGTAATCTAAGATTCCTATTGTATGAGGAAACCTAAATAAATTTTTTTTGGTGTGTGTTTGTGTGTGTGTGTGTGTGTGTGTGTGTGTGTGTGTGCAGTTGTTGTTTTTTGGTTTTTTTTGTATTGTTTTGTTGTTTTTTTACTTAACATTAAGATTGCTAGTATCCACATTTTCACTGGAAAAGGAAAGGTCTCAACATTTCAGAACTTGCTACAGGAGAAAATAGTTAAGTATTTACTAGTATATGCTTTGTGTCAATGTACTTTTTTTCAGAGATACATTCTGCTTATAGTATTTGATTTTCTTCTTATGGAAAAATTATAAACTTGTTTCAAACAATTTTAAAGAGTAATAAATCAAAAATAAGTATTTTATGAGTAATATTATTGGATATTTATAAATGTGGCACAAATCATGAGTTTGGTAGGCATATAAGCGAATTTTTGGAAACCAAGAGCTAGAATATTCTTCCCAATACTTTGTGTCTTAATTTGTACCTGAAATGTCATTTTTTTTCAGAATGATGTCTTCAATCTCTCTAAAATCTAGTTCATTACCTCTTTTTTTCTTGTTGTGTTTCTCTTTATTCCTATTTGCATCTCTCAAATTATTTATTTCCTTTTAAAATTTAATTTTAATGAATATATAAATATAATTATATACTTCCCTTTCTTTCTTGTATTAAATTCTGTGAAGGCAGAGACCATTCAAAATATTATATGATAAGTGATGCCAGAGGAATGGTGGCAGGAGAGATACTCTTGGGCTCTCCCCTTAAAGTTTTAACAATTCGAACAACTATAACTTAATAAATAATTCTCTGCTTTACACACAAACACACCAGAGAGATCCATGAATTGAAACATCTACAGGTGGGCAAGTGAGAGCAAACTGGAGATGCAAGAAGGGAGAAACACTGGGACAAACTACAGTTCACAGCCCTGCAGCACAATGGGGCTCAGCCAGAAGAGGGGAGGAATCAGGTTGTTGCTGGCACTCCTTTTCACTGAGAGGAGCAAAAAGATTTGGTGGGCATTACTGCAAGAGTGAGCAGTAAGAGCTAAGGCTGAGCCCAGTAACCTGGGCATGGACATAGCAGAGAAACATGGCTGTGGTTGTCTGGTGGTCAGCATTTCAGAGAGAGAAACAAATCTGAATTCTAGATGCCCCTCCACCTTCTAGAGCTCACCTCCCTTTACATTTGTGTCAGGTTATGAAGCACGTTATCTGCAAATATGAAACACTTTTTTCCTAAGCAGAGGACACATTCTGTGACTGGTCCTGGGATCAGGGACAGAGGGGGGACCCTGCAGAGGTCTAGGTTCATCATTATTTGGAGTATAAAGCAACTTAGAAGGTGACTGCTACTCCAGTCCACCCCCCCCCCCCCCCCCGCCAATGCATTGAGACTACACTGGCTGTGGAAGGACAACACTTGGGTTTCACAGATTTGGAGCCCCATCACCCTCTGCATTCCCCTACAAGGTTGGTCTCCTCTGTATAGGGTGAATGGATCACAGAGGAGGCTCTCCTTCTTGTTTTCCACCACCCCATTGAGATTTGAAAAGCCAGAGAAGTACAAAGGAGCTAAAACCAAAAACCCTTGTAATTCTATCATCTACTAGAGAACAATAGAAATACTTCTTTCTAGCAATCCACTAGAGAAGTGCCACCAACATATAGATACCTAGACAGAGAAGGAATATATTAAATATGAATAACCAAGGTAGTGAGGCAGCACAGAAAGAAAATAAAAAATCTATGGAAAACAAACTTAAAAACATAGAAAAATGTGATTTAAATTACAGAGAATTCAAGATTGTTTCTGGCTCTGGTAGGTATGGCTCAGTTGGTTGGGCATTGTCCCATGCACCAAAAGATTGCTATTCTAATTCACCATCTGGGATCATGCCTGGGTTGCAAGCTCAATCCCCAGTAGGGAGTGTGCAGGAGAAAGCAAAGTGATGTATAGTTCTCACATCTGTGTTTCTCTTTCTCCCTTTCTCCTTTTTTATTTCGCTAAAAAATTCAATAAAATATCCTAATATATAAAAACCCTGGGACATAATGACCAGTAACAACTGAGACTCGACCAACTGGAAGACAGTCCTGCAGTCAGCACTGGGTTGCCATCACAATCCAGCACTGTACCACATCACTGATTGCTGAGGTGGCTCTGAACCAGGGCCAGAGAGAGGCCTGAAGAGAGAAGCAAGGACTGATCCATTGTCTCTATGACAGCTTTCAATTAGTACTTGCCTCTTTCTCTCCTAATCTGGCCAGAAGCATGCCTTCATTTCTCTCCAGGCCTCCATCAGGGCTGCTCATCAGCCCTACCTTTCTGATCAGGCCCTGTTGATAGGCCCGGAGATGCTAACTGACCCAGGAACTAACCAATCAGAACCAAATGTGGGTGCTATGAAAAATCAATGGCTGCCTAGGAGGCAGAGCTTTTGACATTGGCATAGAGACTGACCAATTGGAATCAAATGTGGGTGCTGTAAAGAACCAATGGCTGCCTAGGAGGAGGGGCTTCTGACACTGACTGGCATAGACACCCACCAATCAGAACCAAATGTGGGCGCTGTGGGTAGCCAATGGCTGCCTAGTACTTGAAGCTTTTGACACTGACTGGCATTGAAAGCAACCAATCAGAACCAAATCTGGGTCAACTATGAGGAGCCAGTAGCTTCCTAGGAGGCAGAGCTTTTGATGTTGACTGGAATAGAAACTGACCAATCAGAACCAAATTGGCCAGCAGAGGAGGTCAGTTGGGGGTGAGATCAGGCAGGCAGGGAAGGGCCATTGGGGTTGAGATCAGGCCAGGAAGGGAGGGCAGTTGGCAGCAACTAGGCTGGAAGGGGAGGGCAGTTAGGGGCAATCAAGCAGGCAGGCAGGTGAGCAGTTAGAAGCCAGCAGTCCCAGATTACAAGAAGGATGTCTGACTGCTGGTGATTGTGCCTAAACTGGCAGTCGGAAATCCCCCAAGGGGTCCCTGATTCGAGAGGATGCATGCTGAGCTGAGGGAATCCCACCCTTTTTGCATGAATTTTGTGCACTGGGCCTCTAGTTAATAAAAAGGATTGCTGGTCTGAGGAAACTAAACAAGTTGCAAGAAAATATAGATAGGCAGTTTAATGAGCTCGGAAAACAAATCAATGAAAAAATAACAACAAATACTTTACCAAAGAGATTGAAACTTTATAAAAGAACCAATCAGAAATTCTGGAGATGAAGAACTCAATAAAAGAGAATAAGAATGAACTAGGGAGCATAGGAAATAGAACAAATCAGATGGAGGGGGAAAGTAGTGATATTAACAATAGAAACCTAGAAATGATGCAGAGGGAAGAAGAGAGAGGCTTGAACATAGAAAAATAAAGGAATTCTAGGAGTACTACCTGACTCCATCAAACAAAGAAATATTAGAATAATAGGCTTAACAAAAAAGAGAAGGAGAAGGGAACAGAGCCTATTAAAACAAATAGTTGAAGAGAACTTCCAAAACCTATGGAAAGAACTAAATTATTGAATCCAAAAGCAAAGAGAATACTTAATTACTTAAGTCTAAGGAAGACTTATCTAAGACACAATATATCAAATATGTCAAAAATTATTGGGGGTGGGGAAGAATTTTTATAGGAAGAAAAAGAAAGTCAACTGTAAAGGAAAGCCTATTAAGTAATCATCAAACTTCTAAGCAGAAAATTTATAAGCTAAAAGAGAGTGGAAGCAAATATTCAAACTATCGAAAGAGAAAAATTACCAACCAAGAATAATATATCCAGCAAAGTTAACCTTTAGATATGAAGGAGAAATACAACCTTGTCAGATATACAGAGGCTGAGGGAATTTATCACTAGAAGACTTTCATTACAGGAACTACTCAAAGGGATTTAATCTACCTAAACTAAAGAATGAAAGGTCACACATCAGGAGTAAGATCACCAACAAACTTACAGTATGAACAGGGATTTGTGACAACAAACATAAAAGGGGAGGGAGCAGAAATAAGAATTTTCAAGGGAGGATGGAGGTCAGACACATTCAAAAGAAAAAGGACTACCATATACAGGTTGTCCCAAAACCAAGTATGCCCACTAACAGCTGACAGCTAAATTGATGTTTCTTTCTTTTGAGCCAGACTAAGCTTTAAACATAGAAAGTTCACCCTAACATGCTACTGGAAGTTTGGAAATTCAGTTAAAGTACAAAAGCTGCCTTTATTATATATTATACCCCCAAAAATGTATACACATTTTAACAGCTGATTATTATTCTCTTAATTTTCACTCCCTTTTCAGGTTTAACTGATTTAAAAGAATGATTGAAGCCAGACTAAGCTTTGAATATAGAAAATTTATCCACTAGACTTTTTGTTGTTGTTGTTGATCCTCACATAGGATATTGTTTCATTTAATTTTTTAGAGAGAGTGTAAGAGAAAGGGAAAGGCAGAGAGAAACATCAATGTGAGAGAAACACCCGGGCCTGGGAGGAGCCTGCAACCAAGGTATGTGCCCTTTGATGAGAATTGAACCTGGGACCCTTTGGTCCACAGGCCAACACTCTATCAGCTAGGGCTCCACTAGATGTTTTTAAAGGTATTATAAAAGATAAGTTTATAGTGTAAAACTGGCAACAGTTGATGAATTGAGGGTGCACAAATAATGAATGAAAATATTCTTGATGTTTGTGATTCCAGTGTTTCATATTATCAGAAATTCCTGAACCAAAACAGTCATCAATTTGAAAAATAGGTGTTGACAAAATAAAATTATTCATTTCTATAGATTCTTTTAAATTTTGAAAATGAACTGTATTTTAATAAACACTTACCTTATAATTTTCAAACTGTGTATGCATTTTTGGGGACACCCTATATATGAAACTTACTTTTTCATTAATCTAAAGCTAAATCCACACACACACACACACACACACACACACACACACACACACACACACACAGGCATGGGCACACACACACAGGCATGATACTAAAGAAAGAGGAAGCAGAGAAAAGAGGTATAAATAAAAGACAGAACCACAAAGGGAAAAAATGGAAGCACAAAACTACTAGAAAACCAAAAACAAAATGCTATAGAATATCCTCATGCATCAATAATTACCATAAATGTCAAAGGACTGAATTTACCAATAAAAGGCACAGAATAACATATTGGATCAAAAACCCATCTAAGCTGCAAAGACAAAGATAGACTCAAAGTAAAAGCTGGAAAATTATTTCCCAAGCAAATTGCATTCACATAATAGCATGTGTAGCCATATTTACATTTGACAAAACAGATCTCCAGATGACAAAGTTAACAAGAGATAAAGATGGACATTTTATAATGAAAAATGGAAACACTGCATCAAGAAGTCATAACACTTCTCAATATTTATGTACCCAATCAGGGAGCACTGAAATATATAAAGCAACTATTCACAGAACTAATGGGAGACTGATAAAAATACAATCATAGTTGGGGGCCTAAATAATTTCATGGACGGTTCTAGACAGATCATCCAAACAAAATCAACAAAGAAATAGCTGCCTTAAATGACACATTAGACAAAATAGACATAATTGACATTTACAGAGCCTTTCATCCAAGAACACCAGACTTTACATTATTCTTCAGCGCACATGGAATATTCTCAAGGATAGACAATATGTTGGATCAGAAAACTAGCCTCAACTAATTCAAGAGGACTAGAATTATACCATGCATATTCTTTGCAACTAGAAATGAACTGAAAAATTAAAAATGAACTGCAAAGGGAGTAAAGAAATCAACATGTATGTGGAGATTAAACAACATAATACTAAAAGTGACTGGGTCAAGGAAAAAATAACAGGTGAGATCAAAAGATATATAGAGACAGAGGAGAATGACAATACCACATATAAAAACTTCTGTGATGCAGTGAAAGCAGTAATAAGAGGGAAGTGTCAATCATGACAGGCCTATCTCAAGAAACAAGAGAAATCCCAAGTCAATAGCCCAACATTACCTGGCCAGGGGGTAGAGCACTTTTCCCTCGTACTGAAAGGTCCTGTATTTGATTCCAGGTCAGGACACATACCCAGTTCAATCACACAGTTGGGGAGTGTGTCTGAGGTAGCCAATCAATGTTTCATCTCTCTCTCTCTCTCTCTCTCTCTTTTTCTCTCTCTCTCTCCACTTTCCCTCCTCTTTCCCTAGAATCAATGAAAAACATAGCCTCAGTGAGGATTTAAAAATAATAAAATAACCTAACATTATATATTAAACCATGAGAAAAAGAACAAAAGTAATCCAAATTCAGCAAAGTAATAAAATAATAAAATTAGGACAGAATTAAATGAAATAGATGATACAATGACTATATAAAAATTAATATAATATGCTGAAACCGGTTTGGCTCAATGGATAGAGCGTCAGCCTGTGGACTCAAGGGTTCCAGGTTAGATTCCGGTCAAGGGCACGTACTTTGGTTGTGGGCACACCCTCAGTAGGGGGTGTGCAGGAGGCAGCTGATAGTAGATGTTTCTCTCTCATCGATGTTTATAACTCTCTATCCCTCTCCCTTCCTCTCTGTAAAAAAAATCAATAAGATATATAAAAATAATATCAACTTCGCCTATTTAAAAAATACAATAAAGATGAATAAAATTGACAAACCACTGGCTAGACTCATTAAGAAATAGAGAGAAAATAACTCATATAAATAAAATCAGAAATGAAAGGTGAGATGTAACCACAGACATCACAGATTTACAGAGGATCACACTAGAATACTATGAAGACTTATGTCAGCAAATTCAATAACATAGAAAAAGCAGATAAGTTCATAAAATTATATAACCTTTCTATACTGAAAATCTAAATTGACCAATCAACAGCAAAGAAATTGAAACAACCATCAGAAAACTTTCAAAACATGAAAGTCCAGAACCAAATGGCTTCACTAGAGAATTATACCAAACAATCAAAGAAGATTTAATACCTGTTCTCAAACTCTCCCAAAAAATTAAAGAGGCAACATCTTGCAATACATTTTATGAGGCCAACATAACTCTAATACCAAAACCTGGCAAGGATAGCGCGCCGCGCGCGCACACACACACACACACACACACACACACACACAAAATATATATATATATATATATATATATATATATATATATATAGACCAATGTCTTTGATGAATAAAGATGCAAAGTCCTACACAAAATACTAACAAATCAAATACAAAAATACATAAAAAATAAAGCATCATGCCAAGGTCATGTGGCTCAGTGGTTGAAAATCAACCCAAAGAACCAGGAGATCACTGAGTTGATTCCCAGTCAGGGCACATGACTGGGTTGGAGGCTTGACTACCTGCCTGGATTGTGGCCTTGACCTTTGGTGCAGGGGGTATGCAAGAGGCAGCCAATCAATGTTTCTCTTTCTCTCCTTTTACTTTTCTCTCTCTCTAAAGCCAATAGAACTTTTTATAATAATAATAACAATAATAATAATAATACATCACAATCAAGTGGTGTTCATTCCAGGGGCATAAAGATGTTTCAACATAAGCAAATTGATCAATGTAATATAGCACATTAACAAAAGAATGGGAAAAATCATATGATCTTATCAATAGGTGCAGAAAAAAACATTTGATAAGATATAATATCCATTTATGATTAAGACACCCAATAAAATAGGAATAGAAGAAAAGTACTTAACATACTAAAGATCATATATGACAAACCCTCAGGCAATATCATACTCAATGGTGAAAAACTGAAAGTTTTTCCCCTAAAATTAGGAACAAGACAAAGATGCCCACTCTCACTACCATTATTTAACATTAGAATCTTGATGCACGAAATTCATGCACTGAGGGGTATCGTCAGCCCACCCTGCCCCCTCTCCCAGTCCAGGAGCCCTCAGGGGATGTCCTACTGATGGCTTAGGTCCACTTCCCACAGGCCTAAGCTGTCAGTAGGCCCCCTTCTGCAGGAGGCAACCTGGCTGATTAGGGGAAGGTGCCACCCCCATCATCCCCGCTACTGCTGCCATTGCTAGCCACCACAACCACCAAGGAGTTTTCATCATCACAGACTCCATCCCTTCACCACAAAAAAATGACAACTTCCTTTAGGTATTTTCAAGGTGTTCCTTTCATAGGATATGACATTCTTTTTCTTTTCTTTTTTTTAATCCTCACCTGAGAATATTTTTCCATTGATTTTTAGAGAGCGTGTGTGAGAGAGAAGGAGAGACAGAGAAAAACATCAATTTGAGAGAGACACTGCTCATTGGCTGTGAGCCCTGACCTGGGCCCCAGCCAGGGAGGAGCCTGCGACCTAGGTACATGCCCTTGGTCAGAATCAATCCTGGACCCTGCAGTCTACAGACCAAGACTCAGTCCACTAAGCCAGACTGGCTAGGGCAGCATATGACATTTCTCAGGCCCTCCAGCAGGTGGGCCTTCATTTTTTCTTCTAGGAGTGAGGTGGAAAACCCTGGATCACCTTCCTGGATTCTTATTAGGCAAGTTACCAAGAACACTGTGAGTAGCATAAGGGGAGCTTAGCCAATGAGCGGTCAGAAAAGGTGTTTTCTCTGCAGCTCAGGTGCAGAGGCTGGACTGCTGGCGAGGGCCTGCCTTTGGCCATGAGTGAGCTCTTTCCCTCTCCTTCTCCCTCTCCCTCTCCTTCTCCCTCTCTCTCCCCCTCTCCTTATCCCTTTCCCTTGCTCTTGTCCTCACCCTCACCCTCACCCTCACCCTCACCCTCACCCTCTCTTTTTCTCTTCCTTCTCTCTCTCCCTTTTCCTCCAGTCCACTCTCTCTAAAAAGCAGTGAAACAATATCCTCTGGTAAGTATTAAAAAAACAGAACAAAATGAAACACAGAAGAACAGGCCTCCTCCTTGGAAATGCTGAATATGCAGGCCTGAAAGAGAGAATTCTTGGCTCTGTGAAGATCCTTACTTGAATTTTATTAAGAATATTTGAAAAATTAGCCTAAGCCACACACTCAAGTTCATGCTTTTCTGTGTTCCAGAGAAGAATCAAATGATCTTTTGTTTTATTGTGTCAAAACAAAATGTTGCATGTGTTAAATACATAATTCTCATTCAAATACATAATAGCAGATGCAAAAATTCTGTTTAACTCAGTGAAGGAACTGGCAGGATGATAATGCTGTTCAAAGGAGATTGCCAAAGATGAAAGCCCGAAGTAAAACTGCTAAATTAGATACAATCTGGCTAATGTCCCACAGGACAATAAAACCATCACTTTTTGAATTGGTTTGTCATCTAGACAGAAATTAGTTACATCTTTAAAAGCCTAAAAATGCTCTTCATCTTCTCACTTTGTTGATCATTATATGTAACTTTCCAGGGCTGTAAAGTGTCAAAATATATGGAACTTATTTAATTATAAATAGCGTGCAGAGTTATATGTATCATGGAAAAGGAAATGATCCTTCAGTGGGCCGCTAGTGCCCCAATTGCACTGAAAGGACTTGCTGTCAGTGTTTTACTCCAGGCCTGTGCTCGGCCATGGAGGCTGCAGGCCGGCCTGCCGGTTCCTGTCTATGTCTGCTCCAGCTCCCGGGGGCCTGCCCGAGCCACAGAGGGGCGGTTCTGGCCCAACCCCGTGTCCCTGTCTGTATCTGTTCCAGGTCTGGGGGCCGGCCCCCCATCTCTGTCTCTGACTCTGCTCAGGGTCTCACCTGCAAACACAACCTCCTCCTGTCTGGTCATGACATGTTATGGTGCCTTGGCCTATTTTTCATATTACATATATATGGAAGTCTTAGCCAGAGCAATTCTCAAAGGAAAAGAAACAAAAGCATCTAAATTGGTAAGGACGAAGTATAAATGATGACTTGATTCTGTATATAGAAAACCCTAAAGACTTCACACACACACACAAAAAAAAACCCATTAAAAAACCCCAATAACAAATATTATAAAGTTGCAGAATACAAAATCAATGTACAAAAAACAAACGAACAACAACAAAAAACCCCCAATAACATTGCTTTCCTGTATATTAACAATGAAATATCAGAAAGGAGATGAAAAAATCAATTCCTTTTGCAATTGTAGCCAAAAGAATAAAGTACCTATAAATAAACTTAACAAAGAATGGGAAGAACCTAAAAACTACAAAGCATATACTGAAAACTATAAAGCATTATTTAAAAATATTTAAAAAGACATGTTGAAAGAGAACAATATTCCATGTTCATGATTAGAATAATCAATGTAGGAAAAATGATCATATTACTCAAAGCAATTTACAGATTTAATGCAATACTCATCAAAATCTCAATGAATAAGAAATAATCATTAGATTTGTATGAAACCGGAAAGATCCCAATAACCAAAACAATCCTGAGAAAAAAAGTACAAAGCTGGAGGTATCACACTGCCTGATTTTAAATTATACTACAGAGCTACAACTAACAAAACAACATGACATTAGCAGAAAAACAGACACACAGATCAATGGAACAAAATTGAGAGCCCAGAAATAAAACCACATTTATATAGACAAATAATTTTTGACAAAGGAGCCAAAAACACACAATGGAGAAAAGAATACCTCTTCCATAAATTGAGCCAGGGAAATTAGAAATCCAGATGCAAAAGAATGAAACTACATTATAATTTGTCTCCATGTAAAACAATTAAGTGAAAATGGATCAAAAACCTAAATTTAAGATCTGAAACAATCAATTACACAGAAGAAGACATGGATACAAACTTTTTCATAGAGAATATTTTATGAATTTTACCCCATCGGCAAGGAAAGTAAAGGCAAAAACAAACGAAGGAGACTATATCAAGCTAAAAGGTTTCTGCATAGCAAAAGAAACTGCCAATAAAGCATAAAGGCAACCAACCAAATGTGAGATGATATTTGCAAACAATAGCTCCATCAAGGGGTTAATAACCAAAGTATGTAAAGAACTCTTACAATTCAACACAAAACTAAAAACAATCCAATTAAAAATCAGGCAGGTGCTAAGTCAGTGTGGCTCAGTGGTTGAGCATTGACCTATGAACCAGGAGGTCACAGTTCCATTTCCAGTCAGGACACATGCCTAACTTGTGGGCTTGGTCTTCAATGGGGGACATACAAGGGAGAGCTAATCAATGATTCTCTCTCGTCATTGATGTTTCTATAACTTCCCTTCCTCTCTGAAATCAGATATATGGAAAAAATTGTCAACTGCATTAGCAATTAAGGAAATCAAAACTATGTTGAGATACCAACACACACCTGTTAGAATGGCTATTATCAACAAGTAATAACAAGTATTGGAAAGGTTGTGAAGAAAGAGGAACCCTCATTAACTGCTGATATGAATGTAAACTGGTACAACCACTATGGAAAACAGTATGGTGGTTCCTCAAAAAACTACAAAGAGTTCCCATATGACCCATCAATCCCTCTTCTGTATATCTACCTGAAAATATTTATTCACAAAGATATATGTACCCCTATGTTCATTGCAGTATTATTATTTTGGCCAATGCAATGGAGACAACCAAAGTGTCCTTTGATTGTAAGTTGGATAAAGAAGGTGTGTAGTTATATACACTATGAAATTCTAGTCAGCCATAAGAAAAGATGAAATACCTCTATGTGTGACAACATGGATGTACCCAGAGAATATTATGTTAAATAAAATAAGTCAATTGGAAAAAAGGTAAGAACCATATGATTTTACTCATTTGTAGGATATAAAACAAACTCATAGACACAGACAACAGTATGCTGATTTCCAGAGGGAAGAGTGTTGGGGGCAAATATATGGTGACAGAAGATGATTTGACTTTAGGTGGTGTGCACACAATTCAATATACAGATCATGTGTAATAGAAATATATACTTAAAACCTATATAATAGTCTTAACTAATGTCACCCAAATACATTTACTTTAACAATGTAATCTGGTATTTGTTGATTCAGTAAATATGGAACTTGTATGAATAAGCACTTAGGAAGTTAAAAGGGTGGAATTATCATGATTAGTTCTCTAAAACATGGTCTTGAATTGTTGCTTTTTTTTTTGTTTTTGTTTTTTGAAGACTTTGTTACTCCTTTTGAAAAAGAATTAACCTATGATCAAATACAAGATAAAGATGTGTATTTCTAGTCCCACTAGGTGTAAACGGAACATCTAATTCGAGGCTTTATTCACCAACTAGACTGGGAACCCAATGGTCTATCACCCTAAGAATCTACAATCTGGAGGATTGGTTAGGCCAAGTCACCAGGTAGCCCATCACACTCTACTTGTGTTTGGGAATGAGACAAGAAACAAGCACCCTGTGGATAATTAGTTTCAGAGTCTTTGCAGTTGTTGATGGTATCTGTTGACACTCCAAACCTGCTAGACATCCATGAACTGGAGTCTATTGTAGGGTGGGTGTAACTGTGAACAGAAACTCATAAACCAGGGCTATGAATAGAAATGAATGGCAGCAATTTAAAAAATCCCTAATTTGTAAGGGAATATGATGGATGCTGAATGAGTCAATTAGTCTTGCAAAAGCATTCAGAGAATATCTGTTACAGGACAGAAGGAAACTTATCTGTTAGTCAGTAATTGAGAATTTGATTAGGTAATCAATAATTTACTACCTTAACAGTTCATAAAATATTTCATTGCAAGATCTTAAATGGGTTTTGAAATTACTCATGTTAATTACATTTCTTTCTTAGGCAGTGCCTATGAAATCATAATGTTTCTTTACTGCAGCAAACTAAAACTATTCAAAGAGAAAGGCCACTGCACAGAGAAAATATATGTTATATACTGTGTTCTTAATTTATAGAACATCACACAACAAAAATTAAGTTTTTTACTACATTTTGCAACATATCTCTTAATGAAGAAACAGATTATTCCTTCTTTTGTTTTCTTTTTTAATTGTCTTAGTAATTAAAGTTAAAAAATGTAGGGTAAGATAGGATTAAGTATAATTTGCTCCCCAAGGAAGCCACCCATATTGTACTAATATACTGACTTTGCATTTCATAGATCATTCTTGGACATATTGTCTAATCACAAATAATAAGACATTACTTTTTTCAAAACTAAAAATAACAATGGAGCAAATATGGAAATGACAATCCTGTATGATTTTAGAAATAGGGATAGAAAATTGAATCCTTCATTCATTCAACAATGATCTTTCCCCTCTGCCATGCAGATACAGATATGATCAGTCTTTAGAGATGAAGGATACCGGATCCCATAGTTGGTGAGAAGTGGAGAGGATCACACTAACAGGAACTCCACCTTTGTCACCTAAGAAAATAACACCAGATGTGTTATCATCATTGGGCATTTGGGGCTGTTTGGCTTACCCTGAGTCACATGGACTCAGATATAAACTGCATTTGACCCTGGGATCCTCCACTTATGCCTTCTGTCACTTAGGACAATTGTGACATTCTAATTTACTTCACCAGAAAACGAAGCTAATAATTACAACCATCATATAAGGTGTTAGGGAAAATGGAAGGGGTTTATGTATGAACAGGGATTATACCAGCCCCCGGTAAATAAATAAAGAAGATTGGTTACTTTTATTATTGTTCCTCGGAGGATCCTTAAAGATCTGACATAGAAGCATGGAATGGACTGTCAAACATCAGAGGGAAGGCAAGGGAGGGTGGGTGGGTGGAAAGAGATCAGCCAATGAATTTGTATGCCTATATGCATAACCCATGGACACAGAAAATAGGGGGCCAGGGGCAGGCTGAGAGAGGTCAGTGAGGGTAAAGGGGGACATGTGTAATATTTTCTACAATAAAGATTAAAAAAATCTCTAAGAAGAAAGTTAAAGTGGACACATGATGCCCCAGAATGAGAATTGCTCCCACAATGGGGGGCAGGTTGGCCGGAGCAGTGCAGGACACGGAACACACGCTCCGGTGAGGAAGTGACAACCATCTCTCCTCTTCACCTGGTGCTCTAAAACCTTCTTTTCACGGGGTTGTCTATTGTGGTTACACTCATGAGCCATCAACTCCCAACAGGATCTGTAGAGACACAGCTGTTCTGAAGGAGATAATACAAATAGCAGCAAAGAAAAAATAAATAAATAAAAAGAAGGGGAGGAGGAGGAGCTCAAGAGGAAGAGGGAGAGCTGGCCTCAGCAGTAGAGAAGCCATGGGAAACCCAGCAGTGGAGGGAGAGAATCCAGGGGTCACAGGAATCTGGAAGGTAGAGGAACTAGACATACAGCAGAGGACAAGACCAACATGTGGGACCATTATTGTCCACATTCTAACCAGTCAGAAAATTGCAAATTTATGGATGTGTCTATACTATTAGCCACTCGTGCCATGGCAGGTATAATTATAAGGAAGGGAAGCATTTAGCATCCATCTTGAGATACAAGAGCGATTTAGCATACTGTAATTACTACAGTCACATGCATTCAAATATAAGCTGTATGGTTTTGGCTCTCGGCTCCTCCACTTATGCCTTCTGTCACTTAGGACATTTGTGGCATTCTAATTTACTTCAATAGAAACGAGGCTAATAATTACGAAGATTTATTTAATACCTATTCCCTTAAAAGTAGCCTTAGGTCTTTTTGTGCTTTCCTTATTAAATTTTATTTAAGGAAGCAAAATACTTGAGGAAATTTTCTATTAACCACTCAGCATTTATCTGAGTCGTAATGGTTCTGGAAAATTTTATTTCTCATTTCTATTTGACTAAAACCATTCTAAGGGTTTCTAATGAATATCTTTCTGACTATTCAGATACTGTTGTGACGGATTTTTCTTGTAAGAACTGGAGCTCCTGCAGACCCATGTCAGAGAAGAATGAGGAAGGGAGGTCGATGGGAAGAGGTGAGAAGCTCTGGTCAGAGATTCGTGTTTAGCACTGCGTTTACACAGATGGCTAAGATTATTGCTGCACACCTCGGTTTTATCCAACTGCATTTAATTTCCTTTTGAAATGCTGCTCCTCGTTCATCTGATGGCGATCTCAATTGCATGCGGTGAACATTTGACCTGAACAGAAAAAATCAGCATCAGCCCTGCGATTCTGCTTACGCCATCGAGAGAAAAGTCCTCTTTCTCTTTGGAGACATGTAACTATAATGATTACATGAGCTCAGAGATGCTTCTGGAAATATTTCCCTGAAAATGAGTTCATCACAGAAAAAAGCTGAGTCAAAGATAAACAGAGTGAAGTTGCGTCTCCATGAAACACTTCCGGGAGCCAGCTTTCTCTGCATCTAACTCATCTATGAGCCTTTTGGTTGCATTAGTGGTTCTCACGGGGTGACCCCTGGAGCAGGGGCAGCCCCGGCAGCAGCACCAGGGAGTGGTTAGCAGTGCAGATCCCCATGCCCTAACAAAACCTACCGAAGCAGAACTTCTGGAGCTTGGGCCCAGCACTCTGTGTTTGAACAAGCCTCCCAGAGATTTTGATGAGTGCCTCTGGGTTGCATGAATTGCCAGGCTTTATTTGCTCATTTAATCTCACGCACACACACACACACACACACACACACACACACGCGCACACACACACAGATATACATAGATATACATGTATATATAAATAGATTATAAAAAGAATCTGTTCTTGATTTAGCATATTATTCATTTATTCATTAATTCACTGATCCATTCGATAAAATCTACTAAGTTCTTAGCATCTATAGTATGTCTCTAGATGTTTAGAATAAAAAATAAGTATGTTTTCTAATTTCAAATAGCTTTCAGAATAAGAGATAGCTATGAATAATAAACACTTAAGCTGCCTCTCTTCTGCACCCATGATAGTGACTCCTAAATGAATTACTATCATAATCCTTCCCAATAAAGTACTTCAGTCAATGCCAATCTAACAGAATAGGCTCAAGATAATACATCTCTGGGATTAAAATAAAATAATTTTATTATTTATTTTTAATTTTGCATATAAATTATATTTTAATATAAAATGGTTTGGGTAATAAATATACAGGGTATTTTTAGTGTGGGTCAATAATATCTTGGCCAATCTTCTTGGAACAATGTACATTATACTAGAGGCCTGGTGCATGAATCTGTGCACCAGTGGGGTCCCTTGGCCTGGCCTGTGGGATTTGGTTAAAATTGGCTCTCCAACCTCTCCTAGGAGTCCTGGATTGTGAAAGGGTGCAGGCCAGGCTGGTGCACAATTGGGACCTGGAAGGGTTGGGGGAGGTTGGCCAGCCCGGGAGAGACTGCCAGAGAACTCCAGGGTGTGTCCAGCCTATCTCCCTCAGTTCTAACTGGCCAGAACCCAGCAGCAAGCTAACCTACTAGTCAGAGCAACTGCCCCCTGGTGGTCAGTGCACATCATAGCAACTGGTCAACCAATCTACTGTCTGCCCCCTAGTGGTCAGTGCATATCATAGTGAACAGTTAAGCAGACTTAGAGTATCATTAGCATATTGTATTACACTTTGATTAGTTGAATGAACCACCAGACAACTGGGTACTTAGCATATGAGGCTTTTTTATATAGGATTACCATTACATAATATATAATGGTGGTATATATATATATATATATATATATATATATATATATATATATCCATAGCATTTTAGGTGTTTTTCATTTATTTATTTTAA
This sequence comes from Vespertilio murinus, assembly GCA_963924515.1. Classification (NCBI taxonomy): domain Eukaryota; kingdom Metazoa; phylum Chordata; class Mammalia; order Chiroptera; family Vespertilionidae; genus Vespertilio; species Vespertilio murinus. The sequence goes on along the minus strand of OZ004714.1, from coordinate 47,927,064 downwards.
AGGCTACTTTTATTACATGAGCTAAGATAGAAGGGAAGGATATTTATTTGCCTTTCAGGGCCTTGATTTTTCTCTGATAAGACTCCAGCTCCTTGCCCTCTAGCACGTTGTCATCTGTGTGGCCACATGGGCCTGGTCTTGAAGTGATGCCTGCAAGAACCTTGCCCTACTGGAAACGCTCCTCTAGAACTCTGCTGGCTTTGCCATTCTTTTTTCTTTATCATATTTCTTCTGAGTTTTCTTGGATCATTTTTTGCTGAAATTCTTTTCTTCCTCAGGAGTTAATTTGGCACTCTCCTTGTGGGATCGGGGCAGTGCCTCGTGGGACTCACACTACTGTCTGTGAGTATGCTGTCAGTGGACACAGGCAGTTCTTTACTAGGGTCTTAGTGTGAACTCGTTTGTTGTTGGATGGATTGTAGACAACATCAACCATTCTTCCTCTGTGCATAGAGCACTCTGAACCCCAGGAGGAGTTGCTCACATCCAGCCTCAAGGCTTGGTATTTCTTGTTACCTCCTTGCACATGGAGCGTGCATACTAGTATGTGGTGGGGGCCAGTCTTAGCATTGCCAGCAGGATGTCCCAGCTCCTATTTTCTCTTCTTGTGGAAGGGCTTTCTCTTGTCCTGGGTCTTATGGTACTTGGTGCCAGCTGGAAGGATAAAGTGCAAAATATTCTCTATTTAGAATTTCAATTCATTTACTTAAGAAACTTTTAGATATGTTTAATGTAAAATGAAATACCAATTTTATAGATGTGGATATTGATGTCAAAGAGCATACTGCTTTGTACCTGCATTCACCACCACAACTTCACTGCTCAGCACTCAATGTGACTGATTAGAAATCTTTGACAACCTTTATTCCAGCAGATTGGATCTATTGGACCAGATGCTGACAGAACCTGACTGGGAATTACATACAGATTGGAGCGTTTCATGGAGAATGGCCAGCAATGAGAGTAAGCGGTAATCAGCATCGACAAGGTAATAGAAGCCCAGGCCCTTGCTGTAGAGTCCTCAGCACAAAAGACTGAACTGATAGTTTCAACAAAGCCTGGAATTATCCCAGGGAAAGAATGTTATCATCCACAGGATCCTATATATGCCTCATGGCAGAACATGCCAATTGGGTAATATGGAAAGAAAGAGGGCTCTTAACTTTGGGGAATAAGTGCATGAAACATGCAAAAGAGACTTTAAAATTAGTCATAGCTAGAGACAATGACTCTACTAAACTAGATTGCCATATGACCTGCCCAGGGCATCAGAAGGACAGTTCCCAAATAGGCCAGGGAAACCAAACTCCCAATAGAGCAGCAAGGCAAGCCACTTGAGGGCCACCACTTCTTGGGGCTTTAATTCCCACCTTGACTTGTCAGATTTTAAATCCCATTACAAATAACAAGACGAGGAACAGGCCCCTGGATGGAAAATCTCTAACACTGACCCTGGTTCTATATGAAAGATCAACATTCATCATCTGATCTTACTCCCTGAAGCTCTACCGATGAGATCGCCATCCCTTTATCCTTATAGGGTCCAGAGTTTTGAGGAGAGCAATTGTTACCCTAGATCAAGCATGCCAAACCCAAAGGATAACACAGGCCAAAGAAACAAGGTTTAAGTTTATGTGGCTGCAAAAAAACCCACAAAAGCTTCCATTTTCATAGAAACGTGGGTTTATTTAGATAGAGACATGCTGAATACAAAGCTGAAATGAATAAGTCATCGTTAACATAAAATAATAGAACATTTTAATAACAATGAATATTTTTCTTGAACATTAATTTACCAGACACTGAATAACTGCACAAATTAACACGTGTTACACAAATAAGCCTATTTTTCTTGTTCTCCTAAAGCAAAATATTTTCTGTTGTGCACACCAAACAAGCCAGTCCAGACTAATGACATGGCAATCGGCTGCTAAAATACTCGCTGCTAGTATTAGTGAAGAGAAATGGTGCACCTATGAGTAAGAAGTATTCGTGGAGAGAATGGTGCACCTGTGTGAAAGGCTCATAAGGGAAATGAATGCAACATGGTTATAGTAATCAGTCATTAGTGAACGTTATTAATAATTATGTGTAACAGAATATTTTAAGTTACGAAATTTTTATTCAAACATTTCTTGCATACCGTTATATTGGCTGGGCAGCAAAAAATATTTGTTATGGGTCTCGAGTTTGACATGCTTGCCCTAAATAGTCAGATCACTGTGAAGTCTCCCCAGCTGGCCAAGCTTCCTCAGCAGGAGGTTTTTACACGGAGTACAAGATCTGAGTTGCTGAAAACTGCAAAGATGAACAGATAAGGCTCAAGAGCATCAAAAACTAGAAAAATGAGTGGAGAGGGCTAAGCATGCCCGGATGCTTGCAAGATAATTGGAAAGGAAAAGCCCACCCTTCCCTGTAAGCACTAAGGATAGAGCAGTAAGGAGAGATGGTTTTTGAGACAGGAATCTTCCATTCTCCCTGGCACCTTAATAAAACCTCGTTTCTTTTTGTTATTGTTTGAAGTATTACATATCATTTGGCTTTTATTGTGGCAGGCAGCCAAACATGTGGTGTTTTTGGTTACAATTTTCCAGTCCAACTTCTCAGAACTGAAAAACGGGAAGAAAGAGAGGAAGGACTGAGAATCCTGGCCAATCCTTAGGTATTCTGTTTGACCCTGTAAGCTTTCCCTTCAGTATAATCTATCTCTTCTTTGGTAGTGATTTTGCTTTGGAAAATATAAACAGAATTGGAGAGAAAACATGGAGATAGAAAAATCCCATTAAAAGTCATGTGGTTCTTCTTCATGAGTCTGGATTTAGCAATAAATATACAAATAACAAAAACACAAATAACAACAACAAAATATAAATAAATTTGGCTTAATTAAATAAAAACATTTTTTTGGCATTGAAGGACACTTTCAAGAAGGCAAAAGACAACCCAGGAAATAAGAAAAAGTATATGTAAATCACATATCTGATAATGCTATACTATCCAGAATATGAAGACCTCTAATAACTCAACATAAAAAAGACAAATAAACCAAGAGGGGAAAAAATGGACAAAGGACTTCAATAGCTATTTCTCCAAAGAATATACACAAATGGCCAACAAGAATATTAAAAAGATGGTAACATCATTAATCACTAGAAAATTGCAAGTCAAAATCACAATAAGATCCCACTTCAAATGCACTAGGATGGCTCTCATAATTTTTAAAATATTTAATAACAAGTTGCATAATTGGAAGGCTCACAAATTGCTGATGGGAATGTAAAATGTTACAATTGCTATAGAACAAACTGAATGAATGCAAAATGGAGACAGAGTCATTGACAAAAAGCAACAGACAGCTATGGTGGGGTGGATGGAGGAAATGAGCAAAAAAGAGGGGGAAAAGAGAGAGAACTCAAGAACATGGACAACAGTGTGGTGATGGTGGGGATGTGGGAGGGGGTATAGGTGGAAGAGGCCACAGAAGGGATAAATGATGATGGAAAAATAAAATAAATAAAAATAGATAGAATAAGTTAAATTAAAGAAATAAAAGAAAACACTTTGGGGGTTCTTCAAAAAGTTAAACATAGAATTATCATATGACACAGCAACTCTACTCTTGGTTATTTACCCTCAAAAATTAAAAGAAGTGATGAAGCCAAAAGTTGTACATTAATTTTCTAGCAAGACTCTTAATTAAAGCACAAAGATAGAAACTACCCATGTGTCTGTCAACTGATGAATGGATAATCAAAATGTGGTATATTTATACACTGAAATTACGTGGTCATTAAAAGGAATGAAGCAGTCATGTGTGCTATAACATGGATGAACCCTGAAAAGTGAAAGGAGCCAGACATAAAAGACCACATCTTCTATGATTTTACTTATATAAAATATCCAGATCTGATAAATCCATAGACACAGAAATCAAGTTAGTGGTTGCCAGTGGTTACAGAAAGGTGGTAATGAAAAGTGACATTTTTATGGTTGAAGAAGAGTTTTCTTTTGGAGTGATTAAAATTATCTGAAACTAGATAGTTGTGATGCTTGCATTTACACTGTGAAAATACTAAATGTCACTGAATTGTATATTTTTAATGATAAATTTTGTCCTGTGTATTTTATCACCCATGTACACATACACAAGATCTCTAGTGTAGAAAACCAATTTTTTTATTTGCATACAGAGTAAACGGAACAATTGCCTGACACCTCAGATTCCCAAGAGATGATGCAATGAGAACCTGGAGGCACCTGAACATGCAGCAGAATTTGCACCACAGGAGAGGAATTCCAGAACATAAGAACTCATGTGTAGAGATCTATTGGCATACCTTCCATTCACTCTCCTGAGATAAAGAGAGAAAACCTTATCTTCTACTCAGGAATGTAAAGGAATCCTCTCTTGCAGAGGAAAGAAAGGCCTCTACCCCAGAATGTAAGCAATTGTCTTAAGGGAGAGAAAAATATAAACCCCCATCTCTAAATCATATCACCCTTATAATGGTAGAAAAATATCTCTGAAGGAAAAAAAGACAAGTGTCTCTGAATTTATTCCCATTAGAATTTGAACAAATGACTGTGGGGGAGATGAAATATTCTCATGTCCTGTCAATTTTCTTTATTCAGAAGGTCTGAACCATGTAGGAACACAGAACCACACACACACACACACACACACATGCCCCAAACTATGTGTCAACACTGGTCTAAAAAATTAAAAACTCTTCCCCATTAGAGTGGCTCAGGGGTTGTGAGTAGACCTATGACCCAAGAAGTTCCTTCTATTCCTGATCAGGGCACAGGCCTGGCTGAATTATGGTCTCCATAGGGGGTGTGCAGGAGGGAGTGGATTGATGATTCTTTGTCGACATTGGTGTTTCTATATTTCTCTTTTTCTCCCTTTCTCTCTCTAAAATCAATTAAAAAAATAAAAACAAAAGCTGTCTAATCTGAAGTACTATTTTTATTTCTTGGGCATTGCTCTTTTGGGTTTGAATAGCTCCAGGAAACTCCTACCTTGGGGGCCACTTATTGTATCTTTAAAATGAGATAATTTCTTGGATTGTGCTGGGTTGTTGTTGTAGAGGAGTAATAGAAATAAGGGGGCTATTATATGTAGAATATAGACTTACTAGAGGCTCAGTGCATGAAAATCCATGCACTCAGGGAAGGGGTCCCTCAGACTGGCCTATGCCCTCTTGCAGACCAGGAGCCCTCAGGGTATGTCTGAATGACAACTTGGGCCCACTCTCCTGAGGGAGCAGGTCACAGTCTGACAGCCTTCTGCTGGAGGCAATCACCCCTCTGTTACTGCAGGTCGCTGACACGCCCCAATTGCCATAGCCTTCTCTGCCTGCTGGCACCTGTGTTGGCTGGCCTGGCACCACCCACTTGCTGGCCCTGCCCCCTGTTGAAAGGTCATCTCATTTGCACATTAGGCTTTTATTATACAGGATAATCGTATTTAATATACAGATGAATAGTATTTATTAATGTCTTATATTTAATATATTTAATACCTTATAGAAATAGCTACTATAATAGGACATTAAAACACTTCCTAATATTATACTTGCTTTTGTTTTATTATAAATCTCTTATTTAATGAACTGTGATGGTTATATTTCTTCATTTTTTTTTCCTGCTCAAAGTGTAATGAAAAATCTTATATAATTTTCCTTTGAGATCTGGCTAATATATTTGGCTTTGAAAAGTCTAGTCCAAATGTAAATTTCAGCAGTGTTCTGAATTAATCAACTGTTTTTTAACTGTAAAGAGTGAAGAGAGGCACTGTGCCAGAAAACAAAGAGATGTAATTCACATACCACTTGGCTCAGAAGAACTTTTCACAATTCAGTCACTTCTTTCTATGATAGTGCCTGCCCAGACAGTGAATGCTAAGGTTATATGACAAATGTTTAGAATTCAGAATTAAGATTCTAGATTGAGAATTATTTACAGAGCCTTTGATTGCCTCTGTGATATTTCTCTTACTCTACAGCAGTGTTTCCCAAACTTTTGACATATGTGTACCCCTTCTATAATTTTCATAACTCTGAGTACCTCTCATCAAAAAAAGGATGTATTTTAATAACAATCAAAATATTTTTATTTTTTTATTTTTTTGGTACACACACAAAATAATAATAAACGAAAAATAAAATTATTCATAATAAAATATAAATAAGAGTTATATTATAAATAACATGTATTTGCACACCGGACCATCTCATGCCTCACAAGACTATCTTGACTTGACTCATGAGAAAGTAGAATTAGGCGCAGCTAAGCACGGTGCAGTGCATAACCCCACCAAACTCTGGTGCAATGTGTACCCCCACCAACTCTTCCTGTACCCCTGAGGGTACATGTACTACACTTTAAAAAACACTGCTCTAGAGAAGAAAAAATAGAAACTATTATAAGCCATAAGCAAGGACACCCAATGCTTTGACCTGAGCTCATATTTTATTTTTATTTTTTATTTTTTTATTTTTTAAATATATTTTATTGATATTTCACAGAGAGGAAGGGAGAGAGATAGAGAGCTAGAAATGTCGATGAGAGAGAAACATCGACCAGCTGCCTCCTGCACACCCCCTACCGGGGATGTGCCCGCAACTAATGTACATGCCCTTGACCGGAATCGAACTTGGGTCCTTTCAGTCCGCAGACCGACGCTCTACCACTGAGCCAAACCGGTTTCGGCTGAGCTCATATTTTAATGATGATGCTTTCCTTGTGTGAACTCCATTAGTTTCATTTCAACCTTAGACTTCTTTAACCTGGGAATAAGAGAGAGCTTCGTGCAGGATGCAAACAACAAAGTACAATTAATTTAGACCCAAATCCTGACCCCGTTATTGCTCTTCTTTCAGGAAGTGAATGACCTTATTAATGTGATGTGGAAGGGACAGAGACTGTCGGGGATGGGGCAAAGCCTTCACACGACAGGAAAGCAAACCAATTAGAATAATTCAGTCTCATTACGAAGAGGTGAGAAGGGCTTGACTGAAGCGTTCAGAATCCTGATGTGTGTAGTAAGAACTGCTTCCACTCCCACTCTCTGGCCTGCAGTCACAGACTAATGCAGTCTTAGGGATCTATGATGGCAAAGTGCTTTCAGGTCATTTATTAGCTCTCCTCATAACATTAACCTTCTCACTACCTTGTGGGCATGAAACATGATCATTCATATGCCAGTGATTTTTAAAATAAGAATGGACAGGGATAGTGGAAGAGGGAATGAATCTGTTTGCAGAGGGAGACCATTACATGCATACTGAGTACATCTAAAATGCCTGATGGCCCAGGTTGGAAACTACACAGTTTTGGAGATGGGCATGTACTCCTTTGGTTAGTGAGATATAACCCTTTTTGAAAGATTAGGGGTGAACCTGTGTGCAATTTCAGCTAAGTGGGGCAGATAAGCATGTAACCCTCACCTCTATTTCACATGCTGTCACATGCCAAAATTCCCGAGGAAGGATTCAAACTAGGGATTCAGGACCTGTAGGCAATTCAAGGCTCTAGATTTAATATATACACACCCTCCATGGTGGTAGTTTTCATCCTCCACACTCACTGTGGTTTCAGAAGTTATTCCATAAACACTCGTTATAAAGATACCGCAGTGGAAAGGCCCTGTCTAGCAGCAGCAGCACGGAGGCTTAACATAAAGCTGAGGTCATGCAGATTCTGGTCCAAGCAGGTGAGCCTCTGCTCTTTCATCTGTGAAATAATAACGCATAACTCAAAAGTTAAGTTGCGAGTCTCAAGGGGATATTGCACATTAAGCAATGAACACAAGATAGGTATCAAAACATCACCGATTATCATCATGACAATTTATGGATGAGGAGGCAGTTAAATGAGGTGCTCAATGTAATATATCACTGATAAAAAAGCCCAAACACATTTTAGCTTTATTCTTAGGAAAATATTATCATATCATAGGTGATAATTCTAGGATGTAAGACAACAGGGACAGTAAAATGTGAGTTTTGAAAATGGAAACCATTTATCCAACAAATAACTGTTAAGTTCCCAATTTACAGATAAGAAGACTAAGGCTGAGTGCAATTGAAAATGCAATATGCATGTGAGGATTTGGATCCAGCCTTGCACAGCTACCAGTTAACATTGGGTAATTACAAAAACTCTGCTTACTCACATGGAAACAAAGTCACTATTTGGATGGTATTTTAAAAAGTGCCTACACTAATAAATCAGCATTTTTTTACCCTGTCATGGGTTGCTTTTCTCATGTCTACCTCTTTTTATCCTATATATCTTGTCTTTAAAGAAATCCTTTATTAGAAACTTTCCTGTCCCTTTCCAAAAGGAGGATTCGCTACCATGTATTCATGTATTTTACTTAAAGAATTTATCAAAATTTGTAATTCTGTAATTTTATGATTACTTATGTTTTATCTCTTGACTACTAGACTGTAGGGTTCATGAGGAGCTAAGATTATACATTGCCATAACTATTGTGATTCTAGCATCTAGACATTTCTTTGTCTATAGGTACCCAGAAAATATTTGTTGCATGAATAACACACACACACACACACACACACACACACACACAAACACACACACACACAAAGCTCAGTGACTGGAATGATGGAATGAACAGAATGACCAGAACAACCAGCAGCTATGACATGCACTGTGGCAGTCAACTAGCCTGATCCAGGCCCTGATTGGCTTCCAACACCACTACTGGTGGCAGAATCTCCAGCTAACTGCTTGCAGCCCCTCCAGCAATGGGCCCCCATCCGGATGGGTCAGCCAGACGCCACCCATGCATAAATTCATGCACTGGGCCTCTAGTTAATTACAAGTAAATAGTTTTTCTTATTTTTTCTAAATATGTTTTTATTGGTTTTGGACAGAGAAAAGGAGAGGGGGAGAGATATAGAAACTTCAATGATGTGAGAAAATCATTGATCAGCTGCCTCCTGCACTCTCCCAACTGGGGATCTAGCCCACAACCTGTCATGTGAGCTAATCAGGAATCAAAAAGTGAACTCCTGGTTCCTGAGTTGACTCAACTACTGGGCCACAGAAGCTGGGTAGAAAATAGCTTTTTAAAGGAGAAAACACAAAGGACTTCAACTGAGCTGCTGCAGTATAAATTACTTTTTTAATTTTATTTTTAAATCACAGTTTATACCCAATATTATTTTTGTTAGTTTAGGTATAAAGCATAATAGTTAAACAATCATTAATTACTTTTTAATAATTAACTAGAGGCCTGGTTCATGAAAATTCATGCACTGGAGGGAGGGGTCCCTCAGCCCACCCTGGCCCCTCTCACAGTCCAAAAGCCCTCAGGGGAGGGAGGCAACCCAGTGATCAGGGGAAGGTGATGCCCCCAGAACACCTTTGCTGCTGCCACTGCCGGCAGTGCAAGCCTCAGCTGGCCCTGGTTACCTGAGCCTCGGGCCAGCCTTGGTGTCTGGGCAGCAGCCATCCAAAACTTTCCTGCACTTCAGCCAGCCCTACTTGCCTGACCTTCAGATTGGAGAGGGTGCAGGCTGGGCTGAAGGACCTCCCCCACCTCATGCATGAATTTTGTGCACCAGACCTCTAGTAGAATCATAAGGGCAAATGACAAAAGATAATTCAAGGCTTAGAGAGAACAGTATCCTAAAATGTAGTGTTCTTTTATTCAATCTAAATGTCACTGAAAAAAATGATATTGACTCCAAATTGGTTATCTTATAAATAGCTGCTCCACTGGGGGAAAACCTATAGAGAACTTCCATAGCAGTGAATATAATTAGCTTATTGTCTCTCTGTGTGAAACTGACTGAAGAGGGAGATATGAAACCTCTCATCTTTTCACTTCCCTTATAGGGGGAGACTCGTAGATGAAAGAAAGTAAAGATAGGTGACACTGCCTAATATCCTTGACAGCACAGTCACTAGACCTCTGAGAAAATAGACTAATATTAATATGTTAGGAAAGGGGTTCTTCTCTACTGAACAAATATATCTCTTTAAGGATTGTTTGTAATAGGATAAAAGGGTGAAGAGGAGAAGGAAAAGGAGGAGGAGGAGAATAAAGAATCATCCCTTATGGATGTATGAGGCTTGGATTCCTGGACAAAATCAGGGTATAAAATGAAGATGGGTCAGAGATCAAATTCTTTCTATTCCTGTATCTAACTTAGAGAAGTTATCTTTCTGAGCCAAAGTGTGTGTCCAGTATTAAACACAAACAAACAAGCAAAACACCTGAGGAGTTGCTCTGATTCCCTCGAGCCCTCAGGCTGCTTCTGGACGTCTTGGTTGTCTGCATTCCTGAGATTACTAATAAAGCTTGAGGTGGAGTGAGTGTTTTCATTCCTATGAGTCTGACGGGACAATCAGAAGCTTTGTGTTACTTCACCACCTATGACCCTCTTCTACCAAAACACGTCCCAGCTACAGATGTCTGTGCGGAATATTGACCCCAGCGAAGGAAACATTAAAATGAAAACCTTTCTAGGTAAGAATTCCAAAGCCATGTTGCTTTCCTGACGAAATGAGACACGCTGCTTGGAAAATCGCTCTGCCTTTCCCTCTTCCGGAATGTGGATGTGATTCCTGTGGAAGCAGATGCTGCTTTGTGACCATACGAACAAAAAAAAAATTAATAAAGTCTAAGAGTTTAAAGCAAGCACTAGTGCCAAAACCTGTTTGGCTCTGTGGATAGAGCGCCAATCTGCGGACTAAAAGGTCCCAGGTTTGATTCTGGTCAAAGACAAGTACATTGGTTGCAGGTACATCCTCATTAGGTCGATGTTTCTTTCTCATCGATGTTTCTAGCTCTCTATCCCTCTTCCTTCCTCTCTGTAAAAAAATCAATAAAATATATTAACAAAAAAATGAAATAAAATAAGCACTAATGTCAATATAGTGAAGTGATTGAAATAAAGTCATCAGCCACAGAGCTTGGACTTATTATTTAAGACAAACATATCTCTATTATTTAAGCACGGTTGCTTGCAAGCAGCAGGAAAAACGTGTCTCTAAATTATAGAGTCTCTGCTAAAATGTCTCGAATCATCCCAGTTGATGATGGGGAAGGTCAAACAAATTTTAAAGTGCTGTAGATACCAAGTGTCAAGAAGCCACTGTTGCTTTAAAGACTAAAAGAGGACATCCGCTTCTTACAGAGTATCTTTTCCCCTTTGCTCTAGTGCCCAAACTCACGAAATTCCAACTGTCAATGCTTAAAGTTTCCATTGTTCGCTCAAATGAGAAAAAGGGGAAAGGCCAAGAAATCAGAGAGGCTTAGACTGAACTCCATTAAGTTGTCACTGCAGCAAAAGAAAAGCATAAGTGACATTCCCAAGCGACTTCAGCATGATGTCATAGAGGTGCAGAAGCCGCACTGTGGGCTGTAGGAGGCAGTATGTCTGCGGAGATGAGGGGGTCACCAGGCAGAGCACCTGCTTCTGCCCTGGGACCTCTGTGTGGGGAGCTCCCTCACACATGGGCACGGAGACGCAGCTGCATTACCATAGCAGGAGTGACCTCTGTGCTCTTATCAGGAGGTCCTGATCACACACAGGGTTTATTCAGTCACACTCAAAAAGGCATCCTCACCACATAAGGTAGAAGAATACAAAGAGCATGATGCAAAGGAATCAAGTTTTTTTTTTTTAAAGAACTAAACACCAAGTTTTCCTATTTTTTGAATACCTAGATTTATGGAAGTTTTCAAGGAGAAGAGATATCAGGAGCCATAAATTCAAAAGCCTTCATTTGACAAATGAGAACCAGAGTCCAGTAGGGGAAATACTGATGTGAGTCACAGTAGGTGCTGGTCAGCAGGAGAACCTGGGCATCTGGACCTCCTGTTCTGTCCTGGTTTCACTTTCTTTCTTATAATCATTCTACCAGCCTTTCCCTATCTAGGTGAGTGTGAAACCAGAGGTAAGTGATACAGGCAAAAATAGACCATCTATGCTTCTTGAGCAAGTGGGTAATATTACAAATAATATAATCTCTATGAGATGACTTTGCAGGAATGATAGGAAGCAGAGGACTTGAATTTTCTTAGCATTGAATAGAGTGGTTTCTTTCTGAATAGGATGCAAGGGTGATTTCTTTCCCTGGTTCTTGTCCAGGTGGATTTGAAGAATGAAGCCCGGAAAAAAGGTGGCATATGAAAAGGTGAAACTTTATTAGAAACAAATACAGACTCCCACGTTGGGGGTGGGGGGTCCCAAAGGGAGTAGCCCACTAAGCCCCCTTTTCCTAAGGTTTATGAAGGCTGCAGTTCTTTGCCTCTTTTTAAAAAAATATATTTTATTGATATTTTTACAGAGAGGAAGGCAGAGAAATAGAGAGCTAGAAACGTCAATGAGAGAGAAACATCGACCAGCTGCCTCTTGCATACTCCCAACTGAGGATGTGCCCACAACCAAGGTACATGCCCTTGACCGGAATCGAACCCAGGACCTTTCAGTCCGCAGACCGACGCTCTATCCACTGAGCCAAACCGGTTTCGGCAGTTCTTTGCCTCTTGATGCTTCCTTCTCATTGGTAGAATGTCAACTTCAAAGCTTAAAACCACATGGTGCCCCACCTTCTCTCCCCTTTCAGTGGTAGAATTCTCTATCCCCTGTGAAAATCTGTTTTCCTATTCCTCCCATTTGTCAGCATTTCTCTGTCCCCTGTGAGAGTTTGTTTCCTATTTCTCCCCATACCCTGTAGCTTGTCTTCTGTGAATGGATGTCTTCCTTTCACCTTATCCCGTGGCATCTTTTGCTCTCTGTGAATGTATGCCTTTTAGAAGCTCCAAGCCCCCAAGCAACTATGTCTTCCTCCCTCATGGACTCCCTAATTCCTAAATATCACTAAACCTGCCTATTTTACCCTAAAACTCCTTTCAGAATTATAGATAGAACATCTGATCTGTCAGCAGAAAGCCTTAGACATGATTAATTCCACTGAGCTTGCTGTTACCCTCACTTTGTGTGTTCTCACGGATTAGATTTAGCCTTGATTTCTGAGATGATTCCAGCTTACTTTTTAGGGACATCAATCTGCCTGGTGGATCTAATATAACCATTGTCCAACCTCTGCCACTCTTCACTCAGCACTACTGGACTTCTGGATGACTTCAATGATACAGTTTTAGAACTACGTAGGTAGGTATAAGTGGCCCTACTTGAATTCATACGAGCCCACTATACATGAAACATATTCACAAAAATACATGAAGATCACAACTTACCTGGATCAACATCAAATTTATCAAGATGTTAGACATTGTAACTTGGTCTATGTGGGTCCCACAATCTGAATTTCCACCTGAGCCTCACTTACCAATTACTAGTATAATTCTATTCTCTCCATAAGAATGTCACTGAAGTCTGACCATGGTTTACACACTGTAGGGAGTCAAGTAGTGATGATATTGTAAGGAATTCTGCACTATTATAATAGCTTTAAAATTCTTCCAAATAGCCAGGCCAGAATGGCTCAGTGGTTGAGCATAAACCTATGAACCAGGAGGTCATGTTTCAATTCCCAGTTGGGACACATGACCAGGTTTCAGCTTGAGTCCCAGTATGGAGCATTCAGGAGGCAGCCAATCAAAGATTCTTCCTCATCATTGATGTTTCTATCTCTCTCCCTCTCCTTTCCTCTCTGAAATCAATAAAAATGTTTTTTAAAAAATAAAAAATCTTCCAAATAAAGTTAATTTATACTGAGTAATAATGATAATTCCAACTACAATAATTGTTTTGTTAATCCTCACCAGAGGACATTTTCTCCATTGATTTTTAGGGAGTGGAAGGAGGGACAGAGATAGACAGAGAAAGAGAGAAGAGATAGAGAGAGAGAAAGAGAAACATCAATGTGAAAGAGAAACATTGATCAGTTGCCTCCTACATACTCAAGACAAGAGCCAGAGATCAAGCCTGCAACCCAAGTATGCACACTTGACCAGGAATCAAACCCAAGACTCTTTGGTGCACAGGATGACACTCCAACCACTGAGCCTCACTGGTCAGGGTTATAATATTTTTCTTAGTCAGCTTCCTCTAGTTGTCACAACATTTCTTCACATTCCATCCACACTCATGTAGAGCTTCTGATGATATAATGAACTCTATGGCAATGGCTTATATTACTAATATTTAGTACTTTCTTCCTTAATAAGAAGGTTCTGATTTTTAAAGATAGCAGCATACCCAACAAAACAATTACATTTCCTAGCCTGCATTGAAGGTAGGTATACCTAGTGCCTAATTTCTGGCCCCTGAGAAGCTAGAAGATGTGAAAGCAGAGGATGTAAAGTGGTTTTGAATTCATAGAAGCTTCATAGGGAGAAGGAAAATCTAGATGAGCTGCTATTATTCTTGGGGGAAAATGGACATGCATGAAATATACATATATACACACATACATACACAATGGACTTCCAAAAAGTAAGCACAGAGTATGCAGGGATTAATTAATAAAATAGTTTATATCCAAAGAATAGACATGAGGCCTCATTTTGAGCTAGTCTAGGCAGTATCTACACAGTCCTCTAGCAGGCTGTGGTTAATGGATGGTCAGTGACTGGGAATGTTTTCTGATCAGTGTCATTATGAGGACATTGTTCATCATAGTAATTCTTGGCTTCATTCCACTACCATTTGTTATATGTTGTAAGTGTTAGGTAGATATGGTAGATATAATTTATACCTTAGCTTATAGATAGTTGGATCCAAAAAAATCCTATTAGGAACTAATGAAGAAGACTGAACAGATTTTCCTGAGATGAAATTTTGAGCTTGTCTGTGTATGGAAAAAAAATATTTTTCTCAAAAGCACAAACCATGGCAAATGTTGTGCTGGTCTACTACATCATTATTCCCTGTGACACTGTTAGCAAGAACCCCGATCTCTGATGATGACAACTCCATGTTGCCATCATGGACTGCCCAGAGTTAGATAATTTTCTCTTGTGCAGTTTTAAGGTTTAATATCCACATGCACATTTTCCTACCTTGGTAAACATTACCACAATTATACTAATTAATATATTCCATTGTTGTTAAATGTATGGATTTGAATGGTTTTAAAATAAAGAATGAAATGATAGGTAGATTTGTTAAAATATTTTGCATATTGCATTAGAGATTTAAATTTTCATTTTATTCTGTAAAGAACAAAGAACTTATTGAGTCACTGATATAAACAACTTCAGGCATTCATGTGATTTTTTTTACTTTTACTTTAGACCCTACATCAAAAGCAGAAGATGACAAACTAATAAAATGGAAGATAACTGTTAGTGATTGGGCATATGCCACATATTAAATGCTTTTATTGCATTAGCACATCTTTATGTGTTGTGTTCTTTTTCTTCGATATATTATTACACTGATATTGAGATATTAAATTATTATATTCTAAGTTCTTACACATCCTATAATGCTAAAATCAGAATGAGAAATCAGTTTTGTCTAATTTAAATTTTATGTTATTTTCACTACTTCAGATGTATTATGCAGGGAAGATGCTGTGATGTATTGCTAGGATTTTTTAAAAAATATAGACTTTTATTGATTTCAACCAAGAAGGGAGAGGGGGATAGAGAGAAACATAAATGATGAGAGAATCATTGACTGGTTGCCTCCTGCATATCCTCCTCCCCCAACACATACCTGGAGATCGAGCCTGCAACCCAGGCATGTGCCCTTAACTGGAATCAAACCTGGGACCCTTCAGTTTGCAGGCTCTATCCACTGAACCAAACTGGCTAGGGCTATTTCTAGGATTATTGTTAGACTGACAGTTTGTAGAGGTGGCTAAGACCAAGAATTAGACCTGCACCCTGAGGTGAGGCAGGAAGCAGAAGGACAGCCATTGTTGTAGTGAGGCATCTTATCTTATAGAGCCAAATATGTGGGAAATGCTAGAAGAGAAAATCTGGTGCTGCAAGCAAAGTTCTCAGGTTGCCAACATGACCTCTACCACCTGGTGTTATATCCTGGACAATCCCTTCCTCTTGACTCTGAGGAGAACCTTCCTTTCTCCTAACCAAGGCAATATAGCAAAAAGGATGGGAGGCTGCTGCCTGGACTAGGTTTTATTACACAGTAAAGGTGAGGGCATGTCAATCCTGTGATGATGCTCTTATCTAAGACTCTACCTTGGAGAGACTGGAGCAAGAGAATCCCTTCTTGCCCTGAAGAAGCAGCTGCTGTGCTGGGAACTACCCAAGGAGAGGGCCATGGTCCGAGGATTGTACCTGGCTTCTAAGATGTGGAAACCTAGTGCTATAGCCACAAAGAAATTAATTCTGCCTGCCACCTGTATGAACTTGGAAACATTTATTTTTCCCCCAGTTAAGCCTCCAGATGAGAACACAACCAAATCTATATCTCGACTGCAACCTTGTAAAATCTTAAGCAGAGCATTTAGCTAAGTCATGCTCAGACTTCAAACCAAAGGAAATTGTGAGTTGATATAGATTGTTGAAGCCACTAAGTTTGCTGTGACTTATTACATAGCAATAGAAAAAAACCAGTCCAACTAGTGAAATAGTTGGCATCAATGAGGCATGGCAGGAAGATGGTACTGGATGGGACTTATTTCCTGGAAGGACTAGACTAGAGTATTAGAGAACATATAAACAAATCATTTGAGAGCAATGCAGAACTTGAGTTACCTGCACCAGGGCTCAATAGACAAGTAGAGATTAATAGTAAAGCAGGCTGCCTCTAAATGAGCCAAACATTTGTTCATTCTGTAAGCCAAAATTAATTTTAGATTATAATAAAGAATAAAAGCATTTATTTGAGTAAAAAGGAGCTGCATCCCAGGAGACACAGATTCAAATAACAACTTAAATTGCCACCAAGACATAAGGGAGGCCATCTCTTATGGCAACATTTTCCACCCAGGTTTCTTAACTACATCCATTTTATGTAAATTAGCATTTAAATTGTATCATTCTCAGAGAGAACCAAGATGGCAGCCTAGGTAGTCTCCTAAGCTGCCGCCTCATCAACAATTAAAAAAACACACACAACTAAAATAAAAAAGGACTTCATCAAAACCACAGGAAAGCTGGCAGAGTGGAAAATCTACAAATAGAAAGAAGGAGAGAGGCTCACGGATTGGACTGGAAGTCACAAAGCACTGAGGTAGGCAGACGCTCATGAGGAGAGGTGGTACAGCTGAATGCCTGCCTGGTGGGAGGGGAGGAATTCCCGATTGCACAGAACCCTTTCTGACTGTACTGAACCCCAACCTAGGCCAAAACCCTGTGGACCCAGGCTCATACGGGTGAGTCTGGACTGTAGAGAAAGGCAGCCAGAGACTCAGAGACTGGGAGACCGGGGACCCGGGAGCAGCAGCCAGCAGGGTCTACAGTCGCACCTCAGTGAGTATATTTGTGAGGAATGAGGTGAAAGTCAGAAAAAAGAATAATGGTCTCAGGGAAGCGAGAAGCCATGTGCATCTGCAAGGACAGCAGAGCCTGCCGCACTGAACGAAGTCTTTGGGAAGCTGCTGCACAGCCTCCTTTGCGGACAGCACCATGTTTTCTGCTACCAAATCTCTGAGCTTACTGTCATGATGAAATGTAAGCTAGAATTAAATGGAAATAAATTCCAGAAAATGTGCTTCTCAGACTTTCATCCCACCCCCTAAAACACACACTGGCATATAGAAGAAGCAAGTGGAGAGCATTCCTGGTCATCAAATAAAAATAACGTGTGCATACACGCACACGTGTGTGATGGACACTGTAATTGCTTATGGCTCTATTTTCGCTTTGGTTTCTAAGAAATTCAGAAATCACCCCTCTCCCCCACTGTCCTTTTTAATTTCATTTTCATAGTCTATGAAGATGAATAAAATCTACTGTACATTGGTGAGAAGAATTTATACTACTTAAATTTAATTATTTTATAAATAAAATGCTTTCATTGTAATAGCATATCCTTGCCTTTGTCAATCATCAAAGTTCTCATCTGTAAAATGTGAAGGATTAATTTTGGTAAAGTTTCGTGATTAGTCTACACTGACAAACTGTAGTATGTGCTAGAGAAAAATGATTGCCATTTCAAAGCAAGTCCTGATGCCCATGTTTCTGAAATAAATATTATAAAAACATAAATGAGAAATTAAATGCCTAATACAATATGTATGGCATTTGAATAGAGTTTATATTACTCCTTAGTCTGAAGTTATGCTTGATTTTGCCTGGTAATTATATTATTTTATGAGCCAGCAGTGATAAGATGTGGCTATAAAAATAATAAAATTTTCCATCATTGAAATGCTATCCTTTTATATTTGGAATTTTCTTGAACAAATAATATACAGCATGATATTTATGAGAAAAAATTAAATGGTAACCAAAAATAAATCTGACATAACTGAAATTCACTTACCAAAAAAGTATAGACCTATGTGGAGAAAACATTGACCTGCTACTGATCATAAAGAAAACTTCATTGAAAAATCTCTCTCTCTCTCTCTCTCTCTCTCTCTCTCTCTCTCTCTCTCTCTCCTCTTTCACTCTCTTTTATCTCAAGAAAAAATAACAATGTAACAAACCAATTTGCAATTTGGCAAATGGATAAGGACAGCCAATGGCTTGTAGGCCTGATTGGTGGAAAGCAACACAAGTATTGCTAACACTGATGTAAAGATTAAGATTATTAAAAATATAATTAATTAATTTTAATTAGATTTAGCACTCAATGAAGTATATTTTACTGTATTGTATAAATGGATGCACTTAATTTGTAAGATTATATTTTTCATGATGATATTTTTGGTTTAAATAATCATAAAGGGCCCTAACCAGTTTGACTCAGTGGATAGACCATCCGCCTTCAGATTGAAAGGTCCCAGGTTCGATTCTGATCAAGGGCATGTACCTTGATTGTGGGCATATCTCCAGTAGGAGGTGTGCAGAAGGCAGCTGATTGGTGTTTCTCTCTCATCCATCTTTCTAACTCTATATCCTTCTCCCTTCCTCTATGTAAAAAAATCAATAAAATACACTCAAAAATCATAAGAGAAAGACAGTTGGCTAATTTGGAGCCTACCCAGAGATAAATTAACTTAATTAGCAATGATTCCTCAATAAAATTCCATATTCAATACAATATTTTCTCATTTGTGCATGTTGTCATTCATTTATTTGTTGATTCATTCAACAAATAATTACTGCTTGTCTGCTATATCCTATTTAGTATTCTAGGCATTGTAGATATAAATAAAAATAAGATAGACTTAGGATATAGTTTAAGTGTTTTATGTTCACTGTCATAGGGACTAAATTTTTATAATGTATATTAAAATGTCCAACCATCTATTGATTTCCCTTCTGATTTAGCTCCTACACTGGATTTGCATTTTGAGGTTGAGTAGGAAAGAAATATGAGCCCATAAACAGATTGTCTCTTTGTCAGACCGTGTTAAATCATTGGTGGAGTTAGAAAGTGGCCATGGAAAGCATGGACACTATGCTGTACACCACCTCAGAGGCAATGCCCTGTGCTCAAAGTGTCGTGTTCCTGCATTTGAGCAAACTGAAGAAAGAATCTTCTCATTCCAGCTTTGGCAAAAACTCTACAATAACTTAATTTAGCACATTACCATAACTTCACAAAGATTGGCTTCTGTACAGAAGCCCGCATTCTGGAATTACAAGGTGTCTGAATTCAGGATACTATTATAATGACCAACAGATTCGCATTCTAATGCCCCAGAAGGAGAAAGGACTCATCCAAGGAAACCTAGTGATTTAGAAGCAAAGCTATTGCTGTAGACAAGTCCTGTTAAGCTGCACACCGGCCATCTATTAGTTTTGCTAAATGTCTTATTCAGCTTTTTCTCTTTTTATTTCAAACTGGAGGCCCAGTGCATGAAATTTGTGTACTCAGGAGGGAGGAGGAGGAGGTGTCCCTCAGGGTGCCTTCACCCTGGGAGCCCTTGGGGGATGTTGCCAGCCATAAGCCTGGAATTGAGCGTTTACCCCCTGGTGGTCAGTGCACATCATAGCAACCAGTCAATGTAGTATTTGGTCAATTTGCATATTTGCCTTTTATTATATAGGATAACCTCCTGACCCCCCTCCCCCTCTGAGATCCTGTTCCATGCTTCCATGTCTCTGGATCTATTTTGTTCATCAGTTTATTTTGCTCATTAAATTCCACATACAAGTGAGATCATGTGATACTTTTCTTTCTCTGACTGGCTTATTTTGCTTAGCACAATACTCCCCAGGTTTCTCCATGCTGTGTTAAAAACTAAGAGATCCTTTTTAATAGCTATATGGTATTCCATTGTTTAAATTGCATAAAATCATAAAACTAGTACAAAATTCAATTCAAATTGAACCATCTACACTAATAAAAGCATAACATGCTAATTGACCTTACCTTTGTGATTCCCATCAGCCAATCTGGAGTGAGTATGGAAATTAACCTAATAAAGAAGGTGGTTTAATTTGCATATACAGGTGCCGAGTGGCCATGGGCTGGGTGGGATGCTTGCGTCTTTGCCATGGTGATGACACAGGCATTTTGCACCACCCCAGCTGGTCTGGGCCTCTGAACAGTGTGGGAAGACAGAAAGGTGGCTCTGGCCAGAGTGAAGGCGGTGCCAGCAGCCAGGGAGAAGGAAGGCCCATTCTTGCACAGATCTTCATGCATCAAGCCTCTAGTTTGAATGTAAACTGCCAACATGAGATGATATCATGCTAGACATAGACATTCTTCTAAAAAATAATTCAACTATTAAAATAACAAAATAAAATGGTAATATTAATTATTAAGATATCAACACCATTGACATATTAACTCCAATGCATTACAATTATATTTAATTGTCATATCTTCAACATGGAATAGTTCCTCCATCTTTATTGACTTTGATAAACTTTATTCTTTGAAATTACAGTCCCTTTATTTTGTATAATATCTTTCAGTTTGTGCTAGTTTGATGTATGTTCATGATTAAATTCAGATTATTTAATTTGGGTAGAAATATCACAAAAGAGGTTCTTTGTTCTTTTCATTTCCTCCTATCAGGTGGTTCACAATATTGATTTATTCCATAATTGGTGATATTAAATTTAGTCTTTTGATTAAAATAATGAGTTCAAATTTTTTCCACTGTGAAGTTATCCTTTTCTTGCAATTTATAAGTAATTTTTCAGAGATATTTTGAGATTATGCAAATACATAACTCTTCATTAAATATTACAATTTTGTATTAGTATCAATAACATTTCCTGGATATATTAATTATTATAATTATGATTAATTTTATCACAAAGGTAAGTTTCTTATCCCATCATTCCTTCTACTTTTTAAAAAAATATATATGTTTTATTGATTTTTTACAGAGAAGAGGGGAGAGGGATAGAGTTAGAAACATTGATGAGAGAGAAAGACTGATCAGCTGCCTTTTGCACACACCCTACTGTGCCGCAACCAAGGTACATGCCCTTGACTGGAATCAAACCTGGGACACTTCAGTCTGCAGGCAGATGCTCTATCCACTGAGCCAAACCAGTTAGGGACATTCCTTCTACTTTTATTTGTTAGCATTCCACATTAAAGAGAACATTATCTTCCCTCCAATTACCTACTTGTAATTTATTTATATCAGCAAGGATTCATGGATTCCTATTTTATTCATTAGAGTATAATTTGTCTTAATTATCATTTATTTGTATGCTTAATTTTTCAGATTTGTCTAATAGAGGCCACTCCAATTGTCTTCTTGTCAAGAAAAGAATGTGTTGCCCTAACCAGTTTGGCCCAGTGGATAGAGCATCTGCCTGCAGACTGAAGGGTCCTAGGTTTGATTCCGGTCAAGGGCATGTACCTTGGTTGCGGGCACATACCCAGCGTGGGGTGTCCAGGAGGCAGCCGATAGATGTTTATCTCCCACCAATGTTTCTGACTCTCTATCCTTCTCCCTTCCTCTCTGTAAAAAAATCAATTAAAGTATATATTTAAAAAAAGAGAGAGAGAATGTGAACTTTGGTAGTGTTTCCACCATTCCTTGATTCCTTTCTCACTTTCTGGTACTACAAAAAGTTCCAGGGTCATTTCATACTTTCTGGGCCCTATAATCAATTGGTCATTATTCCAAGAAATCCATGTTCCTTTTAATTGAAGATATTATTTAGGAAGCAAGACCTGGGCACTGAGTGTGCTCATAATCTCTTGGATGCTACTCCAAAGCCCTCAATAGAGAGAGCTAGCATGAACACACACACACACACACACACACACACACACACACACACACACACCCCTCTGTTTATTTCTATGTAGATTGAAAAGGACGAGTTCACACTGATACTTCAGTTTTCAGTGCTGCATAATGTAATTCATTCTAGCTTTCTCTCTGCATATTTGTACACCCCCTCTCAAAAAATGAGAAACCTGGCTTCCACTATTCTGAAATATTTACTTGTTTAATCAGTCCCCCTCCTTCGTACACTCTAGATAGCAGCTACCTATCTTTTACCACCTTTCTTTTTTACCTCTCTCAGGCTGTGACTTTCTACTCTAACTTACTGTCAACACTGCCTCACATATAATTGCTTCTCCCCACACTCTTGGGCTCCAACCTCCACTCAGGGTTGCCTCCTCCCAAGGAGGGACCTCCTCAGCTCTCTCAGGTTCTAACACCCCAACTCCTAGGGCCATACCTGGTGGTATGAGCAAGGGGAAGGGGACAGGAGTCCTTTAAGAAATTATTTGTGCATAATTATCCTTTGCTGGTCTCAGCCCTTACCCCTAGTCACAGTGAGAAGGACTCTCTCTAACTTCTGTATAACAAATTCCCCTCTGGCATCATCATTAATCCCCCAAGCCTGAAGTCCATGCTGAGGGAAGTCTTTCCACACAAAATGTCAAAGCTTTGTTTGCATGGTTCTCATATTCTGCCCTGTCCTTCTTCTTGATGTGAGAGTGCAATTGTCTACAATAGAAAGATACTGGATAACATAAAATACTAGGGGCAGGGCAAATGACTGCTAATATTTACAGGTATATTTCACCACACATTTTAAAGCTCCATTTTTCTTTACACCAACCATATGATATAGGAATTATAATAATATACACTAATAAAATAGAAATATGCAAATTTACCATACCTACATGACACCCACCAGCCAATCAAGAGTGAGTATGCAAATGAACTCAACAAAGATTGCTGGTTAATTTGCATATGCACAGACTGAAGGCTGAAGGCTGAAGACTGAAGAGGCTTGGCTTCTCCACTGCGGCTAGAGTGAAGGCCTGGGTCCTGGGTGCAGGAGGAAAACTGGTGCCAGCAGCCAGGGGAAGGAAGGCCTATTACAGGAATCTAGTACTTTTATAAATGAGGAAACTGACTCACTTCCAAGGTCTTACAGTGCATATGTGGTAGAGATCTGAGTGACAACCAGGCTTGACTGATAATAAAGGCCTTGCTCCCTGCATTGCACTCTGCTCCCTATATCTGGGTTTCCTCAGTTCGCATGTTATAGGCTCCATATGTATTCCCCAGTTTCCTTCTTAACGGAGCTCAGTATTGACCTGTTCCTTATGTACATAATACTCATTGTATTCCTGTAAGGAATGTTGTGGAAGAATTTCTACAAAAGAGAATATTATGTAAATGTTCACAAGTATTACTAATGTCCAGAACTCAGACATTGTGAATGTGGCATTATTCACAGAAATGAGTATTTATTAACTCAGGACAAGGGAAGACTTCTGACGTATGTAAGACATACATGCTTTTTCTGGAAAACATCTGCCAGATTGGATATTTAGGCTATGGCAGTTAGTGACAATTGCTACTATTTAAAAATGGAGATCTAAAACAATTTTACTTTTTCTTCCCCTGTAACATGAATTCAGGGTCCCTATTGAGTCTCATAAACTCCCGCTAAAGATCATTTTAAAGCTGTTTCAATCTCATTCTGTTATCTTTTTTTTTTTAAAGTAATGCACCACCTAAATGTTCTCTTCTAATGTCTTAGGCAAAAAATCTTATAGAGTGCTCTCAGTTAAATGCATCAGACATTTACCCATCTCTACTGCTAGAGCTAAAATTGAAAAATATAGAATTTTACTTTGCTTAACATTCAGTTATGACAACAGATGTTTACAATCCTATTTCTGGTAAAAGATAAATGTCTCCTGAATTTAAGATTTTATATTGATAGACAAATAACTGCTAAATTTTACTGTTTTTTAAATATATATACACATATATTACTAAACTATCCTCTAAGCTTCTGAGTATCTGTGGCCATATAAAGATGAATTAACACCCAGGCATTGTGCTCAGGTGACAGTAGGTTCAAGGCAGTATGCTGAGTCAAGCATGCAAATTCCTAGTTCATAGCTCTCTAAAATTGCTAGTTTACCTTACATCTCTGCACATCTGTGTGTGTTGCTTCCTGAGTCTGAAACATTATTCTTCTGCTTGAATAAAGAGTGAATTGCTAAATGCCCTTAAAACTCAGATGCCAAGTCATAAACCCTTCATTTCTTGCCTGATTGCCATATATTGTACTCTCCACACTTTCCTCATAGTACTTAGAATATTGTCTTAACAATCTGCCAATTGTCTATCTCACTCACTGATGATAGAAATTTTAAGTTGTGCATTCAAATACTTTCTCAGTATTTTTTCCACCGTTCACTCACTGAACACATATTTATTGAGCATGAATTTATTAAGGCTTGAAGAATAGACAGGAGTCTAATTGTAAAGGATCACCCAGGCCTGTCAAGGATATGGGGTGCTTTTCCTGATTTGAAGGGCAATGGAAACCACTATATAAGAACAGAGCTTTGAAGCTAGTTTTCGTGTACAAAGTGAGTTCACAGCATGAGGTACACCATACCTTCTCAGCCTCTGGGTTGGAGGAAACAAGTGACCATGAACAATCATCTCTTCCACTCCCTCTTCCTCCTCCTTTTCTTCCTCCTCCCCCTCCTGCTCATCACCATCGTTATCATCATCCTTATCCCGGTAGCAACACAAGAGGGTACATACTTGTGAAAAGAAGCCTTTTGGAGGAGTTCAAAGTGACCCATCTTGCTGATAAGTGTAAACAACGAGGGCGTGGTTTATTTAATTAAACAGAGAACACAGTTGAGGGGAGGACCCTGGGTCAGTTTTCAGTGTGCTGATCCCTCAGCGTGAAGTGCCTTCTGAATCCCCTGGGCACCTATTCTTTGAAAATTTGGGGATCGGTTTTTGCTTTCTCAAGACTAAAATGAGGAGAGATGCCAGTGCTAGGTATAACTAAGGTTGCCTGAAGGTTAAATGAAAGGGTATACATGAAGCACCCACTTCAGCATCTGACATGCAGAGAGAACTAAATCACAGTGGGACCCTTGACACCCTTCCTTATGCCTCTGTTACTTCTTCCCTGATCTTACCTCATTGTGTCTCTTTTATTTTATTTTTTATATAGTGAGGCTAGATCAGCCGTGGGCAAACTACGGCCCGCAGGCCAGATCCGGCCCGTTCTGCTGTTCTATCGGCCCGCAGAGCCGAAAGAGTGGGGAGGGTTCTCTTGCTCTCCCCTCCGCTCCTTCACCAGCAGCCCAAGATGAGAGTGCCAGCATGGTCAGGTTGCTTTTGTTCCAGCCCTCCGGTCCAGTTTAAGAACCCATTGTGGCCCTCAAGTCAAAAAGTTTGCCCACTCCTGGGCTAGATTCTTATTTTTTTTTTTTTGGGGGGGGGGAGGGAGATGCCCTGTCTTATTCTGTTTTTTGAAGATACTAGATAGAGTTCTCATATAGTCTTCACTTAGTTACCCTTGATGCCAACATCTTTCATCTTAATATCTGGTACATTTATCAAAACTAAGAAATTAGCCCTGGCCAGTGTGTTCAGCAGTTAAAGTGTTGGCCCATGCACTGAAGGGTCACAGATTCTATCCCTGATCAAGGGCACAAGGGCACTTAACTGGGTTGCTGGTTCCATATTCGCCCCTATTGGGGTGTGTGTTGGAAGCAACAATTGATGTGTTTCTCTCAAATCATTGTTTCTCTCTCTCTCTCTTTTTCTCTCTCTCCCCCCCTTCCTTCCACTGTCTCTAAAAATCAATAGAAAAAATGTCCTCAGGTAAAGATTAAGAATAACATCAACAATGAAACTAAGAAATTCACCCAATTTGCCCAATACCATCAACTAAATTACAGACTTCATTCAGGTATCCCAGTATTTCCATGAATGTTCTTTTTGCTTCAAAAATCAATTCAGGACGCTTTGTGTGTTACTGCTCTAGGGCTGCCACAATACAGCACCGCAGGCTGAGTGGCTTCAACAGCAGGCATTTGTTTTCTCACAGTGCAGAGCCTAGACGTCCGGGAGGCTAGGGGTTGGCAGGGTTGATTTCTCATGAGCTCTCTCTCCTTGACTTGTGGATGGTCATATCTTCCCCTGATTTTCTTTTTGCTTGTCAGCATCCTAATCTCTTATAAGAACATGGGTCGCATTGAATTAGGGCCCATCCCAATGACCTTATGCAATCTTAGTTACCTCTTTAGAGACCCTATCTCCTAACCTAGACACATTCTAAAGTATTGGGGGTTAGGAATTCACATATAACTCTGCGGGACAAAATTTAACGTGTAACACTATGTTTTATTTCATCATGTTTCCTTCATTTCGTCAAATCTATGGCAGTTTCTCAGCCTTTTTTTCCTTGAACTTTTGAAGAGCACTGACAGATGTTACATAGACGATCCTAAATATATGTGCTCATTATTTTCCCATAATTAGACTGAGGTTAATTGTTTTGGGAAAGAATTCTACAGAGGTGAAGTGTACTTTCCATCACAACATTTGGGGAAAGGGGCACATGGAATTTATATGACTTACCATGTTATCTTCAACCACTCGAAGGTGGGCCCATAAATGTCTCCACTTTACAACAAGCATTTCCCCTTCCCATAGTCTATTCTTTATAAATGAGCCACTAAGTCCAGCCCACAGGCAAGAATAGACAATTACACTTCACCTCCTGGAAGGGGAGCATCAAATCATGTGTAAACATACTTTAAAGCCAACACAGTAATCAATGGATATCATGGGAGAGGAACTTTGAAGCTATGCAAATATCCTATGTCTCCTTAATATTTCACCTTTATTAATATAGTTTTATACTGTTTAGTCACAATTTCTTGAAAAAAAAAGAGAAACCAATCTACTCTAGGGAAGCAAATCCCAGCCCATCTGTTGTCAGTGGCCATATGAGGCTGTATTTCTTCTGAATGTCACAATTCTTCCATCCTTTTACCTACTTAATGTAAACTCCTTTCTTTTGTAGTTGTCAGCATTTTCCACAGGAAGTAAGATACTTGTGTTCTGGAAATTTTGGAACTGGGTCTCTGTGATATGTGACATTAAGGAGTGAGAGAGTGTCATCTTGGTTGGAGCCTAGGGGATGCTCTCTGATTGGCCTGGATGGGAGAGGGAAGCTGTAGCCCAGTGCAGTGGCCTTACCCCAATCCTGAATTCTGAAAGGTCAGACAAAGAGCGGTCCTGGCATCCATAGTCCAACGCCTTACACACAGTAATTCTCCAAGTAGTTATCTCCACTGTTTACTGATTTTCTCAGTTTTATTCTTGGAACAATTTTCCCCAAGTACTAAGGATGCCTCTATTTAGTCTCCCCTTTTATAATTAGAAACAATATTATATTACAATAGTAATAGCAACCTCATGTGTACTTAAATAACCAGATCTTACTTTTCTGACTAGCATAATCTCTCTCTCAAGGGAATTCTTTTTAAGATACTTGCATTACATTCAGCAGGTGGCTGGTCAGGAAAAAAATCCAAGTGTGAGGGACACAGTCCGTGGTCTATGACCAGTGACCTGGAGCTGTTATATTTCAGTGACGCTTCTACACAGAGAGTGCCCACAAGAGCACCTAGTGTGTTTGCGGGTACCCAGGGTATGTTATTTTCTAGACAGTGCTGGACATACTGACACACTCCAATTTCCTAAATTCTAGAAAAGGAAACTCTTTTAGTCAGAGATTTGATAAGGCTATGGCTTCTTTTACATTCACCTATTAATTCATTTATTCTAAAATACTTATTGGGCCGAAACCGGTTTGGCTCAGTGGTAGAGCGTCGATCTGTGGACTGAAAGGTCCCGGGTTTGATTCCGGTCAAGGGCATGTACATTGGTTGCGGGCACATCCCCTGTAGAGGGTGTGCAAGAGGCAGCTGGTTGAAGTTTCTCTCTCATAGACGTTTCTAGCTCTCTATCTCTCTATTTTCCTCTCTATAAATATCAATAAAATATATTTTAAAAAATAAAAATACTTATTGGGAAGCAACAAGGGTACCTCTGCTCAGCTGGTGGTCACTGTCCTGTCCTCTGCTCCATATGAGAGCTGCAGGACGACACTCCACAGAGCCAGGGTGATGTTCTTTGACCAGAAGAAAAGCAGAAATAAACATCTCCTACCTTTAATTGCACCCATTGATTGCCATGCCCCAAAGTCCTGGACAATGAAAGGTGCAGGGAAGTCACGGGGACAGAGATGAGCAGCTTTTTCTCCTCACCCTCTACCTTTTGCTGTCGCATGCCTCCCTTGCCTGCATTCCCCATCAGTGGTTGGCTGGAGCAGGCCCCTGTAGCCCTGAGGGTCACTGCCACCAGCCGGAGAAAGGCTTGCAGAAGCACACTGAGTCAGCCATCCCGCTTCTGCTAGTCAACCGTGAGCATCTTTATGTGAGGAAGAGAACCCTGTGCTCATTTAAGTGATTGTGTTTTTGTTTATTTGTTTTCTAACTTTTTAACTTCAAAATCATCAGATTTTCCTGGAGAAGCCTTGTGTGCCCTTGCTGCAGCTTCACCCAATGGTAATATCTCACAGAACTTTAGAACAATGTCAAAGCCAGGGGGGCGAAATTGGTCAAAGGCTTTATTCAGATTTTGAATAAATTAATGAATGAATGAGTGAATGAAAGCATTCATGGTCTCTATCCTCTTACAGAGAAAACTTGATTACATTCCCAGGACTCAATCTCTCTACTTTACATCTGATATACACAGTTAAACAACACTGGTCTGAACTGGGTGGATCCACTTATACATACATTTTTCAGTAGATATACAGTTAAGCCTCCATATCCCTTGGTTTTGCATCACATGATTCAACCAAACCTGAACTGAAAACAGTATTTTTGATCAGAGGTTGGGAATCTGCAGATGCGGAGAGCTCTCTGTATTCATTGTTTTTGGCCATTTTATATAAGGGACTTGAGCATCTCAGGGATCCTGGAACCAATCCCATGCTGATAGCAAGGAATGACTCAAGTTTATGGGGAGTCATATATGAAATTTTTGACTACGTGGTATCAGCACCCCCAAACCCCATTGTGTTCAAGGGTCAATTGTATTCTAATTCTTAGGTAGTATTTCTCAAGGTAGCTCATATTATCAATTAATTTGTTGAATTTTCTGATTTTGCTCTTTATGGTCATCTTATTTTCCATGGTATAGGGATACTTCCATTGAGTCTGTCTGTATACTGCTTGAAAGTCATCATGAATGATCTGAACTTGATGGTCAAGGTCTGATCCAGGTTACATGTGACCTGAAACTTATGCAATATAAGGGGACCTCTTTAAAAAAGAGAATACAAAATTATGAATGCAAAATTTGGTGTTAAATATGATATTTATTTAAAATGAGAAAAACAATGCAAACATTTATTGGAGTCTCAAATACCTACATTTTTGTCTCTTGAGAATCATTTAGACAATTTGTCATAAAAGCTTATATGTAAATGCAACCTGACTTCTCTCCAATATCCTAGTACTCTTCCCCTCTTAGGCACTGGCAGCCCTCACAGGGGTCCATGCATGTGAGGGCCTGGAAGTTTAAGTCTCAGTACTTTCATGGTAGAGTTCTCTTCTCCAGTTCTGGAGTAAAGCTCTCAAAGAGACAAAGGGAGAGTGAACCAAGATACAATTCCAAGTCAGAATTAGCAAGGACACAATTAAGTCACCAAAGCTACACATAGGTGATGTAAAACTGAAATTCTAAATTAGGAGAGGTCAGAAATAGAATGGATACCAGGAATCAGAATGCCTGGAAAGGAGGTGATGGGGGAACGAAAGGAGGAGATTAAGTAGGTATGAGTGTATGCCACACAGGCAAGAAATAGAGAATCCTGACACAGAGAGCTGGTGTATACTGTCTCCTTGAACCTCAAGTTGTGCCTCTGTGTGTGGTTCTGAACCTGGCAACTTAAAACACCCAATGACCTGATGGCTTGGAGTCAGGAAGAAGACATGAAAAGTGCAAAAGAGGATTCACTTTATTGTTTCCCTCTGATCTATGCTTTTAACATGACAAATAAGGAGAGATTGCTCCTTGCTATAACTGAACATATGGAGGCTTGAGAATCCACTTTAGAAATATGAGAGAGCTGAAACCAGTTTGGCTCAGTGGCTAGAGCGTCGGTCTGCGGATTCAAGGATCCAGGTTCAATTCCAGTCAAGGGCATGTACCTTGGTTTTGGGCACATCCCCAGTAAGGCGTGTGCAGGAGACAGCTGATTGATGTTTATAACTCTCTATTCCTCTCCCTTGCTCTCTGTAAAAATAAATAAATAAATAAATAAATAAATAAATAAATATTCCAAAATACCCATTCTGCCCCTGCATTACTACTTGGGTGAGCTTACTAAAGCATAGACAAGTGCACAGCTCTTACTCTGCAAAAGCTGTGTCCCAGGAAAATCTGCATTTTCATGAAGTGAGGAAGCCATACTCTCCTGCTGGGAAGCAATGTTTTTCAATCGGACTCAAGAAATATTCTCTATAATCAATACATTGATTTAGAAATGTTGCGGGAAGAAAAATGCTACTTAAAATAAACATTGACCACCACAGTATGGCCTTTTAGGAGAGCAGAATAATTCATGTTGAAGTCAGGTCTTTATTGTCTTTGAGTATAAAAAGTAAAGATTCCAGAAGAGGGGTGCATTTCTCTTCATAATAAAAAACACACACACAAACAAAAATGAATATTGAAGGGATAGCACAATGGAAGAGAAGCATGCTGTAAGGAGGGCAAGAAAAATATGAGGAAATTGAGAGAGGCAGAGGAGAGAGACAGAACCAACAGGACAAAGTGGGACAGCAGGACAGTGACTCCTGTGTGAAGGGAATGGGGTTGTAAGAAAAGCCTTAGTCACTTGAGAACGTTCTCCTGGCAGCGAATGGACAATAAAGTTTCATAATAAGGATGTGTGAGATAAATGCAAATTGCATCCTACTCTGTGTTGGAATTGCTCATTGTCCCCCTTAAACTATAAGTAACTGTGAACCTTGTGTTGTAAGTTATAAGTGCGGCAGGAGAATGCAGCACTGGTGAAGCAGCACCGTGAAATATTGGGTCAACATCAAATGTCAGGAGGTGAATAATGATAGAGAAAAAATTGAATTTTAATAGCTTTATTGATTTCTAATATACAGGAATTTACAGAGAAAATAGTGATAAATAAGCATTTTTACTAAAAAAATATTATTTTTTATTATGTTTTAATCCTCACCCAAGAATATTTTTTATTGATTTTAGATAAAGTGAGGGAAAGAGAGAGAGAGAGAGAGAGAGAGAGAGAGAGAGAGAGAGAGAGAGATGTGAGAGAGAAACATAGAGTGTCTACCTCCCATAAACGCCCCTACCAGGGATCAAACCCACCATCTATGTACGAGCCCTGACTGGCAATTGAACTCACAACCTTTTGGTGTACAGGATAATACTCCAACCAACCCAGCCACTTGGTCAGGGAGAATTAAGATAATTTTATAGGAAATAATTGAACCTGTAAGCACAAGTATTGATTGAATACATTATGGTGGGTTAATAAAAATCATCATAGCTAATATTCTTATACCATATACTTTTATAAGTGCTTATAAGTATTACATAAATTAATTCACCCTCCTGGAGCATAGAGAAATTATTTAGCTTGCCCAGAGTCACAAGGCTGATTGGTTTCTGAGTTTGCTCTTAACTATCAGACTGTATCATTTCCATAAAACCTGATGCTATGAAGCCTATACACATTATGATGATGAAGTAGTTCCTTGAATTACAAATATATTCATTACAAAGCAGAAATAACAAAGCAGGTTGACATTTAACTAATGTAGAGATGACTACATGTGTATATATGAACTGTTTAATGGGATCTGTATCTACTTTTGTTCTCCCAGTGGTGACCTTCACCTTCTCTAATACACATTTGTAATATTACATTTCTCAGTATTCCAGTTTTAAAAATGATATAGTGTATCTTGCCTCTTCACTGAGTGATTTTTAAAAATATATAGCACATTTTAATTTCTTAGGTTATTTTATTTTTCAGTTTTTGCTTTGATTTTATATTTATTTAAAATTTACATTCATTGTGTGTATGAATTGTTACAGTCATTTTTATATTATCACTTCCAATCTTTTCAATTTTGTCTCTTCATTGCATTGTTTCATTGAACTTCAAGTGACCAATTGTCCCAATTTGCCTGAACCTGATGGATTTCTTGGGACATGGGACTTTAATTTTATAATTTGGACAGTTGTGGGTAAACTAGGATAGTTGATTGCCTTAGGATTGTGTACCTTTAAGCAAAATGTACTTACTTGTCTTAAAATATAACAGAAATATCTGTATTTGTAAATGTATAGAGATATATAAGGAAAGGCATCTATTGAGAAATATAAAGTAAAAAGATGAAAGACATATACAGGGAGAAAAGGATACATATGTAGAGGCTACAGATACCTGTTTATGTTTGAATGTATGTATTTTCCTACATTTATACACATATCTGTATGTGTACCCACGTATTTAAAAGGAGGAGAGAATTAGAGAGAATGGTCTCAGTTCCAATCTTCATTTTGACATTTATATACATATAATCTTTGGCAAGACATGAATTATTTCTAATCCTTGGTTTTCTCATGTGAATAGTAGACATAATATCTTCTTTATAGGACTATAGTAAATATTTAATATAATTTGTATATATTAACTATTCATCTATTAACCAAAAGTGTAAGAACTTTTATAATATACTTATATTTTTAAAAATATATATACCAAAACCATCCCTTATCATTGCTTTCCAAGGTTAAAGAGAAGTTTGTTCATAGCAATTCTTCAGTGCTTTCCTTTTCTTGTTTGGATTATATATTAAACCTGTCATATATTGATTCCATGAAATCATGAGAAAGGCCCAGGGTTTGGTCCTCTGAAATTATCATTACTTCCTATTAAATAATTTTATGTAGGAAGTTCTGACAGATCTTCTGGGAGTTCTCCGAGCACCAACCCTCACCCAGGTCCTCTCTGCTGACTTTATGTGAAGCAAAGACACCCAGACTACAAGCTGAACCCTCAAAGACCTCAAAACAGCTATCACCCACCTGAGATCCGTGCAGCAGATGGATGCACTGCTGACTCTTGTAATACCCACAAAATCTTTCCTCCCTTCAGTTTCAGAGAGACTTTCTTGAGTTGTTACCTTCTTTCCCCACAACCAGCAAAGCCTTTAACACTTGCCCATCCACCCCTGGAAAATCTTTCTATTCCCTTCATTGGCCATGATTCTGAAAATTCAATTCAAATTAAAAAGAAAGCCCAACCCAGCCATTGGGCCTCAGTGGTTGAGTAGGTCAGGGTTCAATTCCTGGTCAGAGCACATGCCTGGGTTTTATGCTTGATCCCCAGTTGAGGACATGTAGGAGGTAGCTGATCAATGATTATTTCTCATCATTGATCTCTCTCTCTCTCTCTCTCTCTCTCTCTCTCTCTCTTTCTCTTTCTCTCCTCCTCTCTCTGAAATCAATAAAAATATATGTTTTAAAAAATTAAAGTAACACATAAGTCAAAATGATGGTCTCTCAACAGAAGACTTGAACATGCTATAAAGACAGTTTTGCTAGTGAGTTTATAACAGCTTTCTCAAAAGTGACACAAATTAATTAGCTTATGAATAGTTTGCTCCCTATTTTTAGTACTGTTATAAATTAATAACATTTTAGTAGCTGTTCCTTCCCAACCTGTCTACAAAGAATGTCTAGAACCATTTCTGTTTCTTATGAGAACTGACTAATGAGAAGCTACCTAAGAGAAAAAATGATCCCTACATATTCATTAGTATAAACAAGTTTTTCATTGCCTTAATTGTACTGAGGGCAATAATTAATGCAGCCACTTAAGGTGATTCTTTATTTAAAAGACTTATCAATTCCATTCAAATTCACCGTTCCTTTGATCATGGAATATAAACAATTTCCTGCTTAAATATCCATTTTAGTGTAAATACCCAAAGGAGACTATTGACTCCCTAACATTCCAATTCCCATGTAGCTGAGATGTCAGGATTCTGAACTATTCTAGTAAAAGGAGTCCATAGGACAGACAAAGGATCTACAAAGTATTAACACCTATTCTAACTTATTCAAAATTCTCCAGTAGGTTCATTTCGGTTTCCTAATATATACCAGTTTATTTTGTTAATTTCTGCCTTCAGGCTATTTTGCAAGAACATTGTCACAAAGCTACAATAAGAGATTGGCTGGCAGGGGCTAGAGAAGGCAAATTTCTCACTGAAATCAAAGCTTAGAAACTGGAACTATGTTTCCTCCAGGCAATGTGAGGGTTATACGCCCATTTGCTCCTCA
Organism: Vespertilio murinus; assembly: GCA_963924515.1. Taxonomy (NCBI): domain Eukaryota; kingdom Metazoa; phylum Chordata; class Mammalia; order Chiroptera; family Vespertilionidae; genus Vespertilio; species Vespertilio murinus. The sequence continues at coordinate 47,892,339 of OZ004714.1, read as the reverse complement.
GGAAACTGCCTCTCATCCCTACTGCCTCCTTTATAGCAAGTATTTTGTACAATATAATCTTATGGTGAGCATCTGGCTCCCAAGTATTGCTTTTCCCCCCCAGGAATTTTGACACCTGAATCTCAAAAAAGGATAGTATAGTGAAAGGAGCAGATATAACACATTAGCAATGGAGGCCAGTGATTTTCAATGCCATACTCTATAGACAGAGGAAATTGCTGGCAGAGACAGAAGGGAGAGTAGCATTCAAAGATGGCTTGATAGCACTGCTGGTTTTCCCTTGATCTCTCCTGTGCCTTGTTCCAGGCTTTCCTGAGGCCCAATTGCATTAATGTCCTTGCGTTCATGAGACATCTCAGCATAAAGAATATCAAATTTGTATTTGTCTAACAATGTATTAGTATCTGTTAACTGGAACACAAAAGAGTCCTATTTAATACATGTAACTCCTTTGTGTCAGAGTGAGAACAAGCACACTGGACCTCCAATTCCTAATTTTCATAACTGTGTAACACTTGTCCCTCTCTTTCACTGTCTTCCTTCCTCCTTCCATTTCAATGCTTGCTACAATTCTAGGAAAGGTCACTGCAAGCCCTAGGTCACTGCAATTACTACCCTGTTTCCCCAAAAATAAGACAGTGTCTTATATTAATTTTTGCTCCCAAAGATGTGCTAGATCTTATTTTCAGGGGGATGTCTTATTTTTCCATGAAGAAGAATGCGGTACACATTTATTGTTAAATGAAAATAAAGTAAATTTATTACCTGTATATGGTACAGTAGTACAGTAGTTGTCAACACAAACCAGACAAACTGTGAATCCTACAGTATCAAGAATTTACTCATTTATTCAATGACAATCATGTCATCATCTTCTGGAACATCATCATAACAATCCAATTCCTGAATTTCCTGGTGAATTTCTTGTGACTCCATTTCTTTCAGAATCAGTGGACCAAATCTCTCATGTTTAGCAATAGCACTGTCTTTAAATGAGTACTTCTTGTCAAGGTAGCCTGCTCGCAGTGCATTTGCAATGCAACTGTCAGTGATTTTCTCCCATGAATTCTTCACCCAAGTCACAACTTCTTGCAGTTTAGGTTTCACAAAGTTTCCACACTGATTTCTCTCCATTCACACAGAAGTGACGTCAGGACTCCGCATAACGTCATTGGTTGCCAGACGCCAGTCAGGGCGGCCCTAGGGACCAGTTTATGGTAAATTAATTTTCATTCTGAGACAAAGCCTGGGGGTCTTATTTAGGGGGGGTGCCTTATATTTCACTCAGAAGGAAACCTGTAAGTGGGTCTTATTTTCGGGGAAACATGGTAGGAGCTCCTTATCAAGGGGCTTTTACCTCTGTTCAGCTTCAGTCACACACGTCTTAACCCATACTTTAGTGGAACTACTTAAATGATGAAACTTTGACTTCCAACTTCCCACCTGTCCGTGTGCTTTGCACCCATTATTACTGCTTTTGATTTCTTAGTAATCTACAGAATATTGAGAGGCTGAGAATTTAGACATTAAAGTTAGTTAAACCTGAGATTTAATCTTAGGTGTAAATAAAATGATGTTGCAAAAAAAGTTTTTCAACCTATAAAATGCTTCAGCTGAACAAAGAGATTGATACCAACTTCTGGAATTAGAATGAGTATTCAGTGAAGCAGTGCTTTATGCAGCATACCACCTGGCTCGTAGTAGACCCTCAAACAGACATTGGCTGTGTAATTCTCATGTTATTGCCTTCTGTTTTTCTTCAGTCTATGAAAACTCAGGGTTTTTCCTCCTCCCCTAGCCAGTAGTGGTTGCAGCATTTGTTCACATAACACATATTCTGAACACTCCATTGCAATCCAGCTCTTCCAACCTAATTATTACAGGAAACTCAAACACTGAATAGATATTCCAACCCATGTTTTTTTTTTTACTTCTGACACAGATGGTTCAGATTGACAACCACTCCAAGAACAAGGTCTCCAAACTCAGTTTGGTCCCAAGAATTCCCTTTAATGTTTTTATTTCATTAACTCTTCCCATTATTCCTCTCAATTTCTACATGAAATGTTTACTACATCCCATCAGACCTCTGCCTAAGAAAACAATGCTATTTTCAGCAAGTCAATGCCTTTACACACATTGAGAATAAAATTGTATCACCATATCATATTCTAACATCTTTATCCATATCCACTTTCTCTTTCATATCAGTCATAGAGAATGATGTGCCCTTTCTCCCATTACAGACCACTGCTTCCACTCTTCCCTCTGAGCCCATTCATTGTAACTGCATCAAGGACTCTCCTGCAGATACTTCCCCTTTACAATCTTTATCTTCATAGGCTCTATTCTCTCAGCTAGCACAAATTCTCAGATAATTCTTATCTAAGCATATAAGCTAAAATAGTTAGAATACTTTTGGTTCAATAACTATATATATCAAGTGACCAGCACAGCATAACTACTGGAATGCCCAGAATGACCAGAATGACTGGTCGCTATGACAAGCCCTGCAGCAGCCAACTAGCCAGATTGAGGTCCTGATCTTCTCCCTACCCCTCCCCCCCCCAACTTCCCATAGTCCCTCACCACAGCTGGCCCGGCCCCTGATCAGCCTCCCCAGCTTGATTGGGGGTGGGGCCATCTGGCCAACTGTCCGCACTCCCTCCTCCTGACAAGCACTGCCCCTGATCGACCCCTTCCACCCCAATCTGGGGTGGGGCTGGCCAACTGCCAATGACCCTTCCCCTGAGCCATCCTGGCCTCAATCAGCCTTCTTAGGGGTGGACTGGCTGGACCCCACCCATGCACTAATTCATGCACCAGGCCTCTAGTACCAAAATAAAAGTGATTTGACCAATACAGATTTCTTTTTTTAATTCTATAGAATAAGGAGCATGTAGATGAGGATCTCACCCAAAAAATAGAGAAGAAAGCTCTAAGCATCTTATTTCTGATATCATTATAGAGCCTCTATAACTGCCTGATCTGAACAGTGTCTAGTGCTAGTGTTGTTGTTGGTGGTGGTGTTGTTGTTGGTGGTGATGGTGGTAATGTTGTTGATACTATTGTTGTTGGTATTGGTGTTGGTGTTGGTGGTATTGTTGTTGGTGGTGATGGTGGTAATGTGGATGCATTGCTCTGATTTCTGATATCTATATGCAAGCTCTGGCTAGTGCACACATTTAAGTGGAGAGCTCTCTGCAATCCAATATTTTCTGGTAGCAGCATTACTGTCCACTGAGACAGTGGATGCTCTGCAGTTAGCTGAAATAATCCCAGGCCCAAAAGAGCATTCTAGCTAGGAGCCTGTCTACATTGTAGGAGAGCAACAACAACAACAACAAAAATTAAGAATATCTTATCTGCCTGGCTGGTGTGGCTCAGTGGTTGAATGTTGACCCAGGAACCAAGAGGTTACTGGTTCAATTCCTGGGATCAGGGCACATGCCCAAGTTTCTGGCTTGGTCCTGAGTTGGGCATATGCAGGAGGAAGCCTATTGTACTGTTTTTCTCACATTAATGTTACTATCTCTCTATTCATCTCCCTTCCTCTCTATAAAAATCAAAATTTACAAAATTAAAAATAATACATCTTAGCTGATGCCAACATAGATAGTAATCATCTCAAGCCAATAATTGTCCACCCACTATCAACTTTTCAGAAGGAACATAAGAATTCAAAATTGGCTGAGAGCATGTATTTACCTTTCACTTTACCAATGGAATGGTGACTTTGCTTATCAACTTGGTTTATAAGCCAGATATATTTATAAGGCATTTTTGGGTAAATATATAAGTTCTGAATGCAACTATACCAACCATTTCTTAAAAGGTAAATCTAATAATTTTCTCTTTAAAACATTTAAAGGTTTTCTTGTTTCTCTGGAACATAGTTCAGATTCCTAACATGGCCAACATAAGTAGCATAGCTAACAGTCCAGCATATTAGCTATGAGTTTAGATAATGACCTCACTATTAACATGGCTGGATCCTACCCTTTTAAAAACAGATGTTACTTAACAGCTCTAAATTTAGGTTTTCTCATAAATGGGGATGGAAAAAATAGTACCTAACTCATAGCATTATGAGCTTAAATGAGACAATCCAATTAAAGTATAGCAAATAGATAGTCATTAGTGTGGTTCGCCAAACATTTTCACTTCTGCTGGGAACATGATTTGACTGCCCTTCCTCAACCCCTTGTAATTAGTTGTAGCCATGTGGCTTGCATAGGCCAATAAAACATGAGTTGAGGTTACATGCGTTAAGCCCTTGTCAGAAGATTTAAGAAGTAGGGTGCAGCCCTAGGCAGTTGCTCAGTGGTTAGAATGGCAGCTCTAGTAAGGAGGGTCCTAGGTTTAGGTCTGGTCAAGGGCACGTTCAGTATCCCAGATCCAGCCATGACACATGTGAGAGGCAACCAGTTATTGTCTTTTTTTCAAATAGATGTTTCTCTTTCTTTCTCTCTGTCCCTCCCTCTCCTTCCACTCTCTTTAAAATCAATGGGGGAGGAAATATATTCTCAGGTGAAGATTAACAAAAAAGAAAGAAAGAAAAGGAAAGGAAAGGAAAGGAAAGGAAAGGAAAGGAAAGGAAAGGAAAGGAAAGGAAAGAAGAAAAGATTAAAGAAATAGGGTGTAATTTGTCATGCTTTCTTTTCTCTTGACAGAATGACTGACAATGCCCCAAATGGGGAGTTTCAGAGGCAGACCAGTATGGAACAGATCTCCCAGTCCATTAGAAACACATTTGAAACATGATTGAGAGATATTACAATGTTGTTTAAGCCACTGAAACATGGCAACCTTATTTAGAGTGCACAACATAGCCTATGCAATTAGTGCAAAATGGTTAAAACTATATTTGTTGTTGTGCTGTGTGTCAGCACCATTACCATCACTACCATTATCTCATCAATCATTACCATCCCCTTCATCATCATTATCAAATCCTCATCCTCTTCCCTTAGCTGTCCTGTTCTCTGTAACCTTATTCCACTGGATGCTCTCTTTTTCCCTCTAGTTCTCTACTTCAGCCATTTTCCTGATTGATGTTGTTTTACATTTAAGGCTCAAAAATTAAATTTATTTCTTCCCTTTTTAGACCCCTCTTCTTACCTTCATTAGCTAACACTAACAGGTTTTTAACTTAAACTTTACTTTCTTTTTTTAAATATATTTTTATTGATTTCATAGAGGGAAAGAGAGTTAGAAACATCAACAATCAGAGAGAATCATTGATTGACTGTCTCCTACACACACACCCTACTGGGGGTGGAACCCACAACTCGGGCGTGTGCCCTGACCAGGACTGGAACCTAGACCTCCTTGTTCATAGGTTGACACTCAACCACTGAACCACTCTGGCTGGACAAATGTTCTTTTCCTTTCTTCTTATAGCATTCATAGCATTTTGGAATGATTGGTCTGAGTTTTTTTTTTTGTTTGTTTGTTTGTTTTTTGTTTGTTTGTTTATTTTCAATAAAGCACTATTGTTCTTTCCTGCCAAGTCTTTTCTCTGTCATCTTATTGTAAGGTGAAATATCCTTCTTCCATTACTAAAGCCAGAAGCCTAGAAGTTATCCATTTTTATTCCCCTCATTTCAAACTCATTTCTTCTGCTTCTCTATTCTTTATATGGCAGCCAAAGTAATACTCTAAAAAAGAAAAAAAAATCTCATCATGGTGTTTCATTCCTTGAGTTCTTCAGTCCTTCACATGCCTTTGAAGTAAAACCCCTTAGCATAGCTGTTGATCTCTACTCTGATCTAACTCCTGCTTGTTCTCCAGGTTCATTTATTTATTTGCCAGTAGCCTCATTAGCCTCCTTTCTCTTCCCTGATTTTTTTTTTTTTTTACTTTTCACTGAATTTATTGGGGTGATATTGGTTAATAATATACAGGTGCATGTTCTAGAATACATCATCTGTATATTGTATTGTGTGTTCACCATCCCAAGCCAAGTCTCTTTTCATCACCATTTATTCCCCCTTTACTCTTTTACTTCCCCATTACCTGCTCTCCCTCTGATAATCACCATACTGTCGTTGTTTGTGTCTATGAGGTTTTTATTTTGTTTTGTTTTTGCTTAATCCCTTCACTCTTTTACCCAGCCCAGCCACCCCACCCCCCTGACTCTTCCCTGAAGTGTTGAAACCCTTTCCTATCTAAGAAGTTTTCTATATGGCATTTCCTCTCTACTCTTCATATGGTTGAGACATATGTGAGCTTAAATATGTCCTCCCCCAGGAGGCCTTTCCTAAACTCTTCATGAATGGGTGCAATATCACCTCTGCTCTGTGTCATTGTGTCTGCTCATATTCTTCACGACATATCAACACACACACACACACACACACACACACACACAACACACACACACACACACACACACACACACACACACACACATCTTTATTAACTTTGTTATCTCAGAAACTTACTGTAAGCAATGAAAGTTGGGACCATTTCTATTTTATTAGCCAACACTTTACCAAGTACTTGAAGTAATAAATGTTGCTCACAATTTCAAAGGTCATCATAAACTTTTTGCCAAAGATTAATTGTTTAGAATAATAAGGGAGGAATTCTTAATTGTGCTCCTTGATATTACCATTATACCCACATCACAACATGTCAGCAGTCTTACATAGATTATTATCATCACTTCAGAGTTACCCTGGCTGAGAAGCCATCCGCACAGTCTATCTCCAAAGAGTATGAGATTGAAAACAGGACTTGACATACATTAAACCAACTAATTTAATCTAAAAATATATATTTAGTATCTTAAACAGCAAGAATACATAATATCTAAAATTTAAAACTTAAAAATAACATTTTATAAAGCATATATACTAAGATAGATATGGATGGCAATTCCATTGTGAAATTCATTATAACAAATTTGGAGAATGAAAATGTTATTATTGAATCCCAAGATCAGATATGATTAACCTCTAGATTTTTAGAGCTGGAAGGGACCTTAAATATTTCAGATAAAGCATGGGAAATCCCACTGTAAATGTAAAATGGTAAATGAATCTTTTTACTCTGTTTTTGTCAAGTTGTGTTCATACACTGAAGTCCAACCAATTGTCATGTCACCCTTGTTACCCCATTGGCCTTTCACCAGGTTCTCTTTCATTGGCTGTCGTTGTCCTGAAGCCATGTATACATAGAAGCAGAGTCATCATTTTTCAAGAAAAACTGAACAAATCCCTCCTTGCCTAGAACTCTGTAATGATGCCTCATTGGTCTTAAATTAAAGTTAAAATTTCATACCATATCTTATAAGACCCTATACAAAGTGGCTTGTGTCAGCCATTTAGACCACCTCCTTGAACTCATCTATTGCAGACACCCTATCTATCCTCTCTACTTGTGCTTCATCATTCTAGCCCTCCTCCCCCCTCGGGGTTTTCCATTTGCTGTTCTGACCTGGGTTGTCCTGACCCAGGTCATTGGGTGACTTATTTTCAGTATTCAGTCTTGTTTTGAACATATGGGATTTCCTCAGAAGTGGCTTTTCCAGTGGTCCTATGTAAAATAACTCCTTCCCCTACTTTTCTACCCAGCTGCTTTCTATTTCCTTAGGTTTTTCTATCAAAATCTGAAATTACATGATTCAATTATTTAACTCACTTCTTATCTGGCTCCCTCACAGAGCTGGAGCTCAATGAAAGGATTTCATCTATTTTGATTGCCACTGTGTCTCCTGCTCTTAAACCTCGCTCACATACAGTGAGCACTCAGTAGATGTCTATGGAAGAGAGTGAAGGGAGAAAGAAAACACATGAACATGTTTATATATGGGGACATATGTGTGGAGAATTATCTCGCTCATTCTTTCCACCTAATTTCTCCGCACAGGAGAACTTGGTCACCGCAATGTCTAAGGAGGAGTGGGTGGGCTCACAGAGTGAGGCCAGCTCTCTTTCCCACCGCACAGGAAGCAACGCCATTAGACATCTGTTCTCTTATGTCACATGGCCTCTGACCCTTCTCTGCCTCTCTCTGTAATTAGAATACACAGACACAGATTTTAGCCTTGCTTCCAGGAGCAGTGATAATTCATGCAATTGAGTGATGACAAGTGGAATTCTATGAACCAGCTCAGGATCACATTTTAAAGAATTCATTGAACTACCCCAAATCTATTCTTAGCTCCTAGGATGCTGAAAGCTCCTACAGCTCTTCAGCTGCCAGAGGCCAGCAGTTTTCGTGAATGGTTTCATGCTGGGAGCTACCTGACAAGTCAAGTATTAAATAAAGAAAAAATATGCATCAACTTTCTAAGTTGGAAAGTTATAGGCAGGAAAGCCGCCACCTGCCCTTGGGTGTAAAGGAAACGAGAAAGACATTCTTACAGCATCTTGGTGCTGTTGAGCAAATATGTTTAATCTCTGGAAAACAGGAAGCCTCAGGGAGAATATAATCCTCATATCCTGCTTCTCGTTGCATCCCCCACAGCAAACCCTCAGCGGCAATGCAGAGGAGCAAAACAGAAGCCTCAGTTAATCAAACCAAAGAGGCATGTCCCAAACTGAAAGGCACCATAAAACACCATCAAACAATGTGCTGATGAGCATTGTAAGAATCGGAAACAAAGGCATTGCTTTTTGCAGAATATGGGTTCAGTAAATTAGATTGTTGAAAGTTATATTTAATATATCTTCTGAATATAAAAGTAAAACATGTCCACTATAAAAATAGAAATATTCAATGTCAATATTTTAATATTTCTTTCTAAAAGCTTATGTTGAGAACATTTTCCAAATCAACCATTATTCTCAAAACACAACATTTAATAATATCGTAATTTAAGCACTTTGCTATAGTTGTAATTTTAGGTATCTTTCAATTGCTTTTATTGGACTTGTTTTATCATATATGTATACATGTGTTTATATATAAAAAAGAGGGAAAGGGACATATGATACATAAATTAATTTTATGTTATAAAATTATAATTTAATATTGACTTATATCTTTAATTAAGTGTAATAGTGGGGCAATATCTAAAACTCAACTTTATAGAATTTAACAGAATTTCATCATTATGTAAAATATATGATTTGTTTAACCACTTGATTTAATTTTTCCTATTATAAATAAGGCTATAGTAAATATTCTTATACATCAAATCCTTATGTAATTTTCTGTATATTACTTTTGTTATGAAATATTTCAACCATAATAATGATACTATCATACACACTATCATTGCTTCTATTTTTGGAGTGTGTGTTCTGTGTTTGTGCGTGTGTCTGTTTGTACAATAATTTTCTCTTCATGCCTTTTGCCCATATTTTCACTAATATGTTGTCCTCAGTGAGGCATCAGAGTTTGTCATTTTGTTCATTTTTTTAGAACATTATCTAGCACATACTAGGCATGCGGTTAAGATTTGTTGAATAATCCTTTTTTTTTTAAGTTAGCCAGTTTTTTTTAGCAACATTTCTTAAATTAAAGTAAGCATATGATTTAAAATGCTCCTTTCTGTGAAATTATTTTAAATTTATTAATGTATTTCTGTGCTCTTGTTTAATTTAATTTCTTTCTATTCCTGCATCATACAAGAAGGGTTAATAAGAATAGTATTATGACATCGTTGATTGTGTGCTAAACTTCCTTATTCTGTGCATATAGTTTTATTTTTCAAAGTGTTTTTAGCCATTCACAGTCATGCATTTTTTGAAATACTTCAAGTATGTCTTTTATTCTATTGCATTATATTTATGAATAAAATTGAGGATTATTGACAAGTTTAAAATATGGAATTTTCTCATTAAGAGAAATTTATATTCTCATTTATTTACATATTCATAAATATTATTTTATTTGGTAGTTCCCTTAGATTCATTTCATGGTAATGTATATTTATGTTAATATTGTAAATTAGATCTTACTTAGTTTATATTTTCTGGACACTTATTCTACTGTATTTGTAGGCATAGGCATATCATTGAAATCACAGTATCATTCTGTTGAGTCTAGAATTTTCTTTTGGATCATTGTGATTCTACATTTGCTATATATATATATATATATATATATATATATATATATATACTTTTTTATATTCCTTTTCATTGCTATAAATTATTTACTATGTCAACTTAGTAATAATAATAATAGTGAAAGAGTGGCCTTGTTCTTTAAGAGAGATGGATGTAATGATTAATTGCTATGTCTAATACTGACAGTTCATTTTGTGTTGTTAAGGAAGTAGATTTTTTCCCCTAATTAACTAAATACTTTATATAGGAATAGAAATTAAATCTTGTCTTTTTTGCTATTTATGGAGATGAATCATTTTTTTCTAAATACACCAATATTAAAATATATTTAAATTGCTAAAATAAATTTTATGCTGGCATGATGCTTTCTATTTTATTATGTTAGTACAATTCATTTGCAAGTATTTTACTTAGAATTTTTTCATTTCTATTTATAAGTGACATTGGACAATAGAAATTTCACAAAGACACTTCCGCCAAACTACTGTTTGGCAGAATACTAAATGTTCTTCAATCGATGAAAGATCTTGTGATCCACTGAAAGAAGTAGACCTGGATGACTAAAGGGAGAGATTGGTTGACTTCCCTTCTCCTGGCTCACCTTTGCCACCTGCTGGCTGTGGTATCTGACCCTACAGTGAGGCCCAGGTGGTGAGGAGGTAAGAAAATGACACACTGAACCACGGTGGAAGCACTTACTCTGATAGAGCACTTTTGTGGAGTGGGAGACCCTCTCCCCAGAGTTCTCTGAGTGCAGCTCACCTGGCAGAGCTGATCGTCCTCCTGGCCTTGACTTCTCCTTAACTCTGGACCATCCCACTGGCTCTGTGTTGGGTCGGGGGAACATGCATTGGTACCGTAAGACCAACACATTGATGCCCTTTCCCCATGCCTCTGTGTCTCTCCAATGGAGCAACTGGCAAACAAGACTCAGACAGAATTTTCTTTCCTTTTCCCTAGACAAGAACGTCAAGAGAATACACACCATGGGACCTACCGAATGATCTCTGAAATGTCCTCTCACATGGCTTGATATAAAGGGAAGCCATCTTTTCTTCATCCGAAAAAATGGAACATCACAAAATTCTCACAATTCTCTATAAAGAGAAACTCTTTCTCCTTTTAAATCTCATCTTTTCAGAGGCAGGAAGTGGATGATAGCTAACTTGGCAGAGGTGGCTTTAACATTTAATGGCATATCCTTCCTAGGTGACCTAAAGCTTGCTCTATGAAGTGAAGGCACAAGGAACCTACTGTGGCTGTTTCAACCTTTGGACATCAGTCAAGTTTTAGAAAGAAAGCTTTGTGTTTTAACATCCAATGTATGCATGTGTGTGTGTATTAATTATGTATTCTTGTATAATAGATATTTAGCATTGATATATGATAGTTTACATATGTAGGCATATATATGTGTGTGCATATCTATAATAATAAAAGCATAATATGCAAATGAACTGAACAGTTGAACAGCGAAACAACCATCCAGCTAACCTTCTGGAGGACCTTTAGAATGAAGCCTGGCCTGCGAGGGCCAAGCCCCCTGTACAAATTTTGTGCATGGGGCCTCTAGTATTTATATATGCATTTTATATCCTTATATAGCTCACCTATAAAATTATCTATATCTGGCCAAAACTGGTTTGGCTCAGTGGAGAGAGCCTCAGCCTGTGGAATCAAGGGTCCAGGTTCCATTCCAGTCAAGGGCAAGTACATTTGTTGTGGGCACATCCCCAGTAGGGGCTGTGCAAGAGACAGCTGATCGATGATTCTCTCTCATTGATGTTTCTAATTATCTATCCCTCTCTCTTCCTCTCTGTAAAAAATAAATCAATAAAAATTAAAAAAAATGTCTGTATCTGGAAACTTACTGTATTTAGCTAAGTAATTCTTGAAAGAGGAATGTTATTTTTTTCTTTAATTTCCCATGAAATTAAATTTTTTCATAACTTAAATTTTCTGTTTCCAGCCATTTTGGTACATTTTATTTTATCTGGAAAATTATGGTACATTGGGATTTTTATTAGTACTTATTTGTGCTGTTAAACAACAATTAAAATGTTCTCCATTTTTAAAATTTATATACTTTCTCTTTGCCTTGTTTGATTTCTCATTTTAATGTTATTCTTTATCTAAAGTTGCATCTTTTATGTTTTCAAAGTTACTTTCACTATTTTTCTTACTCCAAATATCTAATTTTCTATTACATATTTTTTGTTATTTTTAAAAGTGCATTGTATATTTTTTAATCATCTCAATTGAATTCTTAATTCAAATTTATTTACCTTTAATGCTAAATTCATTTAAGGCTCTGTGGATATCACTGAGTTCAGCTTTGGCTGGTTTTAAATATTTTTATGTCTTGCTTTTGATTTTCTAACACTGAAACTTTTATTTTCTCTTTGACACTTGTTATTTAGAAGAGTAGGATTTATTTACTCTTTTTTAACATTAAAAAATTACTCTTTTCTTTTAAATTTTGAAACAACACGTATAAAAGAAGGGTAAAAAATTAGACAACTTTAATACTATTAGGGCATAATTGTGCTTTGACAATTTTCCTGTTTACTTATTCCTATTTTAGCTCTGTTTTATTTCCTCTTTTTAAAAATACTGTTCTTTCTTCTTTAAAATATTTTTCCTTGACTTTCCTTCTTATACACTGTGTTTCTTATGACTCAGCCATTTATCTCATTTCTGATAATACATTTCATCATTTTTATATAATAGTTGGTAATTTCTCAGGTGTGACATTCAAGCAAACTCATTTTAGAAGGAGTCCTGACCTCTGCACAGTGAAAGCCAGATGTTGGCATGGCCTCACAGCACTCCTGTGGGGACAGTCTATGATCTCTCTGCCTTGATGGTGAGAGGTCCCTCTAGGTCTTTGGCCTCTCTAATAAAGTAGACGTGGGAGAAATTGAATGAGTCTTTTTAGTATATTCTATTGACCATGTGCTTCTGTGCAAAAATCCTCCTTCAGATACTTCCAGGTGTGAGGGGCCAGCCATAACAGCTTTCCCCATGTACATGCATCCTACCCCAAACTCCCCCTCGTCTTAGCAGCAACTGACTATGGATTCAGGGAAGGAAAATGGAAGCACCCAAACTGGAACATCACTTATCTTATCCTGGTGCCATATTTTATGTTGAATTGCTTAAAGGACTTGGTAGACCAAAAAAAGTACATATATATTATACAGATATTTATTTATTTATTTATTATATATATTCATTGATGTGGTACTTTTGAAGTAAATGGACAGGTTAGTGTAACTACTAGCCGGATCTTGCTTTGTGGAGGTGGATAATGGGAAGATGGGCATTTGGTACCCACTCTTCACTTGGTGGAAACAATTGGAATAGCCACTGCCTGATGTATGTGGGATAAGAAACAGAAATTTTGCTATTTGATCACTGCACTTTGTATGTAAAAATTTCAATTAACCTACAAAATTGTGTGCATAGAGTTCCCTTCATGAGCTTTATGCTCTGTTCTCATTTCTAGCACTAGTTCTATCTAGTCTACGGGTTTGGTGAACTATGTGTTTGGATCATGTCTTAAACATCAGGCCCTTAATTTGGTGTGTGTGTGTGTGTGTGTGTGTGTGTGTGTGTGTGTGTGAAACCTTAAGCAAGTTTCTTAACTTTTTTGGCCTTGGTTTTCTCATCTTTAAAATGGAGCTCATACTCCTATCTACTTCATAGTTTTATTATGAACATTAAATATGTTAATATATGTAAAACACCCAGGGCTTGGCATATTCTCAGTTCTTTATAAAGGCTTGCTTTTATGTTAATGTCATTCCTCCCAGGTTCCAAAACTGATGGCAATTTTAAATCATCATGTCTTTTTTTTTTTAACCTTCAGTTTTTTGAGTGTGGAATGGAAGGTGTGAATTTAGTCAGCTGTACAAAGGTTTCTGTAGGGTCTATGTCTTTTTATCCAGCTGTCTACATTAGCAAAACATTATTTCTGTGATCAAAATTCATTGAGAAAGCTTCTCTAAAAACTATCCTAATACTGTGAGAGAGCCTAATATCTATGACTATCCATACACAGAATATGTTTATACCAATAAATGTATCTGTATATATAATATTTATATATTGGCACAAGTCAAATATTTAAAATTGATTTATAAGCATTTAAATATCAATTGAATATATTATGTGAAAAATGCTTAAAGCACCCTCTGAAAATATAAATGAGCTTCATCCATATAATGGATTGTGTAGCTATTAAATATATTATATGTAAAGATAACTTACTAGTTGAGTAAATTATCAGAGACCATATGTAAAGTTAATAAATGAGAAGAAAATGTTTTAAATACTAGATGATTCCAAGTTTTAAATTACGTACGGCATGTATATGTTTACCCAATTAAAATTAATAGAAGGAAAAATATACTTAAATATTAATAGTGCTTATCTCTTGGTTGTGATTTTTATTTTTTCTTAATATATTCTATATGTAAACATGTAACATTTTTCCAATTAGAAATTAAAATTAAGTCTCATTAAAATGATACATTTCTCACTAGACCTAAACTAATTATATTTTAACTACAATACATTATATTTCTATGCAAAGTAAATTTTCAAAATTCCAGTTATAGCCGAAACCCTTTTGGCTCAGTGGATAGAGCGTCAGCCTGCAGACTGAAGGGTCCTAGGTTCAATTCGGTCAAGGGTATGTACCTTGGTTATGGAGACATTTCAGGTAGGGGGTGTGCAGGAGGCAGCTGGTCGATGTCTCTCATCGATGTTTCTAGCTCTATCTCTCTCCCTTGCTCTCTGTAAAAAATCAATAAAATATATTTTAAAAAATTCCAGTAATATTAAAACTGTAAAACAAGATTTCAAAATGGTCATGCTAAAAAGCAGAACTATGGAAACAGTAAAAAGACCAGTGATTGCTGAAGGTGATGGGTAGGGGGGTGGATGGGAGTGGGGATGGTGAATAAGTAGAGAACAGAATTGTTAGGGCAGTGAAAGTATTAGGTATGATACTATAACAATGAATACATGCCATTATATATTAGTCAAAGCCCACAGAAGGTACAATAACAAGAGTAAACCAAATGTAAACTATGGCTTTGGGGTGATTGTTATCTGTCCATGTGGATTATTCAATTGTAATAAAAGCATTGCTCTCATGGGGAATGTTGATAATGGGGAAGGCTGTGGGTATGAAGAAGTTGTATGTATATGGGAATCTCTGTGCCTTCCCTGTTTTGTTGTGAATTTAAGAATGCTCTAAAGAAAAAGCTTAATTGTAAAAAAATATAATAATAATAATAATAATAATAATAATAATAATAATAATAATAATAAAAGTGCCCTGGCCTGTGTGGCTCAGTTGGTTGCATGCTATCCCATGCACCCTAAGGTTGCCAGTTTGATTCCCTGCCAGGGCACATTCCCAGCCTGTGGGTTTGGTCAGGAGGCAACCCATCAATATTTCCCTCTCTCCTTCTCCAGTCCTCTCTCTCTCTAAAATCAATAAAAAACGTATTTTTAAAAAATCATGTTCATTGACTCAGCCATACAATTTTTTCGGATGTATAACCAAGAAAATGTTACTAAACTTATGAAATATTTAGTTATAAACCTTTCCCCCACACAAAAATGTGAACACATTAACGTATACACAGCATTACATACAATGTTGAGGGTTTACAGGCCCTACAAAGCTTGTTCATGAGCATACATATTAATTCCAAGAGAAATAGAAAGTAATATTCATTAATATATTAATTGTGGAGCTACTTATGGTAGTAAATAAATCAAAGCAATTTGAATGTCAAATAATAGTAGTGCCTAAATATATGTACACCTGAAATGTATATAGCCTTTAAATTAAATGCTTACAAAGATAATGTGTAATTATGGGGCAGTATGATATATTGTTTTTTAAATTATAATACAACATAATAGGAAAATAACTTCCTTGTAGGAAAATGTGAAATACGCACATATGAGGAAAATGAGAGGGTTATATAAAAAGAGTCCACTTATTATGGTCTTAGCATTGTTGAATTCATAGCTGATCATTTTATTATTTTTAACACTTTCATTAACATCAATTTTAAAATAAGATAATTAAAAAAGTATAGCAAAAAGAAAATTACTAGTAAAATCAGGTCTCTGTTTCTCCCTTTTCAGTAGACAAAGAACACATAGCAACACTTTTTCATTGTTTTAGTTGCAATGGGTGGAGTATGCAGGACAAGTTTTTTGAAAATAACAAAAAAGAATAAATGAATGACTTACTTACAACATTTTGTGAAGTACAGCATAATTATAATATTGTAATAACTATGTATGCTGCAGTTGGGTATTGGGGATACCAGGGGAACACTTTGCAAATATATAATTGTTTAACCACTGTGCTGCACACCGGAAATTTACAAAAGGAAAATATTAAAAAATATTTTAAAATGTTTAAAAAGAAAGAAAGAAAAGCATGATCCATATGTCAGAGTATATTGTACTGTCTGCAGTTTATTTAGGTTATTTGGATCCAAGAAAGATACAACTACTTCTATCTAAGTTACACAATTTAATTTTTATGATTTGTTTTCATCTGCCTCATGTTGCTCAGTTATTTCTTCTATGCTTAACTTAAAATATGGAAGCATTCAGGGAAATCTGTCAATGAGGAAAGTAAGATATGTTAATAATTCCTTCTCATAAATCTGTATTTTTTTTATCAAGTTACACACAAATTTTAGGTCAAGTCAGAAAAAAATGGCAAAACCAGACATATAACTATATATAAATGTTTGCCCTTGACAAGCATAATTAATGCCCAGTAGAAATTCTAAAATGTAAAGTATTATGGAAAGATTCCAATTAATAAAGGATTATAAAAGAAAGCCTTATATGCAATATATTTGTCTAATATTTCTGTACATTGTTTTAGCCCTAGATTTGATTTGTAATCAATTATTTTTTATTAAAACTTCAAAAATATTGTTATTGGCTTGCATTTTATTTATTGTTTAAAGAGTGATAGTATTGTTTTATTTGTTATTTTATTATTTTACATAAATAGATGATTTTGCCTTTCTTATATTATGGAAAATAGTGTTGTTAAAAAAATGATCTCATGATGACGAAAAGACTTTTAATGATATTAAGAACATTAAAGTGCCCTGGGGTGTGTCTGTAAATGAGGAAATATTGGCAAATGTCATGATAAACCTTGTTATCACATTTAAAACATCCCTTGCTTATTCCTCCACTAGCACAACTCAAAAGAACAAATCTATTTTTTCTCTACAAAATCACACTGCTCTCTCATGTAGCATAAAAATCCTTTTAATGAAAGGGAAGTGAGATAAGAGGAACAGGTAGTAAGAAACCAACCTAAGGGATTCTGAGTGTCCATCTTCATCAAAGGCTACTGAGACGGTACAGCAGGGTGTGGCAGTCAAAGACAAACATTCACATGACAAAGTCAACATTATTATTAAGGTGATCATGAACTTCACATTCTGATTTTAAATAAGCAATACCCCCTACCCATCTCTGAAACAAAATGCGGACCAATGGAGCTCAACAGTATTGAAATGTCAAAGGACACACATCTAGGATTATTTCCCAGAGCCTTCATAGTCCACAGAGAGGTGGACATCATTTTGAAATGTTTTTTTTCCCCCTCAGGAGAAAACCAAGGAGATACATACACACTCCTTGAAATAGAATTGTTATCACAGGCACAAAAGATTGTTTCTAGTAGATTAAAAAAATGACAACTAAAAATATTCTGGGGACCATTTTGCTGTGTGTGACATAATCCTTTATTTAAAATATGATCAAATGGGTTAATAAAATTAACTTAGTAAAAATTATATTAACTACTAAGAACTATGGAAAGTGTTTTTATTTAGATTTAATGTCTACAATCACGTAGTTACAAAAGCAGGAGAGAGCCAAGGTACTTCTCTCTGGTTATCTTTAAATGTACACAGTGGTCACTGGTGAGTGTGCAGTGATTTGACAATGAGCTTTATGTTCTCTCATTTGCTTCAGTTTGAACAAATGTGTCAATCCTCCTCACTTTTATTGATGGAAACATTCAAAAACTAACTGTATAAAACATAGAAGATAATCGTTATTGTTAGGTTTGAAAGGAAACAGGAAACAGAACAACAGGGAGTTTTAAAGAAAAGTTTATTCCCCGGTAATGGGCGGAAGCTATCACCGAGGTAAAGATCAGAATTGGGGGGAGAGGGAGCAGGAAATCGGACCCAGTCCGGGCTGATGGCGGTCCACGTCCAAAAGCAGCACGTGTCTCGCTTGGGGTCCTTCTTAAAGGACGGAAAGGGAGGGGGTTGGGCCCAGGGTGGAACAGGAAGGGATGGGCCCCAAGGGCACTCTGGCCCGTGCTAATTGGTGGTTCACTGTCTTGGAGATGTGCCTGTGGCAGGTGCCAGTCATGTTGTTAGCTCCATCCACCAGTTTGGGACGGGGGGAACCTTACACTGATCATGTATAAACTCCACCCACCAGTTTGGGCGGGGTAGATAACCTTTCAGTTATATTTTCTTGCTGCATCCATTTCCTATGAAACTCAAGGTCTTCCATGGTATGAGTTTGGACATACTTAGGTGACCCGAAAGGGGAAAAATATAGGAAAAAGAGCATGACATTGAGTTTTAATATGCTATGTTTGTGCACGCATGATTGTTTAAGCCCTTACATTTATAGTGGTTTCATAAAGGACAGGATCAATGTAAAGTGTAACAAGGCCATAGAAGTGCTTCCTCAGCCTTCTATAAATACACCAAAAAAAAAAAGCTTCAAAATGTAGACTTTATTTTTCTATTTTGATCTTGTAATCAACTACATGGAATCCTTATAACTTTAATAAACAATAAAACCTAAAAAGTTTTACTGTTTTTGATTAAATTATTCTATATCCTGCATTGCTTTATTGAAGACTAAGGACTTCAGACTTTAGGATCTTGGTGAGGATAATTATACATGAAAGAATAGTGCTAGTCGGGATGCTGTGAGAAGATCAAATGGACACTGACTTGTCAAAAACGGCAAATGCAACCAAAATGAAATAAGTAAATCTTACATTTTCTGTTCTATTGTATCCCCCAAAGACAGGATTATTTGCAACTATAACATGAGTGAATAAATAGAGAATTTATTCACTGTTAATTGGAGAGTTTATGTTAATGAGTTTTAGATGCAAATAACTGAGAATATCAATCAATATCTTGTGCATCCAATGAGAGTGTTCCCTGTCTCTGTGAGAGGAAGTAACTTCAAGGTCTCATGCTCTCTCTGCAGAAACCCTTGCTCCAACTTTGATAAAGGTTCACAGAATGCAGTTTCTCTTAAAAACAATTCGCAGCAAATGTTGACCCAAAAATCTGGAGAAAGTTCTGATGCTTAAGCTTTTAAATTAGATATTTTCTTGGTCAACTCTTCCTTTTTATTATGTGTCCTAGGTAAATTTACTTTAAAAACAATCACAAAAGCAATCTTATCTATTTCTGCAAGGAAATGAAATGGAACATTATACATTTAAGTCATTCATAGATTCATATACAGATTCCAATTATTTTTTTTAGTCTTACAGAGATAGTCTTATGACCATTAACTTTCTAAAGGGTTATGTTGAAATAATAGGATGGCAAGTGTCCAGGTAACGTCTGAGTTATAATGATTGGATAGCAAGGTATTCAATTTGGAAAGAAGTTGGAGATGCACTAGATCATCCTCTTTATTTGCTAAATGGTGTCACGGAGCTACTATTATGGGCAGATAAAGTAGAAGCTTTCACAAAGACGACTTTCAATATAATGATTTTGTAATGCATTCCCAACAGAAGAGATTGCTTGCTATCACACAATTCTTTCATAGGCAAGATTACACATGCGATCAATACAGGGATTGTGACCGAAGTTATCAAAGTAGTAGAAGCCCAGTACGTCTAGGTCTGCTCACCTCTGCTATTGTCATCCCTGGGTAGCCAACACTACCCATCGTCCCCTCCACCACTCCGCCTTCACCTCACTAGAGTGTAAGGCGTGCTGGAAGTCAAAGGCACCTATTTAGGGACCCTTGGGAGAAGATAATTTAATTTGTAAAAAATATATTTGAGATCCTCATACGTTATAGGTTCAGCAATCATATACACTCACAGTTCAATCTTCATTTCTAAGAGATAACGCAGCAGAAATTTTATTTCATGTTCTTTTGATTTTTCCAACCTGAGGACATGTCTGCTTACCCAAGAAAGAGAAAGAACTGAAAAATACCTGCGTTATCTAAATGTTGGCAGAGCTCTACATGATTTGATTTCAGTGGCAATCCTGAAGGCCATCACTTTTATATTTGTCAATGTAAATAAAAATAAAGCTATGAGAATAGTGAAGCACATACATTTAATATACATATATAGTTTATATCTATATATGTATGTTTGTGCATGTGTGTGGTCACAGAAGGAAACAGATTTTTATGGGGAAAAACAACAAAACACAACAATGTAGACCGTAAGGAATGAATTTCTTGCTTTGCCCTCACTATTCCTTAAAAGGGAAAGAATAAAAGAAAAAGAGATAAAGCTTATTTAAATAAAGGCCTCATTTTCCACGAAATGTTGGGATACATTTAAAATTGAGAACACCCTAGAAACACTCTACTGTTTTTTTTTTTTTTTGCTGGATGAAAACTGAATTTCTGAAGACTGAAGTACAAACACAGTATAGGCATGCTGTCACTGGACACACTGCACTGAATCTACACAGTTGAATAATAAAAAAGCATTTCTTATATAGAAAATGTTTCCCAGTACCAAAATGTCAAATAAAAATCCCACCCCTCCCACTGGGTTCTTCAGTATGTCTACTGCATGCTTTCTTGAGGAATGTCTCACAGCACTTGTCTCAGGGCAATGTTTTCTGATTTATGGGCTGGAAGAGAGGAACCACCATCCCCCTCACTTAGGGGGGCATGGCTTCCTGTAGCACCATGCTGCCGGGAGGTGTGGCCCCCAGCGTGTTCTGGCAGACACATGCTCATGGACAGCCTTGGCCTGGTCACCGGAGCCTCACTCACATTGTAGACTTACTGTCACTCACTCTGGAAGGCAGTGTGCATTTTCTTGAAGTCAGCTTGTCCCTTTTGTTTTCTTTTTGGCAGGTCTGATATGTCACTATGATCAAAACAGGCTAATTTGATAAGTCCTGAAAACAGCACTATTTCTCCTACAGAAGGTCTTACAGCTGATGCTTAGAAATTATATAAAGTATTAGAAATGTGAGTCACTTATAAATATTTAGTCCTTAACCCATAGCAAAGTAGAGAAATATTGGACTAGAGTATCAAACTGATCACTTCATAATTGTGTGCATAGGAAAACCAGGAAGGAAATGTGGATGCCCATTATCCAACATTGTTTCTACTGTTTCTCATGAGCTCATGAGCATAAAATTGGTCACATGTTTTGAACCAATGCATTCCATGGCAGTCACTGGCAAATTAGATTAACACAGGCTTTATGAACAACATTCATATCAGAAGATGATTCAGAGTAAAAAATAATGACTGGCATTCATTTTCCAGTTAATAACAAATATCCAACTTACTTAATTACAAACCTGGTTACATAATAAAGACGGGGGAAGTGAAGCATAAGGAAAGGTATCTTGTAGAAATCAGTGTTTCTTTGTGGACACACGAGCTCGAAGGCCATGGACCGATGGCTCCAGGTGTTTGCCACGTTAGATTAGCTTCGCGAGTCTTGATGCTCTCAGCACTTGTCTGCTGGTGCTAAAATGAGCATTTTGAGCGTGGACCTTTTTCAAAGGAGAGCTTCGTATTCCAAAAGGAGAGAAATGACCACTAAAGGTAATATTTATTCTTTATGGAAGAGTTTGTTTTGACTATCAATTAGAAAATAACTATATCTCTAATTTCACATGAGACTGCCAGTGGGTGTGCCTGATGGTCATGTTCTTCGGAATACACCATGGTTTTTACAATCACACAACCTGTGGTTCTTCTTTAAAAAATAATGGGTTGGACCAGGGTTTGATTGATAATATTTGTGGAGTAAATAATATATTAACATAACCGCAGTGAGTCACGGAGTATATAACCTCTTAAGTAGGTAAATTATGTCTGAATCCTTCAGATAAGCAACAAGTAACGTTTTAAGTGAAAGAAAAAAATAACCAAGAATGAGGTTGACATCAACAAACGTGAGGCCTTCTAGTCAACATTTATAGTTATAACAAATTTCAACACAATAACATATTTGATATGTACCTTAAGAGGGTTTTATATACCTGCTAAGACTATTTTTTCCAAAATGTCCTCAAATATATCATATTTTAAAATGAGAACATATATGATCTAGGAATAAAAATTTATAATCATCTTTTAAGAAGCTAACGTTACCTATAAATTTAAAAAAAAAGCAAAATTGTAATGGGACAACTGATGTGTACCATGAATCGTTTGACGCATATAAAATGCATCTCTACCAAAATGTTTTCAACATTTGAGACCTTGAATTTTCACAAAACAGTGCTGAAAAACATACTGTTCTTTCTTTCCCCTGTGTGGCATTGTGTCTATTATTAAAGAATGTTCTTAAAGAACAATTTGCAATGTATTTTCAACAGAAACACCTTAACTTCAAATAAGAGTTGTATATGTTCAATGTCTGATTCTGAAATAACTACATTCCTTTTCAATAGAACAAGACAATTTTAAGCAAGGTTTCCCCAACTGCAGTAAAAGAAATCTTTTATGTACTTTCAAATACTGTGCCTTTTTATTTAAAACAGTGTAAACATAACAACACCACTAATAATTGGAAAAAGACTGGTTATGTGAACACTAATTTTCTTGAATGCCCCCATCAAAGTCAGGGTAAATAAAACAGACAAATCTCCAGGAGGTGTCCCCGCTCACCTCAGCAGTGGTAAAAATATTGCTTTATTCCAAATGAACATACAACACAATTTACGTTTCTTTTGGGGCTTCCTGTGAATGGAATACTCGGCTTTGTGATTTCAACAATTTATTCTTTCCATATTAACCACAGAAGCCAATATCTTGGTCCACAAGTTGTAGACTAGCTACAAAATAAATACTAATGAGGCTCATGAGAAAAGCAAAGGATAACTGTCATTTTGGTCATTGGCTTGTGTAAATAATCTACGTACGCATGATTCAAAATAAACACACACGTTCAACTCTCCTGTGATACATATATCATCAATGGACCTACAGTTGTTCCTCTCAGAAGTATTCACATCAGAAAATGGTCTAGGCATTGTCAACAGTTTTATAGGACCCCACCATGCAAGTGACTTTGATGTAAGAACTTACTAACTGAACTTTATACTTAATGGAAAAATTTAAAGTGAACAGATCTAAGAGGGAAATTTTTTTTAATATTAGATTCCCTGATGTTTCAGAACAAATTTTAGCAAGCTTAATACACACACACACACACACACACATGCACACACGCACACACATACTCACAATGAACACATGTGCATATAGCATACCAGTGCTCGAGGGAGCAAACACTCTCTCTCTCTCTCTCTCTCTCTCTCTCTCTCTCTCTCTCTCTCTCTCTCAGACACACACACACACACACACACACACACACACACACACACACATACACACACACTGAGAAATGCTCCTTTGGCGTCCTAAACGATCTCAAAGAAAAACATTTCTATCAGCATGACTTTAGTGACATGACACTGATTTTTTTTGTCCTTTTTTTTAATATATTAATTTCATATCCTCCTCTGAGATCCTGCACCTTCAAATTTCAGAGGAAGATGGCACGAAAGAGCAGCTGAGTTTGTCCCAATGGCTCCCTCTATCTCTGTCCTCCTTCTCCTTCCCAGGCCTGTGCCATTCTCAAAATGAAATAAGAAAACACTACGTTTGTTGACATGACATAACCTGTGATGAGGCTGTCGAGTGAAGAGAAATTTAGGGGTTGGGACTGCCAAGCCAAATGGCAAGGGCTGTCTGCGCACTGGCACACCCGCCCCCGGGGTTCGGCTTGTCTCTGAAACCAGGCACCTGCCAGTGCCCTGTGACGAGCACTGTGCTGTGGGGCTGAGGGTCTGGATCGCCCACATCTACCAGGAGCCCAAGAGGACAGTGTTGGGACTAACTGAAATTGTATTCAGAATTCCACCCAAAAGCTTTTGTTGTAAGCTTTATCCCTCCGGAAACGTTTCTTTCCCTTTAAAAAAATATTTTGTTAAAAAACACTATGATATGAGGGCGATAGACTATTTGGTTTCTTCTAAGTAGATGCTCTTAAATTAATGCATATAAATAATTTGTAGTTAATTTCCTCTCTTTCCTGTTGAGCAAAGCATAGAATGCACAGATTCCTACGTCTCAAGTCACTTGGTCAATGCGGAGTCTCTTTGTATTTCATTTCTTAAGATAAACTGTGCCTCCCGTTCCGATTTGGCCATGGGACTCAAGGGGAGAAAGGCGGTGTTTTCACTTGCGCTGTCCTCAGCGTCTACACTGGCCAGTTCGTAGTCTTCCGACCTCCTGGCATCAGTCAGAATTCGGATCTGCTCCTGGACAGTGTCTAGCAGTATTTTCACTTCTTGTTGTTCTGCTAAAAGACAATCGCTGACTGGAATACTCACATTGACAACATCAGCAGAGTATGAGTTTTTGCACCATTTGATGCTTTTGACTTCAGAAATCCCTGGCATTTGCATGCAGGTTTCCTCTAGCCCCACCGAAGGGATGATGGGCACGGAACTGGCCCTTGGGGATGAATATCCCATCCGGTCCTTCTGATCCGAGCTACTAAAATAGGAGTTTGTCTCTCTCGAAGGCAGTTGCATATGTACGGATGCATTCTGTTGGGTTTTTAAACCGGTGGATGAATACCTGCAAAGAAAGAGCGTGTTAGACAGTCTGCCTTCTGCGGGGGCTTCTCCAGAGCACTCTCCAGCCAGCAAAGCACTTGCCACATGCACCAGCTCACTGACTTCTCACAGCAACCCCATCAGACGCAGAATATGTTCCCAGATAAACAGAGAAGGAAACTGAAGCTCGGATAGGTGCAGTGACTTGCCCAAGGTCACACAGAAAATAAGTGACAGACTGAGACTCAAACCCAGATCTTCTTACTTTAAGTCCAGGGATCTTTCAACACACCACAGCTGTATAGGCAGGTGGGATATAGTCTTCCTGACCTCTATCCTAGAATACAAAGTAAATGGGGATTGAGCAGGTACTAGTTAAGTGTGGCCTTCCCATAGTGACAAACAGGAGACTCCATCACTCCATCAACTCGACCACCCTCTCAGCCCTGGTTTAGCACTCATGTGGCCAACCTAGCTGGAGAAACCGGGAAGCCCCACATTAAGCATTAAGGTACTAGAGTCCAGAGTTTTTCTGCTTGGCAACTCTAGGGGGACAAACACCATTTCTACCGGCACTCTGCTCTGTAGGAATTGCCTCACTACAAACCTCTGAGATGGGAAATGGGAGGCACAAGATTCTTCTCTCTGCCCAGGGATAAGCAAGAAGTGAGCTCTGTAAAGCCTCTATCAATCTAGCAACCTTCCATACATGGTTTCTGCAGCCAAGGAAGGCAGCTCACTGGCTTGTTAAGAATACCAACCTGCCATTCAAGTCAATGGAAGATTCCAGAATCTGACGAGGCCCTTTCTGGCCTGTTCAGAGCTAATGGATTTCCCCGTGCCTTTGAGCTTTCCAGTGCCACAAGGTGGGACAGCTAGTCATGGATTCAAAGAAATGTAGTTTGGGGACTTTGACAGTAGTTTTTACTCTGTTTCTGTTATGTGTCCTTAATTAAAATGTTAAATTAAACATTAAAATTTGTGTAATCTAAACATAGCTATCCTCCATATAGTAACTATCATTCCCTAGTGTTATATTGCAATGTAAATAAAAGTCATGTTTATATAAGGAAAGAATAATTGGAATGAAGTGTGTAGAATACCAAAAAGAAGTGTTTGTTTAAGGGCATGATGGGATTAATGCTATCAGATGGCGAGAAAAGATGGTGAGCAAATTTAGGTGTCTTTATAGTCCTACCCTCTCTTACTGTGCCTAGTGCAGAGTGGGTAACCAATAAATCTTGATGGAATAGGCATATGAGTACATAGCACATCTTAGAGATAAACACTTTGTATCCCAATTAACTTCCATTTCAAACATAATAACAAGAGCTAACATATGCATAGTGATTTTATTTTTAAAGATATTTTAATTGATTTCAGAGAGGAAGGGAGAGGGAGAGAGATATAAAAATATCAATGATGAGAGATAATCATTGATCAGCTTCTTCCTGCATGTCCCAACTGGGCATTGAGCCCACAACCCAGGCATGTGGCCTGACTGGGAATCAAACTGTGACCTCCTGGTTCATGGACGATGCTCAACCACTGAGCCATGCTAATCAGGCTACATGGTGTTTTTTAAAAGCGCATTCACCTTTAATTGCTTCACTATTAAAAAAAAACTGGTTTATTTATTATTATTACCATGTAATTAATGAAGAAACTGAAATAAAGGGTACTCAAATGATTTGTCACAAGTTACCATTAGTAAGCAGACAAGGAAGAAGTTAATCCCAAGTTGTATTATTTTAATTGTTACTATGAAAGCCAGAAATGAATGGATATTCAAGCTGCATTAAAACACCTTTTTAAAAATGTGTAATTTCTACCTGTGTAAATTGTATACCCACCACATACAAGGACCTTTTCCAGGGATTTTGGTCTATTTGCTTTGGTGTTATGGAACTAAAAATCTAAACCTAAGAGTTCTAATTAATTTCATTAAGAAGAAATGTAACCAATTAAAGGGTTTTATGTAATGACAAAAAATGTAATTAGGATAAAATTGTATTTCTCATAGATATCATGAGTCTATATCAGTTGGTAGAATTTAATAGGTTTGAAATGTGATGGTCATAGATGAAAATTCTTATACCAGGATCTAAATATATATATATCTACGCCTAGGTGACTGGCTGACCATCCAACCGGCCAATCAGCCAGTAACTATGATGCACAATGACCACTAGGGGGCAGACGCTCAATGCACAGCCATGGTAACATGGAACAAACTGATGAATCTCAGAGGGAAGGGGGCAGGGAGAAGAGCAGGAAGAGATTAACCAAAGATCTTATAAGCATACTAGAGTCTTGGTGCACAGATTCATGCACAGGTGGGATCCCTCTGCCTGTTCTGTGGGGATTGGGCCAAAACCAGCTCTCTGACATCCCCTTAGGGGTACCAGATTGCAAGAGGGTGCAGGCCAGGTCAGGGGACTCCACCAGTGCACGAATCTGTGCACTGGGCCTTTATTTTTAGAAAAATGTGTAAATATCTTAGAGGATTTAGACAATCATAGCTTCAATAAGTCAACAATGTGGCCTGAAGTGATCAAAGGCAATTCAAGCCAAACTTGAAGCAGTCTTCTAACAAGCCTGACCGCTGAATTAAGGGTGAAGATGAAGAAGAGGGTTTGCAGCTGATCTATAGGTCACCTCACAAGTCAGTTAAGGGACACGGGACACAAGGCTGCCAGTAACTGCAATCTAAAATGTTACAGTAACATGAAGATGTGCTTTAAGCGAATAGAACTCTCCCAAATGAGATTTGGTTTTTGGATCAGACATTACTTCAAGCCCCAACACCATTTTTAAATGAATCGCAGCCTCCTTTTAATTTTCTCCTCAATTAAAACAATCAGGTGGTACACTGCCCTGGGGGATTGCTCTGAGAATTAACTGAAGTATTGCATCTGCACGAATCCCCAGAGGACACTGGTAACCCTCACTTCCCTCCTAGAGTCTGTGAGAGTCCAGCACTGGTTCTGAGGAGAAGCAGATTACTCTTCTCCATGAGTTTAAGTGAGAGCACAACTTCTAGACGTGATCTGGGTTGGAAGACATAGGTCTGAATTCTTGACAGTCGATCACTCGTTCACAATTTTGATCCATGAGCTTGTCATTCATTGACTGTAAAATGCCAGTTTGGACTGTTGTTCCTCTGATACCTCAACAAAGAAATCACCAGTGCATTTCCTCAGTAACTATAGTTAAAATGTGAAATATTGCCAGGCTGATGAGGCTCAGGGGTTGAGAGCTGACCCATGAATTGGGAGGTTACATACAGTAAACAGTCGGTATACTTCATATCCCTTCTACTCTGAAGGTGGAAGTCTAGCTTTTGTGACTCTATTTCTTTCTGTCTAGCACAGTGGTTGGCAAACTCATTAGTCAACAGAGCCAAATATCAACAGTACAACGATTGAAATTTCTTTTTTTTTCTTTTTCTAAAATATATTTTATTGATTTTTTACAGAGAGGAAGAGAGAGGGATAGAGAGTTGGACACATCGATGAGTGAGAGTCATCGACCAGCTGCCTCTTGCACACCCCCTACTGGGGATGTGCCTGAAACCAAGGTACATGCCCTTGACCAGAATCAAACCTGGGACCCTTCAGTCCACAGGCCGATGCTCTATCCACTGAGCCAAACCGGTTTCAGCTGAAATTTCTTTTGAGAGCCAAAAACCAACTTCTGCACATGGGCCATGAAGTTTCAATCACACTGTACATAGGCGCCCGCATGTAGTATTTTGTGGAAGAGCCACACTCAAGGGGCCAAAGAGCCACATGTAGCTTGGAGCCACAGTTTGCCAACCACTGGTCTAGCATGTGAATACATCAGTTTGGCTTGCCTGACATAACATAGCTCAGAGCTCTGGGAGCCATTGCAGTGGCTGTCTCTGACCCCGCTAATCAAGGGAAAGGCTCCTGAATAGTTACCGGTACACACCTTCTTCTGGCTTCCCTGAGAGAACTACTGGTTTCAACTGGACCGAAATCAGTGCCACAGACAGAAGTCCCCCCACGAAGCCTGCCTAGCAGGCAGTGCCCACGTGCTTGATAAATAAGCAGCAGATGGCGGATGGCCCTTGCAGATTCAATCACTGCCCCTTCAGGCTAGGGCCAGATTTGAAGAGGGCCTTTAACTGTGAAATTCTATTACCAATCCTATTTCTAGTCCAGAGAGATGGAAGGTCCCCCAGGAGTGGAAAATAGCTGTTTTCAAGAACTGAGAATGAGATTGCTCCCTGAGATTCATTGTGCTGAGCACACCGTGACTTATACTTAGAGTCACCATTTATCAACACTGGGTGCATATCACACACAGGAAAATACATGTGGCCAGCCAGCTGGAGAGAATATTCCAACCCCAATGATGATTGAACCAAAACAAAACCACCGCCATGCAGACAGCAAGTGGAAGTTTCTCAGGAGGTAAAAGACAAAGCAGGGCACCTTCCCAAATTCATGTATGTGTGGTTGAAGCCTGTGCCCAGAGCAGCTCAGAACATCCTTCCACCTGGACATGTGGAATGACAGCCAAAACCTGCCCATCAGAAAGAAAGACAGCATGAGCTGGGCTCCCTCTCCATTCACAAAATATACTATTCCTTGGCAATGGGCATTACCAGTGACTTAAGAAGGAAAATAATTATGAAATCTGGTTAGTTATCATTGTAGGCTAAATACAAGTCCATTTTCCAGATAGAAGGCAGAGAGAAACGCCAGCTACTTCTTGGCTTGCACTGTGTCATACATTTTGGATAAGTTGGCTGTTATGTTGAACTTGCAGATCTGTACCAACTACATTTTGCACTACATCTGGAATTGCTTCAAAATTACAAAACCCAGCCACAGGCGATTCAGTTCTTGTCTCTCGGACTTCCTGAAGAAATCTGTTGCTGAGCGTTGTCAGACAGAGTAGAAATACACATATCTCTTTCCCAGAAAAAAAAGACAAGGGTAAGGCCCTGTGATGGACTTCCTATTTGCTCAGGCCTCCACCTTGATACAGAGTGGGGGCATCACCCAAAGGAAAGCAGCATAGAAACCTAACCTCATCTAAAAACTAGATGTGATAAGAACCTGGTTTATGTGAGGGAACAGGTTCCTGAAATAAAAACTAGATGTGATAAAAACTAGATGTGATAAGAACCTGGTTTATGTGAGGGGAACAGGTTCCTGAAATTTCTGGAGTAAACCCTGATTGCACTATTCTTCAAATCAATGATACTTTTATAACAGTTCCTGAGACAATACAAACCAGTAGCACCTCTCTGCTTATCATGTGACAAGATACAAGCTCTTTCCACACATAATTTTTTTTTAAATCTACCCAACAACCTTGAGTAAGGCTGTATTATTTTTATTCAATTTATAGATGAAAAAAAAACTTAAGCTTAGATGATAAAACTATCTCAAATTCACACAAGATGTAAGGGCCAAAGATTGGAGATTCAGTCATTTCAAGTAAGAGCTACATGTTTGGTTGAACAGTCAGTTAGGAGGACTAAAGTTCATCCTCCATTCCATTCTCCACACCTTGAGCCCTTTAAGGATCTGTGTGCACTTAGAGGAAGGACAACCTTGCTGCAAGAAGGAATAGCAGTTGTCATGCCCAAAGCCTATTATTTACTTCCCTGTACCGAGAATTAACCTGGAGAGCAGAGTTCATCAAATTGTACTTTGAAATCATGCTGTCAGTATTAACTAAGAACATTCAAGGATGCTCTATGGAAGCAGAGTATATATATATATATATATATATATATATATATATATATATGTTGCAGCTCTGATCTTGTCTGGAAGGTTATCGAGTCTAATTAGCATATTATGCTTTTATCATCTTATATATAAAATAT
This sequence comes from Vespertilio murinus, assembly GCA_963924515.1. Lineage (NCBI taxonomy): Eukaryota > Metazoa > Chordata > Mammalia > Chiroptera > Vespertilionidae > Vespertilio > Vespertilio murinus. The sequence goes on along the minus strand of OZ004714.1, from coordinate 47,861,533 downwards.
ATATTATGCTTTTATTATCATATATATATATATATATATATATATATATATATATATATATATTTTTTTTTTTTTTAGAGGTCCCGTGCATGACATCCATTTGCTGGAGTGGGGGGAGACCCTCACTCTGGCCTGCATCTTCTCAGTCTGGGAACCCTTGGGGGATGTCTGCCTGCCACAGGGAGTAGGCCTAAGCTGGCAGTCACACATCCCCTAGGGGTCCTTAGAGCTGCCACAGAACCCCTTCCACTGAGCCCCTCCCACCATGGCCATTGTGCTTGCCAGCCATACACACACATACACACACACACACACACACACACACACACACACACACATATGCTATAGGTTTCTTATTGTCCACAGTCATACTTATCAGAGAATTAAGTAGGTTTTTTTTTCCCAAACCTAAAGATAAAGGAACTTTAGCCCTCCTAAGAAATCTCTAGTTTTTAAATAAAAAACAAATTCTAAGTTGTTTTAGCAACTATTTAATAACAAAGTGCCTAGATCTGTATACATTTATTTTCTTACTAGTGTTATGTTTATTTTTGATTAAGTGCCTCCCTAATATCTATTTCCATTGTACCTAATCTTTTAACTTAGTTTACTTTTGTGAAACAAAGAAGAAAAGAAGTATAAATAGCTTACTGATGACAAAATCAATGAATAAAAACCCCAATGAACATAGCAACTCAACTTAAAGCCATAGCACTACTGACACCCTCCCTACATTTCATTGTTTTCAGACATACCCTTGGCAAGGTATTGTATCCTGGTCGGGGATCCTTGATTCCTCAAGTTGCTGATACGCTGGCCCCACAATCCCGCCCAGCCTACTTCGGGGTGAGGGGGGTGTCCTCCTGAAGGCATTCCGGTGGAGCATTCCACTCCTCTGTCCTGGGCTGCAGCAGGAGGAGAGACTTCGGCTGCAGGAGAGAAACCAGCCCATCGGTCATCGCCATAACCTCACAGGTGGCTGCTCAAACTCTTTAAACATTGCATTGCACTGAGAGCCTCCAAGTCCCAGTACTCTACCCATGGCCGGAGTATATCTGCCAGGAGGGACCAGAAGTTGCCAATTCCATTTCCCCTGGCAAAGACTGAGACCAAGAGAAGTTCTCGTTTCTGGCTTTCTAATGGGGAGCACAATGGGCTAAAATTGCTGCTTTCCAGCCAAATTAAGAGGTGGTTTTAAGGAATCCTGAAGCTCCTGATTCCCATCCGCCCTCAGTATTTAAGCTACAGAGGCTGGCTCTCTAATAACAGTAAACATGGCTCTATTATTAGACACTGACAAGAACCAAACACAGGAAGCCCTGAAGGGATCTATGAGGAAGATGTCACTTGTGTTAGTGGTAAAATAAACAAACTTTATTATGATCGGCATTCTCTCCTTAACATATGTGCTAAATTCTCAGTTAATTATCTCAAACTTCTATCCATCTTGAGAAACTAAATTGTTTTCCTTTTTCAGTTTGCATTTACTGAACATTTCATTCTGACTACTATGTCCAAACACCAAAATAATGATGTTTTCAGATGCCCCTAAAGGGCAAAAGGTATAAATTAAATACACTGTAGGTGAGATCCCTATAAAGATCATGTTAAACAAAGCATAAAATTTTTCCTAAAATCTACCCCCACTGAATTTCACCTACTGCATGGGAACCAGAGCGGAGAACTGACTCCTGTGTACACATTCCTAAGATGACAGTTTATGTGATTCAAACACATAAAACTATATAGAAAATATTACAAATATTTTCAAAATTTCAGTAAATATATGGTGTTTTAAATAGACAAGTACCCCAAAGGAATTTACCCATATCACTTTATTATTTGGAGTTCTGTACATTTTCCTGCATGAATATTGCCATTATTTCTACTGGAACAAAGCAACTTCTCAAATATTAGTTAAGGCCAGAGCTTGAGAACTAAGATGACTGATCAGACTTCATATTCTCAACCCAACATGGACTTCCTGAGTTAGTATAAACAGCAGATTATTACAACTTAATTTTTTTCTCATAATAGTTCTTGTATGTCAGATCTCACATTGCCTCATCTCCAGGGGCCTCCCTAAGCCAACAGTCTAAGAAGCTCTGTAGCAGCTCATGCATCTCCCTCCTCCCAGCTTCTGTCTGCGCCACCCAGCAGCAGTTCTGGAGTCTGAGGCTGCTCAGACTTAGGTGCTAGGGTGAGCTGGATCTGGGTGTGCAGCCCCCATCTGTACATCATTAGCAGCATGGCACTGGGGGAAGTACTGGTACCAGTTAGGGTCTTGGAGAAATATAGATGGCATTATAAATTGGGTCATTTGGGGGAAATTTTGCCATTTACAGAGGTGTGTTCAGTATTTGAGGAAAAAGGACAACAGAGGATAGGGCTGTATGTCAGGGCTAGTGACAGCAGGAAGCTGTTACTATCCCTATAACCTAAGTGACAAGGGGGGGGGGAGCTATTACCAGAATAGAGAGACAAGGGGATGGTAAGGAGAGGGCCACTGCCAGGCACTTTGGCCTCAGGAAAAGGGGACATAGCTGAGGCAGCCAAGCAGGGAGGGAACGGTAGAAGTACTGGAACCTCGCTCTCCCCGGCCCTTCCATCTCATGCGGGTGCCTCCCATTGAGCAGACAGAAGCTGGAGGCCGTGGGAGCCTGCTGCCCTTCCAGTGCACAGAGCAATGCCGGTAGAGATAGGTGAAGACTGGACATGTGTGGAGAAAGGCATTGGCCTCATGCTTACATCTTTTCCAAGATTGTGACAGGGTTAAAAGCAATAAAGTATGTGAAGTGACTGGTAGGTAACAGGTGCTCACATAATGAGTTCCCCTGGCTCCTCTCACACAGATGCCAACTGGAGACTCCTCCTAATCACTGCAAACTCAGACTTCTCTCACCATTTGAAAAATACTTACACATGTGCTACCTATGTGGCTTACACTGCCAGATACAAAGCCATAGGTATGACACGACAGATTTCTTTTTTAAAAAAGAGATTGTTGACTAAAAAGAAATAATGCTTTGAATTAATAGCTTTGTTATGTAAATGAGCTATCCAAACACTTGCAGGGCACAGCAATAAGTTAATTATTCATAGCTAGCCAAATGGCAGCAAAGTCTACCATATAAACTAGTGGCCCATCTTAAAGAGCAGTTCCCTGACTGCTGATCAACCAGCCAGTGCAGCCTGCTAACAGGGCGCATTCGGGACATCGTGGGGCCGTTGGCGGCTACATAAATCCGTCACCAGGCTGCCAGTCATGAACTCATGGAAGTCCCCTCATATTTTACAAAACAAAGCTCTGAGATATTAAACTTAATATCCTAATAATTTCCAAAGTTTTAGAGGCACTTTATAAACTAGTCCTGCCTGTCTACCAGGACACAATGCATGCCGACAACACTGCAATGCCACTGAGCCAAACCGAAAGGAAGGCCTCCCACAGGCATCCTGATTCCCTGGAAACCTCAGTGGGAGCCACGGTTAGGAGGGAGGACGTCAGCAGACAAGGAGCAAGAGTAGGGTATTTGCAGCGTAAATACAATAGAAGCTGTAATTCTTTTTTTAATCTCAAGTTTAAAACATTGATGGCATAACATCATGCTGGAATAATATATTTAATTAGTTTACTTAAGTGGGTGCAACACCACTCTAACATGTATTATAATCAGCAGGGGAAAATGCTGCTTTGGAGAAAATATTCATCTTCTAAAAGGCTGGTAATTTTGGACTTATTTCCCTAATTAAAGAACTTCTATTAGCTCCAGGGAACTGAAATGTTTTTGTTTGTTTGTTTGTTTTCAGAGGGAAATACCTGCAAATTCTTTAATTGATATAAATAAAAATATCTATTTAATAACTAAAGCAATTATCCAATAGCTAAAAAGATTTAAATCCTGAGCTAAAAATATTTAAATCACCTTTTGAAAAACAGCAAACTTTTAGTATCTTAATCTCTGCTTATATAGAGTGACAGAAAACCTCATAGTAATGTGTCAGCCTCAATTAAATCCTTTTTGGACCCATTGAGAAGCAAGGAAAAAGAGTTTCCTTATACAATGTGTGCCTCTGTCCTGGTGGTTTGCAAGCACTGCCTGGTGTGTAAAAACCAATATTTATGTTGGTTTGATGGGAACAACTGTGATTTTTCATATTTTCTCTTTACAAATTTTTATCTCTTCATAATGTTTTTTTTTCAAATTTTAAATACTATACTTTGTACTAAGAATAGAAAGCTCAAATCTTGGGACAACTTTTACAAGGATCGAGGATATGCATTTAAATGACATAAACATGTCTGTTTCAGCACTGGTCTCACACTTTGGCACTTGTTTTAGAGCAAAGATTTTCCGTTTTTAGGATTCTGGATTCCTTATGTATAAAACACAGTATGTGACTACCGCAGACGATGACTAAGAAGTTTTCAGCCATCCATAAAATGTGTAAAATAAGATTATGTTTGGCTTTCTCCCCAAAAGAGCCAATCGCTATGGTCAGCTTGTAAAGGAATGCCACCCCATTGATAATAGATCTTACAGATCCAAGAGGATTTTCAAGGATTCTTCCACCGTGGAAGTTTCTTTGAGAGTCATGGTGAAAGACCTGGAACATATCAAATCAGTTTCCCAGAGAAGAATTAATCATTAAATCTGCAGAGCAGCTAAAAAAGAAAATCATGTTTTTAATAGTTGTGTTGGTTTGTTTTTTTTCCAAAATGCAATTATTTCATTCACTGGTCTGTATCTGCAGCTCTGATGGGTGTTGTTAGCAGCTCCTTTCGGCTTTGTAGAGGGGCATTGCAGCCTGCTGGTGTCTTTGGTTTACCTGCTGTGAGCTGCTTGAGCATCCACTCCATGGAGAACCACAAGAGAAGCAAGAACAATCACCTCTCCTAAACAGTGTTGGCATTTCTGGGCATGTGTTGCCCAGAGTCACACATGGTGTGAATGTGCCCATTCCACCATGATTAACAACCCGTACCTGTGGTGTTTGACAGATTGGCTTCCTCTGTCAGGAGAAGGGGCCTCTGGGAAGGACTGGGGGCCAGCAAAGCTTGACTCCATCATTTTCTCCAGCGCAGTCACAGGATGCCTTTCCGCCTTTGAGTACTGTGGGGAAGCACATGCACAAGGTTGAGCAGGAGGATGCGCAGTGGGCCTGTCACACTGCAGATAGATACTGACAAGTTGTGGAACTGGCCGGTAACATTCCTCTGGCCATCCGACCAGGAGAATGGCAGAGGCATCATTTGCATCCCATGTCTCCACACTGAGTATGCTCTCCCTCCCTTGCCCCACACTCTCTGTGATTAGGTGAGGTCCATTCAAGAGGGTTCTTCATTTTAGAATTCTGAATCTGTCTTTTCATTTAAATCCACATCCATGGCTCAGCCAAAATAAACACAAGCATGTTTTATTCAATGCAAATTTTATTAAAATGTTAATTAGTAGCTGTCTGTTAATAACGGGGATTCAATAAATGCTTATTGAATGAAACTCAGAACATTCTCAAAATTATGGAGGACATTGATTCTGTGACTCTGTCCACTGCTCCACACTGTTTTCCTCTTTCAGTCTGTTACCAGGTAGTATTTATTGTGTCTAAAAAGAGAAATTTCTGAGCATTCCACTCTTTTTAGTTATTAACTCTTGTTTTCATCTTTGACTATAACACATGATAAGCACAAGAGTCTAAATAAAACCTAAAGAGATGATATATTAAGAACAATTTTGCCTCAAGGTAAGTATCAGATGGCATCTCCCCCAGGCAGTTGCCCGGTCATCTTTCTCTGGATCCTGGCCCTTGAACAGGCAGTTTCTCTTCTAGAAACTTCAGATAAACACTCTCCTGAGAAATGACATTTGTAGAATGCTAACCAAACCACAGAGATTTTGGAATTTAGATATTCATGTACAATGTACAAACAGGAATTTCACAGAAAAAAATATGGATATATATATATATATATATATATATATATATATATAGTGTGCAAATGAGAAGGTATACAACTATACACATTGTGAAGAAATGAAAATCGGAACAAAGAAAAATAAATTTTAAGAATATATAGTAAAGGCAAAAAGTTGAGAGAAGTGGAGATGGTGCGAATCTGTTAGGGTGAATATTGACAATACTAGAGGCCCCATGCATGGAAATCATGCAAGAGTTGGCCTTCCTTCCTCCTGCTGCTGTCAGCAGTTTTCCTCCAACACCCAGGACCTGGCTTCCTTCTGGCCACCAGCAGGCACCTGGGACCCTAGTTTCCATCTGTCCCAGCTTAGTCTGGAAGGGCTTCCAGTCTAATTAGCATATCAAAATACCTAATTTAGCTTTTGACCCATTAGTTCAGAGCTTCTGCCCTAAATGAGACTACTGATCCTGAGAGCTTGAGGGCCTTTTCAAAATCCAGGATAAATGTTTTGAATAGAGTCAACCTATTACTGGTTCTGACTATTCATAGGGTTTATACTACATATTCTATTCAAAATATTTCTTTCAAAAGCTTAGATTGTTGTTATATTATACAGTTGCTTTCAATTCTACTCTTTTGATTCATTAACACAAATTTGTTTTCATAATTTGTTATTTTGAAACTTCTTCCTTTTTCTCACAGCCTTCATAAAGAATCATTTACATTTTAGTGGCTGCATTTAATCTGGGATTCAGGTTTAAATTGCTTGTCTTCCTAACCAGAGTTAGTTGAAATGTGGGAACACTAAAACAACCCCTAATGATATGGCAATCCTTCAAAATGATATTCCATACATGTTGGTTCAAATGAATTTAAAGATAGCTTCCAGTTTTCAGTTCTGACAAGCAAAGAGCTTGGAAACGGTCATTCCTGTCTTTACAATAAAAAACAAAGGCTGAACAAATAGAAAATCAATGACTATTCTTATATCCATCAGATATTTCAGGTTGCAGAGAAAAACACCACTTTAAAACCTGGACAGGTGAGTGCATACAGAGGGTAATAGTCAAGATCAGCTCCCCTGTAGCAGAACCTGCCAGAGACATACATTGGTTGGAATACATAAGTGGTCATTTTAATAAATTGTTGGAATTTGTGAATGGGCTGGAGTGCAAGTAAAAATCACCTGAAGGCTGCAATCTAAAGGTAGGGTTCTGATACAGACCAACAACAGTTTCTCACACAACAAACAATTTTTCAAAAACCATCTCATGTCTCTGCCAAGGGAAGGGGAAAAGTAACCACTTGGAAATGCATGCAGAATGTTCTCCATTACCACTGCCTACTTGTCAGTGAAAAATTACTTTACCAGAGTCTTATCTCACCTGAGAGAAGAGAATTCCCCTGACTCCACCCCCCTGTAGCCTTCCTATCTCACATAAGGGGTAAAAAGTAAATAAATCTTATGAAGGTTATACCCCAGGAATACCCTCACTGAAAGAGTGAAATGTAATCATAAAGTCAGAGATGATTCCCTTCCACCACTCCTTAACACCACATAATCAGGGCTCCACTGAAACAAAAGGCAATGACAGCTAGGAAGTTGTAAGAAGGAGTTCTTAGGGAAATCTAAAGACACACAAATATATAGACAGAAAACACTAGAAAGTGTTAAAGCCCTTGGCATCTGCAGTGAGAGCAAACATGAAAGGAAACCCAACCACAGCCAGATTAACATAGAATCATACACTAAAGGTCTATTTGCCTCACTGTCTATTAATTATCATGTCTACCTTTGAACCAAACTTTTATAAGGTATGCCAAAAAAACAATAAAAATGAAGTCTGAAGAGACCAAATAATCACCAGCACCTGATGCAGAAGGCACAGATATATGTTGGAATGATCAGGTAGTTTATTTAAAAGGAGCATCATAAATATTTTCATGGTTCTAAAGGGAAAAGTAAGCAGCATGCAAGAAAAGATGGGTACTGTAAGTACAGCGAAAAATCACTGAGAAAGATTTAAGAGTAAATGCTGGAAATAAAGAAACACTGTAACAATGATGGATGCCCCTGATAAGCTCATCCTTAGAACGGACACAAACAAAGGAAAAAGCAGTGATCTTGTGTATAAGTCAATAGAATCTTCCTGAAATGAAACACAAAGCAAAAACTAAATGCTTAAATACAAGAAAAAAGGAGAACAGCCGAAGATAATATGTCAGAACTGTGGACAATTTCAAAAGGTATAACATGCACAATTGGAATACCTGAAGAAGTAAAAGCAAATGGAGCATGAAAAATGTTTGAAGTAATTACGACCTATAACTTTCCAAAATTATTAACAGATATAGAAACCAAAATTATTAACAGATATAGAAACCAAAATTACTAACAGATATAACCACAAATATAGAAAGCTCACAGAACACTATGAAAGATAAACATAAAACTATTTACACACAAAATATCATGCTAAATTTATATTTAATAAATTAAATAAATAATAGATAGATGATAGATAGATATTAAATAAATAAAATTCTGGGGATGGGGATAAGCAATAAAAAGAAAAATATTTTTAAAAATGCAGTGGACTTCTAATAAATCATACAAACAAGAAGAGAAAAGAGTGAGATTACGTGTTAAAAGAACATAAAATACCAACATAATAATATCTCTAGTGAAACTATTCTTTAAAAATTAAGGAGAAATAAATACTTTATAAAAGAAAAACTAAAGAAATTCATCACCAGCAGACCTGTCCTACAAAAATTTTAAGAGAAATTCCTTGGGAGGAAATAAATGGGTGTATAGGTCAGAAGCTCAGATCTTTATAAAGAAATAAAATGTTAGAGAGGTAATAAATAAAAGTAAATTAAAATATTGTTCTTATAGTAATAAACCAAATAAAAATGTTTATTCAAAGTAATAGTACATACACAACTTAAATCATTGACAGCAATGTTATAAAGAATAGGAAAGTGGAATTGGGAAACTCTGTTATAAAATGCCTATGCTATCAATGAAATTTTAAAGTGTTACTAAAAGTGGACTTAGATTAGTTATAAATGCATATTGCAAACTCTTGGGCAATACTAAAAAAATTCTAAATAGAAGTATTATTGATATGCTAAAAGAGAGAAAATGGAATAAAATAAAATAATTAAAACCAGAAAAGGAAGAAATTAAAGAGAACAACAACAACAAAAACCCACAAAGATGAAGTATAAATAATTATAAATTATAATTGCAAATATGGCAGATATTAATTAACTATATTAATAGTCACCTGAAGTACAAATGGTCTAAACACATCAACTAAATGAAGATTTTACATATATATATATATATATATATATATATATATATATATCTGATACTATTATCCTATCTATCTCTTTCTATATAAAGTGGGATTTTGTAGAGAACATATAGTTGGATTCTATCGTTCTCTACAAAATCCCACTTTATATAGAAAGAGATAGATAGGATAATAGTATCAGAGTAGAAAAAGTTATATTATTCTGACTGTGATCAAAAGGAGGCTGAGCGGTCATATTAACTTTGGAAAAAGCAGACTTCACAACAAGGAAATTTATTAAAAATAAAGAAGGATAAAGGGAAGTATCATGTACCTAATGATAAAGGAGTCGGTTAGTTCCCCAATGAGATAAAACAGTTCTTAACACTTATGTGCCTAACAGAGCATCAAAGTACATAAGGCAAGAACTGATAAACTGCAAGGAAAAACAGACATATCCACTATTGTACTTGGAAAGCTCAACACCCACCTAAAAGTAATTAACAGATCCATCAGACAGAAAATCATTAACAATATAATTCATTTGAACATTATATTCAATCAACCGGATCTAATTGATTTTCTTAAAATTCTCCTTCCAAAACAACAGACTATACATTCTTCTCAAACTCATAGGAAGCAGTCATTAAGATACAATACATTCTTGACCACAAAACACACCTTAAGACGTTTAAGAAAATAAAAATTATACAAAATATATTCTCAGACTACATTGAAATTAAAGTAGAAATCAGTAACAAAAAGATAGTTGGAAAATCCAAAACTATTTAGGGATTAAACAACATATTTGTAAATAATAGAAAGGTCAAAGAAAAAGTCTCAAGACAAATTTTAACTAAATAAAAATATAAATTATCAAAATTTGTGAGAGGTAACAAAAGCAGAAATTAAAGGTAAATTTAAAACATGAAATTCTTATATTTGAAGCAGAGCAATATCTAAATTTTAGAAATACCTAAAATTAGTAATCTCCATTTCCACCTTAGGAAACTTGAAAGAGTAACTTAAACCTAAAAAAACAAAAAAAATAAAAAACAAAAAACAGAAGAAGAGAAATAATAAAGTATACAGAAGAAATGAATGAAATTAAAAACAGGAAAAAAATAAAAACAAAGCCAATTCTTTAAGATGATCAATAATATTGGTAAATTCCTAGTCAGACTAACCCCTCAAAAAGAAAATCAGATTACCAATAACAGAAGTAAAAGAGGGGCCCTCACTGCTTCTCCAATGGATATAAAGAGGTTAAAAAAGAACACATGAGTAAGTTTATGCCCTAAAATTCGATAAATTTGTTGAAATGGACCAGTTTCTTGAAAGACACAAATTATCACAATTCTCACAAGGAAAAATAAGAAAACTTAATAGTCCTCTATGTATTAAAAACACACACATACTAATAAAAGGGCATTATGCCAATTAGACCAGGAGACCTTCTGGACGTCCTTCTGGTGGCAGGCACACCTTTTCCCACCAGGTACTCTCTCCAGCTGCTGTCCCACCCCCATCAACATTCTGTACAACGCTACCAAGTGCCTCAGTTGATCCCACATTCTTAGCCTCCACTCACCACAGATCTTGACTTTGTGTGTGTGTGTGTGTGTGTGTGTGTGTGTGTGTGTGTACCTGGCCAACCTGTTTTGTTAAAACCTCTTTTGGTATAATGTACAAAACACCATTTTAATAGTGAATAAGGAGATGGCACAGACCATCCCGGGGTCTGTTCTCGGCCTGAGCTGAAAGGATTTCCTTTTAAACACCCACATAGGCCTGATGGGTACTGTTATCCTGCCGGCAGCACTCAGCCCTGCTGGCTTCCCTGACAGCCCGCCTTGCAGGGGTGCTCTGGGTGCTGAGGACAGCCACTGCTGTCTGCACCCCCCATGTGGCTCCTAATGCGTTATTGTGGTGCACCGGAATCAATAGGCCAGCCAGATGAAGCAGACACATGCTGGAAGCAGAGCGACAACTCTGTTGTTTCTAGCTCTGCCGCTTGCACGCAGTGGGGGTCAGAAGGCTAAATGCAAACAGAGTCTGTGTTGGAAAGCAATGTTGACAGCTTATAAACCCCCTGGTCTGGGGCCCCAGGCAATGAAGGCAGGGGGAGGAGTGTTTTTAAATAGTTGTAAATGCCTGGCTTTCTGCTAAAAGCCAGTAATGCTGGGGAAAATAGAAGGCAGCAGGAAAAGAGGAAGACCTAATATGAGATGGAATGACTTCTTAAAAGAAGCCATAGACGTGAGTCTATAGGAGCTGAGCAGGAATTGAGGACAAGACAGAGTGGGCATCCCTCTTTCTCTCTCTCTTTCTTTCTTTCTTTCTTTCTTTCTTTCTTTCTTTCTTTCATCTACTTTATTGATTTTTTACAGAGAAGAAGGGCGATGGATAGAGAGTTGGAAAAATCGATGAGAGAGAAACATCGATCAGCTGCTTCCTGCACACCTCCTACTGGGGATGTGCCCTCAAGGTGCATGCCCTTGACCAGAATCAAACCAGGGACCCTTCAGTCCACAGGCTGACAATCTGCCCACTGAGCCATAACCGGTCAGGGCGACATCCTTCCTTCATAGTCACCAGGAGGTGGAACTCCGTGACACATAACATACATACAGTCTGCATGCTTCTGGTTAATCTATGTCCATGTCGAAAAAGATACCCAACCTTACTAGCTATTAAGAAAATGCAAATCAACACTACAAAGGAATACCACCTCACACACGTTAGAATGGCTATTATCCACAAGACAATGGAGAGGTTGTGGAGGAAAAGGAACCATCATTCATGGCTGGTGAGAATGTAAACTGGTACAGCCATTACTGAAAACAATATGAAGGCTCCTCAAAAACAATTAAGAATACAGTTACTATATGACCCAGCAACCCTATGCTCACGGCAGCATTATTTACAGTAGCCAGGACATGGACACAACCAAAATGCCCTTCACCACATATAGTAGTATGTGGTATACACAAGTAGTATGTGGTATACACAAGTAGTATACCACATATATATATATAATGGAATACTACTCAACCCTAAGAAAGGATGAAGTGCTGTCATTTGCAATAGCGTTGATGCATCTTGAGAATATCTTGCTAAGCCAAATAAGTCAGAGAGACAAAGTTAAGAACCATATGCTTTTACTCACATGTGGATATAAAAATAAAGGCATCAAAGAAGAAGAAGAAAATAAACCCTCACAGATGCAGACGACAGTACGGGGGTTGCCAGAGAGAAGGGGGAGAGGTGTGGTAAAGGGTTAAGTGGGTCAAATATTTGGTGATGGAAGAACTGACTCTGGATGGGCAAACAATGCAATATACAGATGATACATCATAGAACATACACTCAAGCCTATGTAATCTATTAAGCAATGCCACCCTCCTAAATTTAACTTAAAATATAATAATTCATATCTTATGGAAAAACAGCATGTGTATTTGTGCTTTACATTATGATATTTAGTTATCAACTCCCTTTACAAAGGTCCTTTTGAACCACCCATTACAAACATCTGAGTGCAATTTAATTTTTTTACAATAGATTCCCTAGCAAATCAGTGATCTTTCATACTGCAGGTCAACTAATATCATTCTTTGTCTTGAATTAATTGTAAGTTTGCACTGGAGGAGAAAATGTGCCTGTTACCTTATCATTGTGTTAAAGCAAGTTTTGTGCCCTTGCACATTCAAAGGAAGATATTTTTTAATACCCCCCCCACAAAAAAAAAAAAAACAACCTTTATTTAAAGTCTGACTTATTTGCCTAGATGATGGTGAAATTGAGTGGTTATGTTTTAGAACATGATTTCTTCTGGATCTATAATGCGAGCAATTAAAACAGCTTGACCTTTGTTGCTATTTTGAGCAATTTGGCACCATGTGTCAGAGCAGAAAGAACAGTAACGATTACAGTCAAATTTTAACACATTTCCACTGAAGCAAAATCATTTATCCCGACACGCTTCCCAGACACAAGGCACAGCAGCACCCCTCTCCAACCACCCTCTACCACTCCCCCACCACTCCACCACCCCACCATCCCACCACCCTACCACCCCACCACCCCATCACCCCTCTCCAACCACCCTCTACCACTCACCCACCACTCCACCACCCTACTGCCCCATCACCTCACCACCCTACCACCCCACTACCCCATTACCCCTCTCCAACCACCCTCTACCACTCACCCACCACTCCACCACCCCACCACCCCACCACTCCAACACCCTACCACCCCATCACCTCACCACCCCATCACCCCATCACCTCTCTCCAACCACCCTCTACCACTCACCCACCACCCCATCACCCCATCACCTCATCACTCTACCACCCCACCACCCCACCACCCCACCTCAACTAACATGTGTCCGTTCAGCTAGGGGACTGAGCACACCATGTATTCCTTCTTCTGAGATTCCCATTGTCAGGTTAACTCCTGGCTGTAGGTGTTGGCAAATTCCTTGTGACTAATTTCTGTCACCTACAATAATCAGCAAGTGCAAGCTGTGTCTGGTGCTTACTAGATGGTTCATGGACATAAAGCATCTTGCTTTTGTAGTCTTCTTTCTGATCCCTGAACTCAAAAGAGTGAGAAGTTCACTCCTTTGACTGGACTGGTCTTATAATTCTAGCCCCGGTGTCATTCTCTCTCTCTCTCTCTCTCTCTCTCTCTCTCTCTCTCTCTCTCTCTCTCTCTCATAACACAGTCAGGGAGGTCAGGGTCAGTGAGGTCAGGGCATCTCTTAGAGTCACGAATGCTTCAGATGGTACACGATGCTGGAGAACTAGGTGCTCCTGAGGCATGGCCATTTCCTCTCGGGCAAGTGTTTCCAGGCTGTGATGGCACCTCTTTGGACTAGGTGTTCCACACCTTGTAAATGACTGTAAAGGGAAACCTACCCCATGAATATTTAAAGAACTAAGGGGATGCCTGACACAGACATTTGTTAAAGGGTGCATTTTGCAAAGAATTTTAAGTTGTTAATCTGGGCTTCAAGATAAAAGAAAGAAAGCCTTGTCTGATACGGTAGCAGGTAGGAAATGTTCCCTCCCCAGGATTGTGGTGTGCCTGGATAACAGCCCCCTTCATGCGGTAGAAATACATGCTCGTGGTGGGAAAGCTGGAGGTAGCACCCCTACGCTAGGCTTTCAGAATTTCCCAGTGGGCACATTTCACAGCTTGTGCTTAGACTCTGGACTTGCTCACCACTCTTGAAATTTGGGCAGGATAATTTTCTGTTAGGGGTGGCTATCCTGGGCATTGGAGGGGACTTATCAGCACCTCCACCCTCTGCTTATGGATGCCTGTAGCACTTCCCTCCCAAAGCATTTCCAGATTTTATCAAATGTTCCCCAGGGCAACATACCCCCTGCTGAATACCTCTGCATGACAAGGGCGTGGGTTTGACTCTGGACTAATCACTAGCTGTATGACTGAAGTTAACTTAAGCTTTGAGCCTCATTTTCCTCTTCTGTACATCTTGGGTGGAAATAAGTAATTTTGTTAGGACTAAATAAGACAAAATGTATTATTTAGCTTAATTCTGTGTATGAGCCAATACATGCTATTTGCTATTACTATTATCACTATTTTATTTATTATTTTTGTTATCATTGACATTTTTACTTCCACATGGCTCTTTTTTCAACTTTATTCTTATTGTTGACACTATTGCATATGTTCCCATCCCCCCCACCCTTTACCCACTTCTACCTACCTCCTGCCCCCTTCCCATCTGGCTGCCACCGCACTGTTGTCTTTGTCAACGTGTTATGTCTATGTTGTTTGGTTAATCCCTTCATAGTTCATTGTTCAGCCACAAACAATGAACAGTGTGGTAGTTCCAGACAAAGGCTGGTTACACATAACATCTGATATCAACCTGTACCTAAATCTGGCCCAAGCAGGCCCAGAAACTACACAACCAATAGTGGGCATGAAAAATTACAGTGTAATTCTTATATGATTTTATAATAAAATTATAAGCAAGAGTATCAGCATGTAAATCTCCAAAGTGGAAATTTGACTAGAAATGTATGGACTGAGATTTTATATTAAACTCTCTAATATAAGTGAAATGTAATTATAAATTATAAATGTAAAAAATATTTAAAAAATTAAATATAAATTATAAATATAATTTTTTTATAATTTAATCCCATTAAATTAACAAAATAAATGTTGACAAAGGGATAACAAAGCTAATAATGACCCGCATTGCTTTCCAGGACTGGAATTGATGTGTGCCTTTGGGAAAACAACTTGTTCATCCGGGGCTATGGTAGAAGGTACCTGTTTAGGCACCCCCTTGAGCCTAAGCTGGCAATGCATAGAATGCTACAGCTGGTGAAAGGGACCAATGTTTGCCATTCTAAAACTGTGCTGTTGTTTTTTAAGCTAGTTGTAAAGAAGCAAAAGATGCAGAAAGAACATTTGACTCTCCCCCTTTCCTGCCCAAGAGGCTCAGATGAAAAGACTTGCTCCAGAAAGGAAGTCACGTTAGCCTAATTTACATTAAGTTTGCTAGATAGGAAGGCTCCCAGCAGGGGCCTAGTAGCAGATCTTCCTCTGTGTCCCATTGTTTCTGGGTTGCCCAGCAAGAATTTTCAAGCCATGTGTGTTTTGCTCTTCCTCAACTACCTGCAAATTATCCATCTTCACTGTTGAAGTCTGAGAGCCTATTCCACCCCCCTCCACCACCTACTCCCCCCCCCCCCCCCCCCCCCCCCCCCGTCTCCTGTTTCCAAGATGTACCCAATTTTGTTTCCCTGCCTTTAGAATTTTCAGGCTTATGTGAATTTCCTGAAGGCATATATTAAAATTTGATTTTCTCCTGTTAATCTGCTGTATGATATTTGAATTATTAGCGCAGCTAGAAAAATGGTAGAAGGTGGGAGGGAAAATAATATTTGTTAGCCCCCCACACAGGCATGCATATGTTTCATCAATGCACTCACTTTTTTCAGCCTTCCTTTCAGATCAATTCTCTGCTTGAACTCCTAAATTCTGTGTAGACCTGTGGACTGATGATCTCTTGAAATGTATTATCCTAGCTGACCACATCACAACTGAGATACAAAATGTCTCTCTTGATTAAAAAATGGGGTCAATATAAAAAGACACTTTTCCATATCTTATTTGGGACTCTATGGGAATAATCCAGTTAGATTTACCCTCTGCTGCCTTGGGCAAACACACAAATGTGTGTGGTGAGGGGAGGGGAGGAGGATGGGCTGTAGAAAAGAGAGGAGGGAGAGATAAAACATTATCTATACTCAAAGGTCTTTCAAGTGTTGGGATCCTTACAGTTAGTCAATTCTTTCTTTTATTCTAATTCTAATAAACCCAATCAAATGATGGGTGGGAGGAGCACAGAAGTTTCTTCTCATTTTGCTTTCATAGTAAAAAAATGGGAAAGAACATGAATGTCTACCAGGAGGGGAAGGACGAAATGACATTGTGAAGTGGCCACTTTGTGGACCTTGATGCTATCTCCCAGATGAAGGGGAGATTATAGATCAGACAGAAAATGCTCTTGCTCATGTGTTTAGTGAAAGGAAAAAATAAAAATAAAAATGGATACAAAACTGTTTTCTGCTGTAACCCTGTAAAATGCAAAGGGACTGGCAAAGATGCTCTTTCTTCTTGAACAAACTAATTGTTTTAATTGATTTTAGAGAGGGAGCGTGGAGAGAGCCAAAGTGAGAGAAACATTGATGTGAAAAAGATACATGGATTGGTTGCCTCCAATATGTGCCCCAACCAGGGATCAAACCCATAACCTAGGTATGTGCCCTGACCAGGAATTGAACCAGCGACCTTCGGTGCATGAGACAATGCTTCAACAAAATGAGCCACACAGGACTTGACCAAACTTTAGACAGGCTCCACTGAGCACTCTTTTTGAGAAGGCCTCAACTTTGGCCTATAAATCTGTAGATTCTCAGTACAAATTATTTCATCCACTCACACAGCCACACTAAAAGATGACAGAACTCTAACATAGTTTATAACATCTCAAGGCTGACCCTGGGCCCACTTAGAGGGCCTTCTGAGAACAAACAAACAAACAAACAAACAAACAAACAAACAAAACCCTCAAGGCCTCCAAAATAACTCACTCTTTGTTCTAGCCAACATCTGAGCAAGGGCCCCTGACCTCCCTCTTCTAGGGCACCTGCTGAACATGGCTTACACCTGTAAGCTTTCTGTCACCCTGAGGTATATATGGATCTCCTACAACTCAGGAGTGTCTCTCAAGGACCTGAAGGCCATTTGTTTGAAATGTAATCAATAAGGAGGCTAGGACTTCTGTCTCCCAGTCTCTGAGGAAGTATATAATCCTAAACTGAATAATTGTCAGCCAGCAGATGCTATAAATGTTGGCTTGTCACATTTACGCTGATCAACTGTGTAATTTTTCACTTCCCAGAAGATGAAAAGGGGCCATGTACTACACGTGACAGCTCAGGGGACCCCTGTGTGGTGGTGGCCGTACAAACTCAGAGCCATAGAGTAACCACATAGGGTAGTCCGAAATTAAAAGTTCCTAGCTAAAGGTTAGTCATGGTGGGTAGTCATGTCCTAGGCTGGTGTCTTCCCTGACAAAGGTCAATCCTCACCTTACCTGAACCTGTCTGCTGACCTTTTGCATGTAAACATACCTTTAAAATGTCAGGGTAATTCCCCTCCTCCACCACGCATCTCAGGGCACCACAGTGGAGACCACAAATCTCATTGTTATTATTAATTGTGTTAATTGTTGATTATTAACTCTCCTAGACCCACAAATGTAAAAGAAGTATGGGTCTATTTATTTTACTTTTTTATCCAACCCCAGAGATATTCAGCTTTGCTTTCTCCCACCTCCCTAAATCACCAGTGGATTTCATGTCACCCCTTGGGCCTCCTTCTTTGATTGTAATGTACAAAGTAAGGTGTCAAGCTGCCATTCCCTGGAGCACTTTCTCAGTCCCTTGAAATTTTGCATCCCAGAAGATGTCAGTTTTGCTCAAATAAACTCATAAAAATCCACTACAGGTTTAAACATTTCTTACATTGACACCTGATTCTGTTAAGCTCCTGCTGTTTCCCCATCCCATTCTCTCATTCTTTCTTTAAAACACCCAGTCAAGCCGGGCCAGTGTTGCTCAGTGGTTAAGCATCGACCTTGGAACCAGGTCACGGTTTGATTCCCAGTCAAGGCATATGCACAGGTTTCAGGCTCTGTTCCAAGTAGGGGACGCAAAAGAGGCAGCCAATAGATGATTCTCTTTCATTATTGATGTTTCTGTCTCTCTCTCCCTCCCTTTTTTCCCTCTGAAATCAATGAAGATATATTTAAAAAAAATAAATAAATAAAAAAGAAAACAACTACCACTCAGTCACCTCAGAACAAACTGAAGTTGAGTTCAGTTCACACTGGGCCCTCTTCCATAATGCAGTAGTATATTACTGATTACAGTCTCTCTTTACTATTTGAGCTAGTGGCTGACTTTGTTTATCTTTGACAGGGCCAGATGCTAAGGAATTGAAGCCTTCCATCACTGCATTTGTTTGAGGATGGTGGGATGGTACTCATTAGAAATCATTAGCAAAGGCATTCTCTCTGTTTCAGAAAAGAGCAATCTCTACACAGAGCCTTGATTACAAGTTAAATAAAACTTTGCTGGGAAGCAGTCCTGATTTATGAATCCACATTAAACATCTAAGTACATCCGTTATGCCCAGCAAAATGGTAACTGTTCGGGTAATGATATCTTGGAGTCACAAATGATGTATACATTCCCAGTGATTTATGCATTTGGAGGGGTGGAATGTGTCATGGTGATTGACTATTATTCTCAAATACTAGATTTTTATTGTGCCCTCTGTTCCTTCATTTTGTGCCTGAGAATCAGGAAGTGCAACCTTGTGTGGGGGCAGAATTGCTACTCGGAGAGAAATATTTCAGTATGTCTTAGGTGGGATCCACTTGCCTTTGATTCAGCATTTTGCAGTATATCTCAGAAAAGATGAAAACCCTTTTAGAAAGATGTAAGACTCAAAGAGTTTGCCTTTAACTTCAAGTTGTTAGAAGTACTGACTCTGGGTCCATAACGCCCACCTGCCACCTCTCTCACCTTGGCCTTCTCTCCCACCCCTTCCCTTGGAGGTGCGTTCTCAGGGTTCATGACTCCGGTGTTTCTGTCTCTCCCCTCTCTGCCCTGTGACTCTCTGATGAACCTTTCACATTCTTCAGCCCTCAGCTCCAGCCTGACTTTGTTAAGAGGCAGCCTCCACCTGACCCCTCTCCCCTTTCTTCTTTGGTCCCTTCTGTTGCAATAGCAACCATCACAGCCCACACAGCCCTGACTCCAGTGTTTGTACTTCTTACCCTTTATAAGTTGCCAGATGGCAGGGAACACCGTATCCCTGGTGCCCGGCACCATTTCCGACACAAAGTAAGGGTTCAGCAAGTGATTATGGAACAAACAACGGAAGCTCCCTTTGCGTCTAGAGATGAATTTCCATTACCTATTGTAATCCAGACTGAGCT
This sequence comes from Vespertilio murinus, assembly GCA_963924515.1. Classification (NCBI taxonomy): domain Eukaryota; kingdom Metazoa; phylum Chordata; class Mammalia; order Chiroptera; family Vespertilionidae; genus Vespertilio; species Vespertilio murinus. Next base: position 47,841,741 of record OZ004714.1, on the reverse strand, counting down.
TTAACTTTCTCTTTTATCAAGTACATGTATGTGCTCATGTGCACACGTGGAACTGCAAGGTAGTTTAAGGAAAACAAATCTCCAAGGTACTGTAAAAATACACATACAAGTCTGATGGCAGGCTCCCCACCCCTGTCTGGCCCGGGAGCACGAGGAGGGCCGTGGGAAGAGATGCAGAGACGTAACTTACATTCTGCAGCTGGACATGATTCCTCACCAAGTGCTCTGACTTTGCCAGTGCGCTGGAGGCTTTGAGGCTGTAGTTTTTACCGTTCTGCGGCTCTTTCAGCTGCTCTTGAAGTTGTTTAGCTTGTTTTCTGCAGGTTTAAATAAATAAATGAATAAATCGTTACATACTTGTATGCTATGCATATGGTTTGTTTCATTCATTTCTATCATCTGTCATTTACTAAAGCCAGATGAAACTCAGTTTAATTCTCTTTTTAAAGGGAATCCTTCCCTATTTTCAACTCTACCAAGAGCACCTTCCAATTTGGAGAGAAGGGGGCATTGCTCATCACCTTGCAGGGACTCATGCCCAGGGTGCTCTGAAGGCGGACAGCAATGTAATGGATGGTCCCTGCCCTCATGGATGCAAGGGGACCCTCACCCTGAGTGGTCAGCTGCAAAGAATTGGAGATCTTCTGAAGAAGTGACCAGTGGAGAAAATGAAGCTTGGACCTAACAGCCACATACATGTAACATACTACAAAGTTACATTTGGAACTTTACAAGTCAAGCATATGTAGCTTGATTGCATGGCTGGCATGTGTACCGTAATGAGTGTATATTTTCTTTTTTACAGTTTCGAACCATCTCATTATTCTTATCATTAACATTTTTGTAACTAACAAAAACAGTTAACTCTTAAATAGTATTTATTATGTGCCAAACTTCATTTTATTTTTTTTAAATATATCTTTATTGATTTCAGAGAGGAAGGGAGAGGGAGAGACAGAAACATCAATCATGAGAGAGAATCGTTGATCAGATGCCTCCTGCATGCCCCCTCCTGGGGATCAAGCCCCCAGTCTGGGTGAATGCCCTTGACTAGAACCAAACCTGGGACCCTTCAGTGTGCAGGCTGATGCTCTATCCACTGAGCAAAGCTGGCTAGGGCCTAAAATCATTGTAAATGTTTTCCATCTATCAATTCACTTATTCTTCACAATAATTCTGTGTGACCAGGCATTAATTCTGTGTCCATTTATGTAAGAAATCTGAGGCACAGGAAGTTAGATTATTTGCCCACACGCACATTGCCAAGAAGTGCTATAGGGGTGGATCCGGACCCAGGCAGTGTGGCCACGTATTCTGTATTCTGTATTCTGTATTCTGTACTCTGTATTCTGTATTCTGTATTCTGTATTCTGTACTCTGTATTCTGTATTCTGTACTCTGTATTATGTACTCTGCATTCTGTATTCTGTACTCTGTACTCTGTATTCTGTATTCTGTACTCTGTATTATGTACTCTGCATTCTGTATTCTGTACTCTGTACTCTGTATTCTGTATTCTGTATTCTGTACTCTGTACTCTGTATTCTGTATTCTGTATTCTGTATTCTGTATTCTGTACTCTGTATTCTGTACTCTGTACTCTGTATTCTGTATTCTGTATTCTGTATTCTGTATTCTGTACTCTGTATTCTGTATTCTGTACTCTGTATTATGTACTCTGCATTCTGTATTCTGTACTCTGTACTCTGTATTCTGTATTCTGTACTCTGTACTCTGTATTCTGTATTCTGTATTCTGTATTCTGTATTCTGTATTCTGTACTCTGTACTCTGTACTCTGTATTCTGTATTCTGTATTCTGTATTCTGTATTCTGTATTCTGTATTCTGTATTCTGTACTCTGTATTCTGTATTCTGTATTCTGTACTCTGTACTCTGTATTCTGTATTCTGTATTCTGTACTCTGTATTCTGTACTCTGTACTCTGTATTCTGTATTCTGTACTCTGTACTCTGTACTCTGTATTCTGTATTCTGTATTCTGTATTCTGTACTCTGTATTCTGTATTCTGTACTCTGTATTCTGTATTCTGTACTCTTAACTGCCACTCAGAACCTACAAGGCACTTACCCGTTGGTCCCACAGTTTCTCAGAGGGAAGGCTGAACCTACTCTCAGTGTTTGGACTCCAAATACAGGAACCCTGCCCGCTTATGTGGGCTGGCTATCCCAGCAAGATGCAGCAGATCACTGCATTATCAGCTGCTCTATCCCAAGGGCTTTGCAGCAATTATCTATCAGCAGAAGACTCAGCACCAATAAAATAAGCAAGCAAATGAAAAAAACCTCTGCAGAGTCATCTGCCCTGAACTCCTCCTCTTGCCCAAGGCCCTTGCCCTAGGACAGAGCGCTGGGCCTTGAGGGGACCCTCCTGCAGGCAGCTCTCTGCAGAGCGGGGGCTCAGGTCTCAGAGGGGCTGGAACTTGCACCCCAGCTCTGCCACTTTCCAGTTTCCTCTGGATTTCCTTAATCAAAAGAGATTAATTTCCTAACCATCTCCGAGCCTCAGTTTCTTCACTTGCAATGGAGTCTGTAAAAGCTATCTTTCGTGCATCCTGTGGAAACTAAACGTGAGAGCGCATGTGGGATGCTGAGCTCCTCACAGGCTCCCCAGGTAGCACGCGTGTACAGGCAGGTGCGGCAGAGGGATTAGAACACTGGCTCAGAGAACAAAGACAAGATTGTATGAACCGCATTGCTCAGCATTTGCCACAGGATTTGGAGGTTCTGAGAGCCATTGCTTCTTTTGAATTTACACCAGTGTGATGCACCCTATTTAAATATTTCTTTTATCTTTTCAATTATTTGGGGGGGGCTTTTATCTCCAGTGCTCTAAATTGCTTTAATCTAGTTGTAATTATTTATCTACTTCCTAACAGCTAATCTGTAGCCTATTGTTAAAAATAAATCCATCACATCAGCATTTTTAGAAACACATCATAGTCAATAAATCCTATCAGGAATTCACTGATGAAACAAACAGGAGATCAGAAAGTTCCACCTGAGTACCTCATCACGAAGCTGTGAGAGGGCTTACTCTCCTAAGAATTAAATATAAGAAACACTACCTTACAGTGACTCCATAATTCAGTGTTTGGGGAATGTAAATTTCTGAAGGAATTATGTTTATAAAACGTTTTTATAAAACATTTATAAAAATGATTAAAAAAAATCCTTTTATCATTTACTTTACTTCCTTTTCATTCAAGTCCTGACTCACTAATATTCCAGAATCAATGTGAGTGTGGGCAAATAATCTAACTTCCTGTGCCTCAGATTTCTTATCTAAATGGGCACAGAATTAAGGCCTCATTAATGCCTTTGTGAACCTGCCTCCTTCTCTGTCATCCCTACCCTTCCCCAGGAACTGCCACCAGAGGAAAATGATCTCCATACCATCAACCCTCTCATGAGAACTGCTCTGGGGGAGACCAGATGCAGGTATTGCATGCTGGAACCCTACTAGCCAGCAATGTTGGTATCAACATTGCACAGTTAACCGAGTTTTAAAGTTCTCTGGCTCAATTCTTCAGAAGGAAGGGAAAGGAATCTGATGTCACAAGTATGTTGGTCAACATTTGCAATGTCGCAGGTGGGGTTCCTGGGGAAGCAGACACAGAGACGGAGAGAGTGTGCAGGATTCTCACTAGGGAGGGCTCTTTGGATGGGCGCCAGTAAAAGCAAAGGGAAGGAAACAGGACCAGACTGAAGGCGAAGCTGGAATGCCATGAAGATCTCAGTAAATCCCACAGCGAGTTCTGGAACTGGCCTGGCCTTGCACTGCCTGTTGGGGCAAAAGTCTAGGCCTTCAGAGGCTCACATTGAACCATCACCAACTGTGGTCCATCTCAGGTCAGAGTGTGTGCTCGAGAAAAGTAACTCCTACCCTGTTTCCCCGAAAATAAGAGTGTCTTATATTAATTTTTGCTCCCAAAGATGCACTAGGTCTTATTTTCAGGGGATGTATTATTTTTCCATGAAGTAGGTCTTATTTTTGGAGGATGTTTTATTTTCGGGGAAACACGGTAGCATAACTATGTTTTAGCAACTGGGGGACTAAGCCCTTCTGCACTAATAGCATCATAGCAGCAGACCAGGGCATTCACTGCTGTTTTTACAAGGCTTTCTATGTGGCCTACAAAGTATTACTTCAGAGGGTGGCCAACGATGGTCAGAGCAGTTGCCACAATGTCTGCTTTGTACCAGGGGCACCCGCTTGCTTTTCTCCCGTGCCTTCCCACTTGTGACCAGTATCTGTCCAGCCTTTGCCCCTGGAGGACCTTCTCCCCCATCCCCTTCCATTCTTAGAGTTGAATCACATCCTGCATTTCCAAAGTCTGCTTAGGACTCCTACAGCCTGTCTCACCCTTCTTACCCAGGCGAGTTGAAAGTAAAAAGAAAACCTATGAGAATGTATAGTTGTATGTGAGCCATATCAGCCAGATTGAAAGGCTCAATTAATAGTTCTGTTAGCTACTTGGGGAATATATTGATTTATTGGGAGGGTGATGAGACTTTCTTCCATTGGATCCTTCAGAGTCATTGGATTTTACTTAATTCAGTTAGAAAATCTTCTAAATTCAAGAAGGTGTTTGTCATTTCTACCTCAGCAGCTAACAGGTTTCTATAATATTCTATCTGGTGAGGTTATGCCATAGCAAGGGCAATAAGAGAATGGAGAAAGGGCCAGAGTGGTGGAATCTGGGGGATTATGGAGATTAAAACAGAAGTGACCAGGTGAATGTGAGCTTTTTGGTTAGTCCTGACTTTCTCTCACCAAAAATAGTACATCCTGGTATACAGGAGGAAGGTTCAAATGAATTTATTTGGAAAGCAGTGATAGAGAGGTCCTACAATCCTAGAAATTGGGCTTTCAAGATGAGGTGAAGAAAGTATACACATTAAAACAACCTTAATCTATGAAAGTGAGGAAAGGTCACGGAGGAGTCTGATTAGGGTTTGGGAGGGGACTTGGAATTCCAGCAATCAGCACAGCGAATATGGGGTCAGGGAATTATAAAAACGCAGGCTGCCCTCAGCTGTGCAGATTAGATGCCAGGTGTGGGACGCGGCATTCCTCTCGGACAAAGAACAGTAAAGGAAGACCAGACGTGGAAATTGTACAGAAGAAGGAAACATACTCTTAATGAGAACTATAATCCACCTGGGGAAGGCTTCACTTTTTAAAAAATATATATTTTATTGATATTTTACAGAGAGGAAGAGAAAGGGATAGAGAGTTAGAAACATCGATGAGAGAGAATCATCGATCAGCTGCCTCTTGCACACCCCCCACTGGGGATGTGCCCGAAACCAAGGTATATGCCCTTGACCGGAATCGAACCCGGGACCTTTCAGTCCGCAGGCCAATGTCCTATCCACTGAGCCAAACCAGTTTTGGCAGGCTTCAAATTTTATTATTATTTTATTCTTCTCGCATTTTCTTATTTATTTGTTTTTAATGAAAACCTGTCCCAGCTGGGCAGGCAGAAGGCAAGCTCCGGAAGAGTGATCCTCCACTGGCTCCTGAGGAAACTGACATGGAACAGGCTTCCATTGAACCTGGGACAGCTCCTTGAGCCGTCGGGAGGAGGGCCCCAGAGCCCACTGCCGCCCTGAACAGGAAGGCCTGTCTTCAGTCTTGTGAGTGTGATCACCAGTCTTCCATTTAAATATGGTGCCACTAAAAATCACACTCTAGTCGAAACCAGTTTGGCTCAGTGGTAGAGCGTCAGAGGCAGCTGTGGCCGATGTTTATCTCTCATCAGCGTTTCTAGCTCTATCTCCCTTCCTCTGTAAAATATCAATAAAATGTACTTAAAAAAATAAAAAATAAAAATCACACTCTAACAATAACAATGAAGTATTTCTTCCTAATAACTCGCCATTGATAAATACACAGTTCTTTCTCCCGCACAGCAGAGGCATGGAGGACCTGGCAGCGGCCTGTCTCCTGCTCCAGGGCGCACTCTTCACCTTGGCTCCCTGGCCCCTCGGTTCCCCAGTGGCAAACGGGGCTGTTAACAATAGCAAGCCCCACGGAGTGCTTACTCTTCCATACACTGTGGTGTCCTTTGGACAGTATTATCCCATTCATCTTTAACACATTCTAGAAGGGAAATATATTTCAGCCATTTTTTAAAAAAGGAAATCAAGGGAAAAGGACTGGATGTAATTTGCTTACTAGTTCATAACAAGCCAGTGGCAGCCTGAAGATTTGAACACAAGTGAGATCACAGCCACGGTGCCATGAGAAATAAGTTAGAAAGTGCCTGGGGTCGCACCAGGGTGGAATATTCCTCATTCACCCCCAGCAGTTGTGCCACCCCGGGAAAGGATTCTGTGAGCCAATGGGGCTGGTGTAAAGCATGTGATTGAATCTAGAACAGTGCAACTTCAAAGACTCCATCTGCTGGTAAGGTATAAATGTCTAATTGCTATGCTGTATACCTAAAACTAACGTAATATTGTATGCCAGCTGTAACTGAAAAATAATCAAATTCATTTAAAAAAATGATTCCATCTGCAATTTTCTATTTTGTGGCTTTGACAACTTAATATTTTAAAATTAAATCCTGATATTTTAAAAAATGCAGCAATAACACACATTTCCAATTGGCGTAAGGATTGGGAGATAATACACGAGAAGCTCAGTGTCTCTGACAAAGAATAAGTGCTTAAAACAAACATGAACATCTGAACCCTGTACAACGTTATTAACCAATGTCACCCCAATAAATTCAATAAAAATTCAAAAAATAAAAAATAAAAAACACACAAAAAAAGAAAAACACAAAACCCACTAACATCACAGCCCGGAGTTGCCTAGGAGATGTAATAATTAAATATAATGTGGCATCTGAATGTAGCTCTGGAACAAAAAAAGCACATTAGGTAAAAACTAAGAAATCTGGAAGTATGAAATTTAGTTAGTAATAATGTATCAATATTAAGTACATTGTGCTAATGTAAGACAATAACAGGGGAAACTGAGTCTGGGTATATGGAATCTCTCTGTACTCTTTTCACAGTGATTCTGAAAATCTAAGCTAGTTCATTAAAAATAATAGCTACTAATTCTGGATTCAGACCCAAGTTTCCATTATTTTTCTGCAAATCAACACACATGCAGACAGGTATAATAGACTATATCTGGAAATTGGTCCATTTTTAGAAGAACAAATGGATAGAAAAATATAGGTCCAATGAAAAGCAATTAAGCTTTGGCTTGGATTTCAACAAGCTGTAGGAATAGGATTGGTGTCAACTTATTCAGGCCTACGTGCCTTACAAGAAACCAAAAAATAAAGTATTTTTATCCATATTCCCTATTTTAAGTGCGTATTTTGCTAATATCATAAATAAAATACCTTTTTCAAAGTTCATTTAAAATAAAGATATATGTACCGGTAGATAGACATATATACTTACATAGCTGTATATATATATATATATATATATATATATATATATAACCCCTACTTTATTAGAAAAAAAAAGTACCTTTATGTGCAGAAGGTCTTGTTTCTTGGCAAAAAAAAAAAAAAAAGTATGGGAGATATTCAAGATATGTATACCAACTGGGAAACTAAAATAGATTTTATAATTTTCATATTTCACATTTTGCTAAAACCTTTATGAGTATCAGGTAAAAACACTATGAAAGGAAACATGTAGATTTTTTACAATAGATTCTAAAGAAAAACCATAGATCCTGGTTGATAATGTTTAGTTCTACAGCAGTGTGGCCTCTCTGGTCACAAGAGTTAGCGCCTTAGTCACAGGCAAATGTTGAGACTTTAATCCTGGCAGGTAATCAAAATGTGTAAAGAAGGCAGAGTTTTTATGAGCACAGACAGGTATGTGTATCAAAGACAAACCACACACACACATCCATGCAAATGTGGAATATACTGGTACACTCACCACAGTCCACAAAAGATTCTACATCATTCTAAATGTAAGACAGGCCCATTTTTATAAGATCCCTCTGTTGGGAGCAAAGACTGAGAACTTAAAAAAAGACAAAGTGCTTCCTCTGAGAAGAAACCTTTTAACACCTGAGAGAAATGGTCTTACTTGCTTTTGAAGTAGAATGCTGCACAGAACATGCCCACGATGACAATCCCAAAGATGATACATGAAATTGACAGCACCTGCCTTTGGTAAACTTCTTCACTCTCTGTGAATTTGAAAAGAAAAGAAAAGAAAAGAAAGAAATTAGAATGGATGTTAGCAGGGCACAGCTGAGACAATCTTCATCCTTGTACTTTTAAGCTGGTATCTTCTTTCAAAGCAAACGTTTTTGTTCCTGTCATGAATAGGAAAACACAAGGAACTTATTAGCATGCAGTTTCTTGGCAATGGCCTGCAGGATAGCTGATTGCTACATTTTGATTTGTATGGCTAAGTCAGACCTCATACTCACATATCACAATTGTGTATCTTATCAAAAGACATCAAATGATGTTAGGACATATGGGGAACATATCTTTTTGAAATGATGGTTGGGTTCAAAATAAGCTGCTACAAAACAAAATGTGTGTCCATCAGAGGCCTCCTGTGCCGGTGATGGTGATGACTTCCAATTTATTTTATGATACCACCACATTTATTATTTGGTCTCTGGCTGTCATTCACCCACTTTTATGACTGGTATAACTAATGAAAAAGAACTTCAATATATATGTGAATGTTTATTCACCCATTACGTGACTTCCTCAATACCTATGATCTGGCATCTCTACTATCTTAATCGCTGTTATCAAGATCATATCTTATAGCTTCTTATCACATAAAAACAACAGAATTCATTTTTAAAAAAAGCATTTCACTTCTCAGCCATTATTATTTATATCCCCAGCTCATTTTCTGAAATATGTCGACTGAAACAGTTCTTCCATTAAATCAAGACCTTTTATCCATAGATCTCAGAACTTTCTTTCTGTTATTGCCCTCTTGTTGTCTTCATTTCTCTCCTTACACAGCATACAGACTTTGGTGAATGATTACAGTTATTTCCTCTCTTGCAAATACCCTCACTTACTGCATCCATTTCTCCTTCCCCTTCACTCATTTGGCAAAATAACTGTGTACAAATGTAGGAAACTGCCTTTTCCACCCCTCTACCTTGAACAGTTCAGAATTAGAGAGAAGATTTCACAATTGGGAGTGGACACCAATAAAGGTTGACAATCACATTGCTGAAGCAGACATCCAATAGAGACTAACAATCTCATCAGCCTGCTACTCCATTGTTCTACAGATTATCCACACACTCTCCACATTACTCAAACATCTGCCTTACCCTCCTTCCTGATTCCAAGATCTTTCATACATGTCACACACAAAAAAGAAGTCAGTACAAAAGAAATAATCTCAATGTACAACACAAAATATACAAAATTAATTGTGCCTTTATTGCTTTTGACTAGCTCTTATTAACATAATGTAGTTATGTGTGCATTGACTTTAGTGTGCATTGAAGTCACCTTGAGAGTTATTAAGGGCAGACTGCCACCTACTTTCCCTCCCAGAATTGGTCTGAAGTAGAGGTAGAACTTTTGCATTTAAAAAAAATCCAAAGGTGATTCTAATGCTGCTAGTCTGTGAAACATGTTTTGAGAACCACTGAATAGACTAAGGATCCTCTTAACACAGATTTACTATAAGAGAATAACTGGGGGATATTTGTTTTTCTTTATAAATGTCAACTAAGGATCCATTTTGGACCTTCTGAATAAAAATGTCTATTAAAAAAGAAAATTTTCAATGGTGATGGAAAAAAATTAAATTAAGCTTAAAAAAGAAAATTTTGCCTGGCCAGTATGGCTCAGTGATTGAGCATCAACCTAGGAAACAGGAGGTCACAGTGAAATTCCCTGTCAGGGCATATGCCCAGATTGCAGGCTTGATCCCCAGTGGGAGGCATGAAGGAGGCAACCAATCAATGATTCTCTCTTATCATCGAAATTTCTATCTCTCTCATTTTCCTATCTTCTCTGAAATCAATAAAAATATATACTTTTAAAAAGCCTTCTCCTTGAGGAAACTCTTAAAAATAAAAGAAAGAAAGAAAATCTTCAGGTGTTTCTCATGCACACTAAAGTTAGAGAATAATTCAGTTGGAGAAAATGCTATATTTTAAAAGTTGAATTCCTTTAGATCTAATTGTGTTCTATCATCTCAGCGTCTTCACAATACTGAAAGTAAGAGAAGGGGAAACATTCCAATTCATTTTATGATGCCAACATTGCCTTTATATGAAAATTAGACAAAGACATAAGAGAAAAATAAGTTACAGACATATATTCTTCATTGACATAGATGCAAAAATTCTTACCAAAAGTTTAGGGAATCCAATCCAGCAAGATGTTAAAAGTAACACATCATGACCAAGTGGAGTTTATATAAGGAATTCAAGGTTAGTTTCATATTTTAAAAATTAATAAATATGATTCACAATTTTAACAGTCAATAAAATAATTTAATTATTGATGAGACTGAAAATTTACTTAAAATATAATATTAATTCCTGATTAAAATTCTCAAAGAGTATAAATAAAAGGGAACTTCATCACACATATGAAGAATATATATGTAGTCTATACCTAATTGTAAAAGACAGACTGCTTTTCCCCTAAGGTCAGGAAAAAAAGCAAGAATATACACTCTCACCACTTCTATTCAACATTCGTCTGGAAGTTTAGTCAGTAGAATAAGAAAAATTAGAAATTTAATCCATTCATTTTTGGAATAGAGAATCATCTATGTTCTCAGATAGCATGATTATCTATGTCAAAAGCTGATAGAATCTATAAAGAGCTAGTATAACTAATAAGGTAGCTTAGCAACTTTGCATGATATAAAGTTGTATGATATATGATACAAAAATTAAATGTATGTCTACTTAATAACAACAAATAAGCAGACATTAACATGTAGTTATTATTTACACAATCTCAAAAATATAAGGCACATGTACACTGAAAACTACCCAAACATTGTAGAGAGAATTTTAAAAAGACAAATAAATGAAGAGACACATCATGTTTGATTGAAAGACTCAATAATATTAATATGTCAGTTTTCCTCAAGTTAATAGATAGATTGAGTACAATTCTACTGAAAATTTCAGGAGGAGTTTTGTTATTGCAGAAATTGACAAGCTAATTCTAAATGTTATGTGGAAATACAGAAAGTGTTTTGGTAGCCAAGAAATCAAAGTTGAAGGACAAACCTATTTGCCCCAAGACTTATTATAAAGTTATAGTAATCAAGACACTATGGTATTGGCCTACTTATTGACATACAAGTGAATCCAAGAATATATGCAAAAATATGTGGCCAATTGATTTATGAAAAGATGCCAAGACAATTCAAAGGGTAGAGGATCTTTTTTAAAAATGGCATTATAATAGTAGTATAGCCATATCCATAAAAACAAACCTTGACTTGAGACCTTAATATAAAATTTTATACCATAAAACTATTAGAAGAAAACATAGGAGGAAAATCTTAGTAATCATGGGTTTGACAAAGATTTCTTAACTGCAGTACAAAAGATACAAAGTATGAAAATTTTTAAATCAATAAAATAGACTTCATTAAAATTAATGTTTGCTCTTCAAAAGATAGACTCATATCTATCCTATATGTTCAACAACATTGACTATACAACAAAAATATGTATTCAATAACATGAACTTGTATATAATATAAGTGGATTTCTTACTACTCAATAAGAAGACAATAGCTGCCTTTTAAAATGGGCAAAAGATTTGAATGAACACTTCCCCAAAGATATATAGGTGGCAAATACATACATAAAAATACATGGGTGGTAAATACGAACATCTTTAATCATTATGAAATTGAAAATTAATCTGTTTGGTGATATATGGCATCCCTATTAAAATGTTTAAAATTAAAGAATGACTGTATCAAGGGTATGGAGCAGTTTTAACTTTCATGTACTTCTTGGTAAGAATGTAAAATGATATAACCACTTAAGAAATAATTTCATGAAAGTTAAACATATGCTACCTTAGGCATAGCCATTACATTCCTACATATTTACCCAAGACTAATGAGCATGTTCATTATGTACATACATTTTCATGACAGCTTTATTTGTAATAGCAAAAAAGTGGAAACAATCCAAAAGCCTGCTAGCAGATGAATGGATAAACACATTGTGTGATATCCATACAATGGGATAGTACACAAAATAAAAAGGAATGAGCTATTGATATAAGTACCAATACACATGAGTCTCAAAATAATTATGCTGAGTAAAAGTCAGATCCCCCCCCAAAAATGAACCTGTTGCATTATCCTAATTGTATAAAATTCTGGAAAATGAAAACCAATCTATAGTATATAGAAAGCATGCAAGTGGATACCTGGAAAGAGAGACTGGGGACAGGGGTGACATGAAGAAACTTTAGAGAGCTATGGATATATTATTATCTCAAATATGGTATTTCCACGTGTGAATATTTATGTCCAAGTGTATCAAATGATACAGTTTAAATAAGTGTTATTTTATGTCAATTACAGTTGCAAAATTATTCATCCTAGGGGACAAAGAATATAATGATGCAGAAAGGATTTACATGATACAACAGACATGCCTGATACAACACCACCCACCTATACTATCTCCTCTCCTTTGCTTCCAGCATGTCTGACATTTAACTCCTGAGAGACCTGATACATGCTATTCTTTTTCTCTTTTTTGGAATACTATTCCATGTTTGCTTTTCAAATGACTACTCACCCTCTGATTTCAAATGTCACCAGCGCAAAAAATCTAGCCCCGCCCTGTAAGCACCATTGTCGATCTATACATTTGACTCACCACTGCTTCTCTAGCACCAGCTGCGGTTCTTCCCATAGAGGGACACCTCAAGGCTTGTTACCTAGTAGATATATAGACATTTCAGGTGTTATAGGGCTTTTCTGCTTTATACTGCTCTCACCCAGGGATGCTCTTAAGGTTTAACACTTTTCCTTTGATCACCCACTAAATCTTCCTTTTCCAAGTTGACTACCGGCAACTGACCCCACCCTTTCCTGAACTCTACACCTGGCTCTTTTCATTAAGGTTTTCCCATCCAAACTTGGCCTCCTTGCTGCGACTCTGTCCTAAGTCCTTTGCAGAGGGCGAAGTGTCATAAGGAAAATGATGAAATCATTTGTTCCCAGGCCTCTGACTAAACCAAAGCATGATCCGCCCACAGGCAGGTACTCTCATGCCATCTGATTGCCAGGCCCTGGTTTTCTGGGTGATTTTCTTGGAGTCTGATGGTCAGACTCCAAGACACTCTACATGGTTGGATGTATGTAGTGTTTTCAACTAGCTCTGTGCCTGCAATGGTGAGCTGCCTGGTTTTCTGTCCCAGTCAAAGGCGTATGTCTGTGTTGTGGGCTCAATCTCCATTAGTGGGCATGCAGGAGGCAGCTGGTCAAGGATTCTGCATGATACCAACTCACAGCCAGAAAACTGGCTGAGAGTTGGCTCCTGGCCACTGTATTTCCCATACCAGGAGTTGTTGGGGTGCTAGTGCAATGCCCCAGAAGCCTCCAGGGGCCAGCTAAAATGAGCCCATGGCTTGTGATGTGCCTCTCCCAGCAAAGTCAACTGCAGAACTCCATCCTTAATTAAGCAAATCAAGCAGATCTAGATCAGACACACAGACGTGGATTAAAGCCTCCCCATGCACAACACAATCTCCACGCCCTATTGTTTTGCTTTTTTATTTTCCTTCCTGGGATCACGCACTATTTTTAAACATGATGACAAATTTTCCTGTCCTTTTTCCTACAGAAGTGTGTTGGGAAACAAAGATTTAGAAGAACTGTCCCGTCTTCTTTCCCTTCTTAGGCTTTGCTTCTGTTTTATTTTGACTCGCGTGTCAGAAAACAGAAAGGAAGCCCAAGAGAAAAATGACTGTGGAGATTTCTGAATAAGCAGAGAAGGGCGATCAGGTGGCCCTGGCAAGTCTTAGTTCACATTTTACCTTTGGAAAGACCCACATTAAAGAGATTCCAAAATGTGTCATTGGCGCCTGGTTTGGAAGCACTGCTGCCTTAAAGAATGCAATCCTTTCCCTCTCCACATTTGTAAGCTCATTACATTTTCCATTTGAACTTGGAAACAGATAAGAACTTGCACTGACTATAAAGAACTCCATTTCTCTTAATTGCTGGGAGCTGATGACTGCAGTGGGATAAGCCTGACTTGCATCTGATAAGCCACCCCACCTGGCCCGTGCCAATAAAAAGAATTATGAAAATGATGGATAATAATACTCATTAAAACATAAAACAAGATCGTATCCACTAAACTGAATGATTTCCTCATGAAATCTTTGTGGTGTGTTTGTTCTTATTCGAAAGTAGTCAAATACGGCCTGGGGAAATGCACAAAATCAATTCTGAATTTAAATCAAGAGTGAAATTAAAACCCCAAAGACTGTGAGTGTAGCTACATGGGGCACACGAACAAGCATGATGAGGGGCAAGAGGCAAGGGATCAAGAGTCTGGCAATTTGGGATTTGGCTTTAATTTCAGCCACTTTTAATTTGAGTAACCACAGATATATATCACTTTACGTTATGCACTTCAATCCCCTAGAATAAAGGCAGTGATGAAACGCTAACTGTGATAAATGTTGTAACAGGAGGTATGCAATGTTATGAAAGCATTTGATAAATGACCTGTACACAGATATGAGAGATTAGAGATCTGAAGTATAAGATTAGGAGCCGAGTAGGCAAGAGCTATGGGGGTGAGGAGAGCGGTCCGGGAAGAGAAAGCCACTTGAGCAGAGGCCCTGCTGCAGGAGATAAAATGGCATGTTCTGGAATCTGGGGGTTATCTCCAAACCCCACAGTCTTTGTGTGAATGCTTTTCTCTCCCTTAATAGCTTGGCAGAGCAAGAGGCAACGGGGTCTTGGTGTGCAATGAACATGGCATTGCAACAGCGGGAAGGAACTGAAGGATGTGAAAGGAGAGGAGTGTGATTGATGGTATTTACATTTCCTTTTTTCTGCATGGCCGGGAAAGATTAGAAGGGATAAAGAAAATGCTGAGTCCTGTTAGGAGTCTATTAGAATGGCTCGAGTCAGACATGAGGAACGAACTAGAGCGGTAACAATCACGGTGGGGAGTGAAATAATCAGAAATGAAAAGCACTTAGGTTGAAAATGGAAGGGACTAGATGGTGATGCCGTTAACTAACAGTATTTGGAAGAAGGTGAGACACGGAAGAAAAAGTCACAAGCTCAGTTTAGACTCAGGGAGTTTTAATGACCTGGGAGATATCCAAGGAAAGTTGCCCAGTGGACATTTGAACATGTAAATCTAGGCTAAGAGGAGGTAACGGGGTTCAGGATAGAAATATTTAGGGGTTATGCATATACCGACACTTGTGTGTTGATAAGATAGTTCTGAGAGAAAATGAAGAGTAATAGAGTAATAGGAGGAGAATGGCTTAAGGGCTTCCAAATTTTCATGGAAGTTCAGAGAAGGATCCTGCAGGTGAGATGAAAAAGCAACAGCCAGCCGAAACTGGTTTGGCTCAGTGGATAGAACGTCGGCCTGCAGACTGAAAGGTCCCAAGTTCGATTCCAGTCAAGGGCATGTACTTTGGTTGCGGGCAGCTGATAAATGATTCTTTCTCATCAATGTTTCTAACTCTCTATCCCTCTCTCTTCCTCTCTGTAAAAAATCAATAAAATATATTTTTTTAAAAAGAAAAAAAAAGAAAAAGCAACAGCCAGGCAAAAAGAAAAGTAAAAACCAAACAACAAACATAACAAAACATGATATAATGAAAAACACACAGAGTTTTTCTAGGATAGGGTATTGGATGCTTCTGCTAGGCCAAATGAGATTGAGTCCATTAATTTAGTGACTTGGCCATCACTGGGCTTGCTGATGAAATCGCGAGGGTCACCCTCATAACCTTTGGTCCTCTGCTATGTGCCAGTCACTTGCTGCAATCAAATGCACCCTGTTTCCAACCACTTTGGCCTGGATTTAGAATCTAGAATTCAGAAATCAGGGAATACCTTCATTGTGACTTGAGGCTACCAAGAACTTCACTGTAGAGAAGTCACGAGGATTGGATGAGCTAAGATATATAGAGTTGTAGTTCTTAACTCCAAGTGCTATTAATGATTAGGCTGAACCATAGAAAACTGTCATGGGGGGAAGAGGAGAGGTGCAAAAATTCGCTGAACTGCCGAAACCGGTTTGGCTCAGTGGATAGAGCATTGGTCTGCGGACTGAAAGATCTCAGGTTCCATTCCAGTGAAGGGCACATACATTGGTTGTGGGCATATTCCCTGTGGGGGGTGTGCAGGAGGCAGCTGGTTGATGTTTCTCTCTCATCGATGTTTCTAGCTCTCTATCCCTCTCCCTTCCTCTCTGTGAAAAATCAATAATATATGTTTTTTAAAAATCGCTGAACACTGGCCATTTAATTTGGTTCTATCAAATAGATGGTAACTGAAATTATTTTATGGGATGCTAATATTTGTGCATTTCTTTAAAATCCAGATTATGAAATCATATTTGAGGACAAAAACCAATCTTCGCTTACACAGAAATTGGTAAAGGATGTTTCATTATCTCTCCTTCCAGTGCTGGTCCTCTCACCTTTTCTGTTACACACAGGGCTTGGTCCTCTCTTTTTATATGACCATATTTCTTGTTATAAAGTAGAAACTAGAGAAGGTGATGTAACAGCGACATTTTGGAAACTGACATAGGCCCAGTGGGAAAGTCCTTTTGGCAGGCCGCCTGGTCTAACGCTCTGAAAGAGACCAGGGCTGCCCTTAGCCAATCCCTCCCCCCAATCGCCCACTTCACTCAGGGAGCATCGTGCTTGATTGGTGGGTGCTCCTGGGTTTAAACACAAACTACAGCTGTTCTTATCCTCCATCTTCCCTGGTCTTTGTTAATAAAATGGAGGAAAATGACACACCTCTCCTATTTGTTAGGAGATTCAATAGGAGAGCACAAATCAAGTGTCCAGAGTAATGGACACAGAATTGGTGCACAGAATGCGTTTCCTCTTTCCCCCTTTTCGCCTGGAGCCTGGCCCTTGCTCCAGGCTTCTGGTGTGCAGCCAACCTTACCACAGGCAGTGGCTGCTGGCCTGAAATCTATATAAATTATAGAGAAAATGAAGAGTAATAGGAGGAGAATGGTTAAGGCTTAAGGGCTTCCAAATTTTCATGGAAGTGCAGAGAAGGAACCTGCAGGTGAGATGAAAAAGCAACAGCCAGCCGAAACTGGGTGTAAGAGGCAGCTGCAACAGTACTGGGATTAGTACTTCAGTTTGTTCCTTGGGCCCTCCTGCCTGCTCACTGAGACCTCTGTGGGTGGAATTCACTTTCATGTCATTTTCTTTACTAACAGCTCCTTGCGCTTTTACTTTTGGTAACTGCATTTTTCAACTAGTAGTCCTGAATTGCCATAAAGGTATTACGGTATTATGGAGGATACAAAGCAAGCGAGTCTCACTGGGGCCTGGGCT
Source organism: Vespertilio murinus (assembly GCA_963924515.1). Lineage (NCBI taxonomy): Eukaryota > Metazoa > Chordata > Mammalia > Chiroptera > Vespertilionidae > Vespertilio > Vespertilio murinus. The sequence continues at coordinate 47,824,170 of OZ004714.1, read as the reverse complement.
GTATTTCCCATTCCCCTCACATACACCTTTTGAAAAGAGAAGGAAAGTGTGCTCCTTGTTGCCAGAGACACAGGATTCTTGGAGAGCACGCAGGCCATGGCATCCCATGCTGAACTAGAGTGCTCACAGTTCAGACCTGAAAGGATAATTTTGGAAAACTCAGTCTTTAGAATTTTGGAAGTCTCTACACAAAAACATGTCAAGCAATACTAGATTTTAAAAAAAATAGCACAAGAAAATCATATTTGCTTCTTTCTTATACCATTTCTCAATGGAGTTCTCAATATTAAGAATAGAGGTGTGAGCCCTAGCTGGTTTTGCTCAGTGGATAGAGCATTGGCCTGCAGACTGAAGGGTCCCAGTTTCCACTCTGATCAAGGGCACATGCCCAGGTTGTGGGCTTGATCCCCAGTGTGGAGTGTGCAGGAGACAGCCGATCAATGATTCTCTCTCACTATTGATGTTTCTATCTCTCTCTCCCTATCCCTTCCTCTCTGAAATAAATATATATATATATATATATATATATATATATATATATATATATATATATGAAATGAAAAAGAATAGAGGTGTGAGTGCCTGTGATGAACTGTAAGTCCCTGTGTGTGTATGTCCAGGAATGGGAAATGTTATAAAAGGTGCCTCTCCATCCCTTCCAAGTGTAGGGCACTTGGATCCCACTGACTCTTGACAATCTTTCCTTTGTACCACCAACATTAATTAAGACTAGAACACATCAAACTTAAGTCTGATTTCCCTATGTGTGCTGGCATCCAGTTAGTTAATGTGAGGCTTAAATATGGACCCAAACACACATGTACACACACATCTGTAAGTCATATATAAGAGCAAAGTTTTTTCACTTAGACCACCTCATATTCAACATATGTACATAAGACCCTGTGTGGGGCCAGCACTAGGTGTCAATGAAGACATGATTAGTCTGAAAGTTTATTATAGAGCAACCTACTAGTACCCCTGGGATTATTCATCAGCAGAAACCCTGCAGTTAAAAGTCTACATCGAGGAGCAAATCACCATCACACAACAATATTCACTAATGAACCCACTGTTTGTGAAATGGATCTTCACTCTCTAATTCTAGCATGCATTTTTAAATATATTTTTTATCGATTTCAGAGAGGAAGAGAGAGGGAGAGAGAGATAGAAATATCAATGATGAGAGAGAATCATTGCTCACTGTCTCCTGCACATCCCACACTGGGGATTGAGCCTGCAACCCGGGCATGTGCCCTTGACCAGAATTGAAGCCAGGACCCTTCAGTCCATAAGGTGATTATCTATCCACTGAGCCAAACCAGTAGGGAGAACATGTATTCCTATTCATTAAATCAACTTCATACTCTGGGTAGGTCAGTCTCTTCTTGATTGAAGGCCTATGACTTTTTAGTCTTCATTTTAACTGGATTAAGTCTAAGTGGATTTATTAGTCTTGGAAAAAGAGGGCCATCTGGATTCTGTTCTTAAAAACAGACAAATGCTGGGAATAGGTTAAAATATAAGAATATTACAAGGAACAGCAAATAAATCTTGATCAGGAAAGAGACTGAAAGGAAAGAGAAGGATATTTAGAATGTTGGAAATGGGGTTGGTACTTTTTAACCTGAAGATAAAAATAAACAAGTTAAATGGGTGATAACTGCACTAGTTAAGGAAAAAAAAATATTTCCTCAACATAAAAGACACCCTGCAGGCAAATGAACTGAACCTTCACCATAAGGTCAGTGAGATCAAAGATATGCTGGCAAGATGAGACATTGACTATGTGATATAAAAATATTGGCAATGTCAAACCGGCTCCCTGATCCTCATGCAAGGAACCCCCAGAATGTTGCTTGAGGGCACCCAACCCAACCACCCAAGTGCAGCGGGCGGGCCTAGGATGGCCAGCAGGTACCCAAGTGCTGCATCTTTAATACAGTGCTGTTCCTACCTGGACACCTCCTGCCCTTCTCTACCTGCAGGACTCCCAGTGCTATGTGTTGAACTGTGTCCCCCAAAAGATGCTGAAGTATTAATCCCAGTACCTGTGAAATGATCTTCTTTGCATAGAGGGCTTTTGCAGAGGATCAGGTTAAAATGAGGTCATTAGAATGGAGCCTTATCCAATATCACTGTGTCCTTATGGAAAGGAGAAGTGTGGACACAGAGACACACCTGCTGACAGGAACAACGCCATGGGAAGACGAAGGCAGAGACTGGGTGATGCATCGACAAGTCAGGGAAGGCCAACGATTGCTAGCAAACCACTGACTCTAGGAGAAAAGCAAAGGAACAGATCCCCCCTCACAGCCCTCAGAAGAAACCAGCGCTGTTAACACCTTGATCTTGTACTCCTGGCCTCCAGAACTGTGAGACAATACCGGTCTGTTATTTAACCACCAGCCCTTGGTACTTTGCTATGGGCAACCCTAGCAAGCTAACCTAACATATCCCCTGATCCATAAAAAAAAATCAGAATAAACACAATAAGGTCTGAAAATCCTCCTCAAGCTCCCCCTTCTACATTCCTTTTTGCATCTTCCCATAATGCACATATCTGTTTTCCCACAGCCGAGTCTGAGAGCCTCAAGGTCAAGAGTATCATCTTCAATCCTGGATCCCTGCTCCTGGCCCACGCTCGCCCCGCACGGGAAAGGTTGCTCAGCAGGCCTTCTTGAACTCAACAGCTTCTGGGTTGGGTGCCTAATGACATTTTCCCGTTGATCCTCTGCCTGGTGAGGTAATAAAAATAGGCACTGCTTTCTCGGAGGGGCGTCCTTTTACCCCGGGAATTCATTCTCTTGTTCTTTGCAGTCCACTGTGAAAGGGCAGCCTCCCAACGACTCCGAAAAGGATAAGGATGGCTTCATAATAAAATGTTGACATTCAAAATATTTTACCATCTTTCCATGCAAAGTGATTTTAGATGTGCCTTATCCATAAAATTTGATGTTTAAAAGGAAATAGCAGTTTAAATGCATAAACACATTCATTCTCAACCTGTAATTTCCTTTTACCCACCTCCTTCCTCGACACTCCACCAAATGTAAACCTACCCTATAAAATCCCCTATCTCCCTCCCTGCTTCCCCAATAGTGAAGCTCTGGCTGACTACAGGTCAGTGGATGGTCTAAAATCTAAAACACATTTGGAGAAAAAACAAAACATGAAAAGCCCTTGGTCTTTCTCGTTTGTATGTCTAATATGCATTGGCTTTCCAAGTGCTATTGCTCCCACAAATACATTATTAGTAAAAGAGAAAATTGCATCAAAATAACTCTATGGGGGAGTTTCCAATGCAAAGTTGCAACCAATCTTTGGCTTCTGGCTTCGCTGTTAAAAGGCCTGAGAGTCTCATTTTCCTGAACCTGTAGTAATTGTCCCTGCTCCTTACTCTTTTCATAACCCAGGATTCACTGTTCACTGGCAAAGTCACATTCTACTTCCGGTAGCAAGGTATATGACTCAGTAGGACAATCTGTTATTTTCTTGGCAAATGAGGAGAACATGACCCAATGGCCTATAGGACTCTTCTAGTGTTTGGCCTGCTTTGACGGAGTGGGAAGTCTGATCTGCTAAAATCATGCCACTTCACCCCACATGAGGACAGCCAGGCCCATGGTAACAGCCAAGCCTCCCAGACTGGTTTCATGGATCTCCACCACCCTCAGCCAGGTGAGATGTGAGTTAAAGCCATCTAAGTCCCTTTGCCTCAAATACTAGTGTGGCCTGGCCTGAACTCCAAGTGTCATCCGCAGAGTCAGCTATTTCACAGCTGCTCACGCCGGCAGCCTTGTGGCTCTTTGCCCTTCCCAGGCCCATGCTCTAACTATCACACCAGGGGCTGTCCTGAGTCAGACGGGGGGTCAGACAGCACAGCACAGGTTCTGGACTCCGGGCAGTGTATCTCTACCCTGGTGGTGCATTAGAAACACCGCGGGAGCTTTTCAAACACGCCTACGAAGCAGTCCCACCCAGAGCAGGCAATCTGAGGTCTCCAGCCCTCTGACTCTGCATATTTCTCTAAGGCAGCCAAGATGCAGTAGAAGAGAGCCAAAATTTTAAAAAGGCAAAATTAACTGTAGTTATACATTTTATTTCACTCAACATATCTAAACCAGTATAATTTCCACATGGAATTACTATAAAAGTATTTTACTTTTTATCTCCTCAGCACTAAATCTGTAAAGCCGAGTGTGTGTTTTGTGCTTGCTCATCTCATTTGAGACTGGCCACATTTCAGGTGCTCCTTGGTCACATATGGTTAGTGACATCCATATTGGACAGAGTAGGTCAAGGGTTCGACAATAGGGATCTGTTCCTAGGCATCCTCTCTGACTACTTATGTAATAAATAATAAAAAATAAAATTTGGGCAATTTTCTTAACTCTCTGTGACTCTGTTTTTAAGTTAAAAAGGGGGTCATGACTATAAGACTTCTCTCACTGGATTGTTTTGTGAGCATTTAATAAGCACAGTGTCTACCTCACAGGAAGTGTTCATAACATTTAAGTGGCTTCTGTTATCATCATCATCAGTTTTATTTTTTTTTAATATCATGAAAAAGATTGCTAGAAAAATCCATAGAGAATGTTGGGTTTGAGAAGTAGCATTAAAACCATTTGAAAATATATGACATTTAAGTCCTCATGTGGGAAAAGAAAATGGATAATTAAAGCAAGCATCATCAAATTCATTGGTCTCAGGTACAAGATAATACTGAAACTCCTTAAAATAAAATAATAATAACTAATAAATATGCATGCTCCTTTAGCAACATCAGTGCTGATAAGGTTTAACTTAATTTATTTTACATTTGGCCTCTGACTGCATCATAAGGATAGATAGATTCAGGCAAACTAGCTCTGGAAATTAAACAGCAAAGCTGATCCTGCTCTTTGACCTCCCTGTGCCCCTACCCCTGCTCTGCCTGCTTAGGTGCCTGGTCAGCATCCCTCTCCTCACTCAGAGTTTCTCTTCCCCTAGATACTTAGCTGCTGATGCTCTTGGCTGGCCACATCTCATACTCCATGTAAGGAAGTCCTTTTGTGCTTCTGACCCAGCCATATTTTTTTCAAAATTCAAGTTCCTGTCTTTAAAATAAAGTTCATATCAAAGTGTAATATGTATATAAAAATGCACAATTCATAAATTCACAGTCTGAGGAAATTTTAGAAAATGAGCATGCATAGGTAATCAACACCCAGATCAGGAAATGGGGCAAAGCCATTCATGCACCCCCTCCTGACCTCAAACCACCTTGTCTACAGCAGATCCACTCACCTGATCTGGCACCAGAGGTGAGCTGTGCTGATTTGTAAAGTTTGTATAAATGGAATCATATTATATGTTCTTTTTATACCGAGCCTTTTCCCGTTATTGTTAGTGAGATTCAATCATGTCGTTGCATGTAGCTATGGCTCATTTATTATTCCTGTTAACCTGCCTTTTAAAACTTACAATAAAGTCAAAGTTGTGGGCATTTTTGTATGTTTGGTCTCAGAGGTCAATCTCATCTTTTTTAGTGGCTGCATAGTACTCTATACTATGGTGATGTCACATGGACATTTATATTATTTCCATTGATTTGTATTGTTATAACCAGTGCTCTAATGACCAGCCTTGTGTGTGTGTAGCAATGGAATTTTGATCAACTTTACGGTGTACAGAGAGTATAATGAGGAAGGGAAGGGACATCAGATAAAAGAAACGAAAGTGGATAACTAGGTTTTCTAGTAAGAATATTGTGCCTCCTCATTATGGTAATTGAGGTTTCTTAGCCTAAATCCTATCCAACTCTTGACCCAATGAATCTTGTCAGTAAGTCCACCTATGACAAATGCTATTCAGCTTTCTCCAGCAGAGATGTGACTGACATACTCCTTTTCTCAGTGACAATAATTACCCCAGGTGTCCTTAATGCACAGACATGAATGAGAAAACTGGGCTCACTGGTTCTATGTAGAAAAACTTGATAATTTCCCAGGGTGGGATATAAAGACTTAATGCCAGCATATGTATACAAGCCTCCAGAACGAACCTTACGAGTACCCCTAAAGAACAAAAACACTGACTCGTTTCATGAACCTTTTATGATTTCTGGTTTCAATACTGGATATCGTGGTGCATTAAAAAGTTGATAAGCTCTAATGTCAGAAAAAGTTGGGTCAATAGTTCCTTTTGTTATTTCAAAATGTGACTCTTGAGTCTTATCTTCTTTGCCAAAAGAAAGAGCAGTAGGGGATACTTTTTGATGCCTGATAATCATATACTACAGTTATATCTGTCCTTCCTCCCCAAATAAGTTAAAAGAACCAAGCTGTCATTAGCAATGGGATAAATTTGTGTCCAACTGTGTAATACCAACAGAGGTCTGGTGGCAAGTGTATCTCAGCAGGGAGTGAGCTTCAGGGTCCAAGCAGATGATAGGGTAAGTACCAAGACATAAGAACAGTGGAGGTTCAACTGAAACAGAAGCAATAGAAGATACTTGCCACTTGAAGAATTAGCACAAGCAAAGACTCTGCAAGAGATACCCAGAAGCAAGGCGAACCACATCAGACCCATAAAGAAAGTGATTCAAGCCTCTGGTTATCTCTGAATAAAATAGAATTTTAAGGTTTCTGAGAACCCCCGAGTCTTTGTGGTGTATACGCATATAATCTTCAACAGAAGCATGTGGAGTATTTAGATTTATTCTTTGCTCTAGTTCTATCTTGTAACATCAAGTGTATGGGATAGCTGCAGAGATTATTATCTTGCTTCCGACCCTACAGTGTTTAGAGAAAATTTCATCTCTTCTGGCATCATAAACTGTAATAACCATGTCTTCTATTTTCTACTTCTGATGCTTTGAGATCTAGGGCTTGCTGACCCTGAAAAAACTGCCCCTCCCAGGGTTAGCCAGTTTGAGAGACAGGAAATAACTAGCTTGCGAGCATGTTGTTTTATTTTTATTTTTTTCAAATACAAACCAATTAATCCAGAGCTCCTCTCCTGACAACTCCTTTATCAGTCTCCCACACTTTGCACAACTGTGCCCCTGCCCTCAACCTCAGGATTAGGTACCAGCCAGTGGGGAGAGCCTCTGTACCCACAGAATGCAGACATTATTTAAACTAGCCAATCCTAGGCCTGCTTACCTCACCTCCTCACCCACTGTATGGTAGCAATCACAATAAAGACCCTTCCCCCCACACTTCCCCTTCCTTCTCTGCCTCCTCTCTGACCTTGGTGTTTCTTCATGGGCACCCACATAGCCCCTTCTTCTTGGGAAATATAAGCAATGAATGATCTTTTCAATAACAGTTGTTTCATGAACTGTTGGCCTTCCTGGATGTCAAATTTTCAGTTAAACCTTGTATTTTCGAACATGCACTATTAAAATGATGTCTTAAAAGGATAATGTTTCATGTTAAAAGTTGCAAATACTTTAAAGACACTGAAAATTTGCTTTTTTAAAGAAAAAAAAAACTGCTTAACTCAATCTAATGGAGTGAGCACTACTCACTGAAATAACTCCGAAAGAATTCATCTCTGTACAGGATTAAAATCTAAGAGCAGCAGAAAGTTACAGTCTATGTTTATTGGATTCTCTCCTGCATCACATATCAAACACCACTCTAGAATTATACTTTAGCTAAAGCATAAATAAGGTAAAATTTATAAATCCTATGATCTAGCTGTTGAGATGGCATATCAGTATAAATACAAAATAGTGACATGTTTAAGAATTATGAGCAGAGTGAAATCAGCAAGATGGGCTATCCATACTATCCAAAGCAATCTACAGCTTCAAGGCAATTATTATTAAAATTCCAAAAACATTTTGTATAGAAGCATGAAAACAATTATAAAATTCATATGGAACTAAAATAAAAGGCCTTGATTAGCCAAAGCAACGCTGGGAAAAAGAAACAGAGCTGGTAGTGGCATACTTTTTTATTTTAAACTATACTTCAAAGCTATAGTAAACAAAACAGTATTGTCATAAAAATAGAAATATAGACTGATAGCACAGACTCAAGAGCCCAGAAATAACCTGGCCACTGTGGCTCAGTGGTTGAGCATAGACCTATGAAACAGGAGGGCACTGGTTCACTTCCCGGTCAGGATTTGATTCCCAGTCAGGGAACATACCCCTCAGGACACATGCCTGAGTTGTAGGCTCAATCCCCAATGTGGGGTGTGCAGGAGGCAGCAGATCAATGATTCTCTGTCTCATTGATGTTTCTCTGAAATAAATAAGTGGGACTATATAAGACTTAAAAAGCTTCTGCACAGAAATAAAACAACAACAAAAGACAACTTATGGGATGGGAGAAAATACTTGCAAACCATCTACCTGGTAAGGCGATAATATAAAAAAAAAAATTTTTAGCTTAAACAATTCAAGAAACCAACACACACACACACACACACAACAATAACAGCAACAACAACACAAACAGCAACAACAAAGAATAATAATAGACAAAGATGCCAAAGATATTTTCTCAGAGAAGACGTACAGATGGCCAAGAGACACATGCAAAGATTTCAATATCACTGATCATTAGGAAAATGCAAATCAAAACCACAATGAGCTATCACCTCAGACTTGTTAGAATGATTGTTATAAAAAAGACAAGTGATAATAAGTGTTGGCTAAAATGTGGACAAAGAGAATCCTTGTGAACTGTTGGTTGGAATGTAAATTGGTACAACTATGGAAACAATGGAAGAATCATCCAATGAATGCATAAATTCCTGGAATAGCAAATTGATGTTTATCTCCCTCTTTCTTTCTCCCCACCCCTCCCCAATATATATATATATATATATATATATATATATATATATATATATGTAAAAGGTCATGCATGCTTTTCCTAATCTCCTCTCTCCCGTACCCTTGAGGCAGCTGAAAGGGATACTATTCATCTTCTCTCCTACACCCAAAAGCCTACACAACAGGACTCCCAAGCAAAAGTAGAAATATAAATCAAGAAAGCATTTTATTAAAATGAAAAATATAAAATATAGTGTTGGCTCACAGGTGCTCAGAATCAAATAGAAGAGGCAATGTATGTTTAAAAATTAAATAAAATAAGTTTCAAAAGAGACATGGAAGCCAAGATGGAAGGCGAGGTAACAGGAACTCCTACTATTGAACATGCAATGACCCTACAGTGAGTACTCAGAGCACCGCATGGTTAGCTCCTTCTGCCCATGTTCAGAGCTCTGGGGAGCTCCAGGGGTTTCCTCAAGTTGCTCAGTTAGATGTGAAAAGTAGAACCAAGAACCAACCCATTGTCCTGACTCCAAAGTGGAGCATGCCTTGCTCCATTAACATTTATTTAACTAAAGTCTCAAAGTCATTATATGGCAATTACCTCAAAAATAAGTGTGTTTTTTGAAATGGAGGGTGCATGAATATGTAAATGAAAGTTGCTAATTCCTGCTATTAGAATAGGTGTGGGAGATGAACAATGAATCAGGCATGGTTTTAAAAACCTTTATCTAAATCAGTGTTTCCGCCGAAGCTGGTTTGGCTCAGTGGTAGAGCGTCGGTCTGCGGACTGAAAGGTCCCGGGTTCGATTCCAGTCAAGGGCATGTACCTTGGTTGCAGGCACATCCCCAGTGGGGGGTGTGCAAGAGGCAGCTGGTCGATGTTTCTCTCTCATTGACGTTTCTAGCTCTCTATCTCTCTCCCTTCCTCTCTGTAAAATATCAATAAAATATATTTTAAAAAAAATAAAATAAAATAAATCAGTGTTTCCCAAACTTTTGACATATGTGTACCCCTTCTATAATTTTCGTAATGCTGAGTACCCCTCATCAAAAAAAAGGATGCATTTTAATAACAATCAAAATATATTTTTTTATTTTTTTGGTACATACACAAAATAATAATAAATGAAAAATAAAATTATTCATAATAAAATATAAATAAAACTTATATTATAAATAACATTTATTTGCACACCAGACCATCTCACGCCTCACAAGACTGTCTTGACTTGACTCATGAGAACGTAGAATTAGGCGCAGCTAAGCACGGTGCAGTGCATATCCCCACCAAACTCCGGTGCAATGCGTACCCCCACCAAACTCTTCCCGTATCCCTGGGGTACGGGTACCACACTTTGGGAAACACTGGAAACGAAATCAGATGGGATTGTCATTCAGGAGAGATAACCAAGCAGTTGGTGGCATTTTTCTGGTGGTTTTCCTGCATTTTCTGGGCCTGTCTTTTCTCTTCCCATTGCCTTCCACACTCTGCTCCAGGCATGCTGTCACTTCTCAGTCCTCCCCTCACCTCCTTCTTCCCGGGGTGCCCTCCTGGCCTCTCTCAAATAACCCAACCCACCAAGCTAGAAGCATATCATTTGGATCAAAGATTTCCATGGGGAGGAAGCTGTCCCTCATCTCCACCCCCAATAACTCCCGGGGTGAGGGGTGAGGTTTCCCAGGGTGTGCTTCCGGAGAATCCAGGGGAGTATCTCATTGTGCCCAATATTACTGTGCTGCCATCCCTGAGTCTTCATCTTACTCTGAAAACTCCTTGGAGCTCTGCGGATTGTTTTGTTCTCTTTTTGTTCCCATTTTCTTCTGTGTTGTTCCAGAAAACCAGGGAAAACAACAATGTCAATGCACACAGCTTGCACTCTGAACTGGTGCATGCAATAGACTGCCTAGACATCTGAGAAATTAGGACCTCCTGTTCTTGAACCTGCGCTCAACATACACAGTCAAGTTCCTTTGAGAGACCCAGCAAAGGCATATTTCCACCCTCCAGCTGCTGGGTTGTTGAGATCCAAACACACGTGCATATGTCTTTTTAGACTGAGATTACCCTGGAATTCTCAGGATCCCTGAATGTCATTCTTAGATGTAGGATTCTGGTTATCATTTTCTGGTAATTACAAACCCCTTCGTAAGCTTCACTAACATTGCTCACCATGCTAGGAGTGTCATGATATGGCCTATTCTATAAAACAATTCTTACCTCAAATGTCACAAGGAAATTGCTGTAAAAGGGGGAATTGGAAAATAAAAACTGACATGCAGGTTCTAACAATGGTTCCCAAAAAAATATTAGGACACTTTCTCTTTCCCTCAATGCCTTCCTGCTGCTCACACATGCCATTGCCTTTAAAAAAAGATTCACAGGGTGATATTTCTGAATGAAACCAGCAATTATGAAAACTCTAAGACTGCAGGGAAGCTCAGACCCCCGAGGAAGGATATGCAGAAATTCGGCATCGCCTCTTGTCTCTGTGGCGAGACAGCTCAGGCAGGCGGTCCCATGGACTGAAATAGATCAAAATCCCCCTGTTGTATTCACAGCAAAGGCCCATTCCCGCTGGACTCAAATACCGCACTGATCATTTATGATGGACCGAAAGTCTACAGTAACCACAGAAGAAAGAGAGACTTCTGAAGACGAGCCACTGTGGGAAGACTTAGAATAAGTAGCTCACAGTTGGAATAAAGTGCATCCAGTAAACAAGGCCTCGGGCACTGTTCTCAAACCTTCCATTTCAGAAGAGAAATCTCCTGCCTGGAGATTGTTTTAAAATTTGCTTTCTGAAAGGTAAAAACGATGCAAGCATCTCCCAGGACATAGAAATGACAGCCAGGTTTTGGATACAGTGGCTCAAAAAAAAAAAAAATCCACACAAAAAACCACAACAACTCCATTTTAGGAGAGAACTACAGAGTTAAGACAGTTGTCAAAAGCAGGACCTGTTATAATCCTTACTACTCCCCCGCCCCCGCCATTATCACTGGAGCATCTTACAGGGTTCTCAGCAGAGAATATCATAATTCTGATTTTCAGCAAAATGTCTGTGGCTAAGCAGTTATGCGTGCTTTGTGTGACAGAAGTGCCATTCTCATCATTTCTAGGAGAAAACACTCTATTTTATAATGCTAGAAATTTCCCCCAAATGCATGCTTTTTTTTTTTTTTTTGATGATTCTGAGGCCTCAGTTCTCTTTTAAGCAATTCATGTTTTGTCTTCACTCAAGAGACAGTGAGTGGTTTCACAAAAGAGGCAGCCCTCCCCACATGCAATTCTGTGAAATGGTGAGCTCCGCCACACGGGCAGCAAGGACATGCAGATGTGGGAGATGGGTGTGGGTGAGGGCGGAGCTCCGCCTGGGGGCACTAGTGATCAAGGTCCGAAAACTGCAGTGAGGGGTCAAACACAGCAGGGCGGTCTGTCTTTATTCTGTGGCAGGGACACGCCCATCTGTGTTATTGATGGCTGTGTTTGTATCTCAACAGCAGAGCTGAGGAGTTGCAGCAAAAGAAAACCCAAATATTTACTATTTGGCCTTTTACGGGGAAAAATATGCTGAACCTTGAAATAAAAAAAAGAAAAAGAAAATTTAACAAATAAAAATTACTTTGTCATGAGATATACGAAATAATTTAAATAAGGACTCACTCTAAACAATATTTTAAATAATTAGTATTTTAAAAGATTTTTTAAAATTCTAAAATTAAATTGTCACAAGAATCATTTTAGCACCTTTATAGCATTGGGTAAACCTGGAATCAGCCAGCCTAGGGAAGCCCCCTCCCTTGGCACCTACTGGCAGATAAGGCCAGCGTGGCTCCTAGAATGACTGAGGCTCGGAGTCTAAAGCCAGAACCCAGGGCCAGTGGGGCACCTGAGCAGTCGCAGGTCAGCGTCCTGTGAGCTGTTCAGGCACAAAAGCTCTGCTGATGTGGTGATGGTGCCAGTGAGCGGGGCCAACTAGTGTCCTTCCCAGAAAACTCACTGGAGACCAGAGGGAGAATAGAGGTCAGTTCAAAATGGCAGCAAAATCAGAAAATAAGGACAAAAGAGAGACAAAGGACAGTTGAGTCATGTTAAACGGATGTCCAGTCTCAGGGAGGATCCATCTAGAATTCTCACAAGTCATGAGAAATGTTTTCTTACCACCCTTAACATCATCCCAGACTTTCAGGACCAGGCCTCAAGGTCAAAATCCCTGTGTGGACGAAAAGGGGCCCCAGGTTACCCTGACCAGCTCAGGGAAGGCCTGCGGGGCGGCCTTGCAAAACGCAAGAGACCTAAAGTAACCACAAAGGGTGGTTTGGAATTAAAACATTTAATTAAAAAGCACTTTATAGTGGGTAGTTACGTCCTAGGCCAGTATCTTCCCTCACAAAGATCAACTTCAGTCTTTATGGAGCCTATTGCTTTTTTGCATCTGAGGTAACATACCTGTGGAATGTCAGGGTAACTTGCAACTTTCCTTTTTCTAGACCCCTCAGGGCACACAAAGCCCCAGGGGAGACTGCCAATCCTATAGTTGTTATTGTTATCTTAATTGTTGACTGCTAACTGCCCTGTACCCACCTTTAGAAAAGAAGCTTGTGTCTATCAGCTGTGACTGAACCCACGTGGATTGATAAGAAATAATGACTTTCAGCTCAGGAGTCTTCCCATGTCCTCATTACTGGCACTCCGAGGACAGGAGGCGGCTGAAAGTGTGCTTGAGCATTGTCCTTGGTCCGTGTAGGGTGTCTCTGTGGAAAGGCCCCACTTAGAACCAGGATAGCAACGGCAACTGTCACCCAAACACTGAGCTCTTACCATACAAAGCTCCTAAGGGTGAAAAGTCCTTTAGCCTCTCCACTGTTCAGAACCACTATTAACCCTTCTGCACATGAATAAATTCACTCACAGAGAAACTAAACTAGAGTCAAATTCGAATAAAAACTGAGTGGTCACAGACCACTGCCTCCAGAGCCCAAGCTTTTAACCAACATGGGTTACTGCCCAGGAAGAGGAAAAACAAACAAAAAACAAACAAACAAACAAAAAACTTCTTCTTCCACCCTTGTAACTAGAAAATCAGTCTTGAATCAAACCAAAATAATGTAGGTGTAGTATGACGGGGAAAGACCATACTCCAGAGTTAGGGAGACCTGGATCCAAATGCCAATTCTACCTTTGATTAAGCAGGATCATTAGGAAGAAATCCTTTGTTCTTCCCTAGCCTCGGGACTCTCCTCTGTAAAAGAGCAAGGCTAATGCCTTCCTTGTAGGGTGTTTGTGAGCTTAATAAAATAAGGGATGCCAACTCCTCAGAATAGTGTTGGTCACATAATGAGTAATTATTTAAAAAGTAATAATAATGCTTTTCTTCTTCCTTTCTGCTGTGATAGTGGGGAAAGCATCAAGTCTCTTAACCCTGAGCTTACAGAAGACCTTGCCTGTACCATCATGTAACCCAGGAGAAAACAGCCCCCCAGATTGCCTCAACTGCTAAACACACAGCCAAAAACTCTTTGTTGAAAACCTGAGGCGCTCCTGACCTTAGAACCCAGCTTATCCCCATCAAGATGGACAGGATCAGGGTCAGGAGGCATGATCTCTCCCCCAAGCTGTCTTGAGATAAAGTGAAGAAGCTTAAAATATTTAAAATCTTAAGTTTGTTATGATTTTTTTAAATAAATCTTTATTGTTCATATTATTACAAATGTTCCTCATTCCCCCCCCCATTGCTCCCCTACCCCAAGTTTCCATTCAATTCTCTGCCCTTTCCCCATACCCCATTGTCCTCATCCATAGGTGCAGTTTATGTTCAGTCTCTTCCCGCCCCACTCCACTCCCCATTTCCCCAAGAATCATCAGTCCACTTCCCTTCCATACCTCTGATTCTATTATATTCACCAGTTAATATTGTTCATCATGATTTTTACTTCCCTTGGTTTTTAGACTCACTTGTTGATAGTGACATGTTTGTTCATAACTTTTATCTTTATTTTCTTCCTCTTCCTAAAGAACCTCTTTCAGCAATTCATATAATTCTGGCTTGGCAGTGATGAATTCCTTTAGCTTAAATTTATTTGTGAAGCTCTTTATCTGGCCTTCGATTCTGAGTGATAGCTTTGCTGGGTAGAGTATTTTTGGCTGTAGGTTCTTGTTATTCATCACCTTGAATATTTCTTGCCATTCCCGCCTGACCTGCATGGTTTCTGTTGAGAAATCAGCTGACAGTCGTATGGGTGCCCCTTTATAGGTAACTACCTGCTTTTGTCTTGCTGCTTTTAATATTCTCTCTTTGTCTTTAGCTCTTGGAATTTTAATTATGATGTGTCTTGGTGTGGTTCTTTTTGGATTCCTTTTGTTTGGGGTTCTGTGTGCTTCCTGGACGTGTAAGTCTATTTCTTTCCCCAGGTGGGGGAAGTTTTCTGTCACTATTTCTTTCAATATGTTTTCGGTATCTTGCTCTCTGTCATCTTCTGGGATGCCCATAATTCTGATGTTGGTTCGCTTGAAGTTGTCCCAGAGGTTTCTTACATTATCTTCAACTTTCTGGATTCTCTTGTCTTCTTGCTTCTGTGGAGGAGTGTCCTCTGGCTCTTTGTGTTCCAAATCTTGGACTTGATTCTTGCAATCTTCCAATCTGTTTTTAGGACTCTGTATAATATTATTTATTTCAGAGATTGTATTCTTTATTTCTAGTTGACCCTTCATTATTTCTTGTTGATCCCTTATCATATCCTCATAGTTCTCATTTATTTTATCGGCCTTTTCTAAGAGATTGTTGAACAACCTTATAAGCGTGGCTTTGAACTCTATATCCAATCGCTTTTTGTCCTCCATTTCTTTCGTTTGTGATCTGTTTCCTCGTTTCGGCATTTTCACTGCTTCCCTGAGTTGGTAGGTTGGGAGGATCAGCTGTGTCTATGCCAGGAGACAACCTTATTCCACTAGACTTGGAAACCTGCAAAAGCCGCTCTGAGTTCAGCTTGGATGGGGCAGAGTTTCAGGGTGGAGCCTACAGCCTTGGCTTCTGGTTAGCCCCGCCCTCTGAGGTTCCTGAGTCTCAGTGTTCCTCAGTGTCCTTTGGTACTCGCTGCAAGCACCTCTGAGAGAAAGGCGCCCTAGACCTTCGCCCGCTACCAGACAGTGTAGTCTCTCCCCCAACAAGCCCACAACTGGGGTTCAGAGCAGTTGGAAGTGGGGTTAAGAACAGTCCGGAGCTTATGTCTCCTTCCCGCCAGGGCGATCTCTCGGCCCAATCAACAGTCTGTCCTCTGTGCGCGCAATGTGCGCGACTCAGGGGATCTGCTTTTCGCCGTTCCCCTGATCTTCTGTCTTACAGCCCAGATTCCCTCTGTATGAGGCTGGAGCCCGAGGGTCTTGCCCAGGACTGGGGTTCAGTGCAGTCAGAACTGGGGCTCAGCACAGTCCTGAGCTTTTGAGCCCTTCCGGCTGGGGCAATTCAGCAGCTCAGCCAACAGTCCCTCCTCTGCGCGCAATGTGCGCGACTCCGGAGCTCTGCCTTTCGCCGCCACTCGGCTGAGCTTCCGCCTTACAGCCCAGATTCCCTCCGTATGAGCCTGGGACCCCCGGGGTCTCGCCCAGAACTGGGGTTCAGTGCAGTCAGAGTTGGGGTTCAGCACAGTCTGGAGCTTTCATCTCCTTCCCGCTAGGGAACGCCAGCCAGGCACTCAGCCGCCCCTCCTCTCCGGCTCCGTCCTCTCCCCGCGCGAGCACACCGTGCCTCCGTACCTTAGGCTTTTACAGCTCCTCTGGTTTTCCTTCTGCTTTTCTCTTTCCTTCTAGTTGTAGAATTCCCAGTTAGTCAACTTTCCTGTAGTTCTGGATACTGTCCACTTTATATTTTAGTTGTATTTTTTGAAATTGTTGAGGGCGGCTGCAGTTAGGCGTTTACCTCTGCCGCCATCTTGTTGTGAGTCTTGTTATGATTTTTAAAAAAATATATTTTATTGATATTTTACAGAGAGGAAAGGAGAGAGATAGAGAGCTAGAAATGTCAATGAGAGAGAAACATCTACCAGCTGCCTCTTGCATACCCCCTACCGGGATGTGTCCTCAACCAAGGTACATGCCCTTGACCGGAATCGAACCTGGGACCTTTCAGTCTGCAGACCGACGCTCTACCACTGAGCCAAACTTGCTTTGGTTAAAATATTTAAAATCTTAATTGTGCTGCTTGGAGTGCTTGTGGTATGGAGGAAGGAAGGGATATTCTATGCTCTGTGGACCTAGGATTTTTGCAGCTATTATTTTTTTAAGTCTGAGATACTCTGTTTCAGTACATAAAAGGCTTCAAAAAGCAGATATGGGTAAACAAAATACCATTAGAATCTGCCCAACTTCCTCTTGCTTCTATCTTCTGATAAAGTAGACCCATTGGATTGCAACCTTCCCACCCAATGCTCACCACCTACACACACTGATTGGGTGGCTCTGATCTAGGCTTGGGAATAATTTCAACTGTGGGAGGCAGTTAGACAGACATGAGCAGAGCAAGAGTGATGGGGCAGTTACGGAAGGACAACAGGGCAGAAAGCCCTGGGTGCCTAGCAAATTTGGGAAAACAACACTTCACTCCCAGGGTAACCTTTCCTCCCCTGGCATATCCTTGTGAGAGGGTTACTTGACACACAGACAGACAGACCAGGGGTCCAGTGGAAAACAGAGGCAGGTAGAACATAGGCAGGGGCAGACGTGGCACTTTGAGAAGCCTAACTACAGCAACCAAGCAAGCAGAAATAATAAAATGTTTCTAGACTCGCCAAAACTGGTTTGGCTCAGTGGATAGAGTGTCGGTCTGCGGACTGAAAGGTTCCGGGTTCTATTCCGGTCAAGGGCATGTACATTGGTTGCAGGCACATCCCCGGTGGGGAATGTGCAGGAGGCGGCTGGTCAATGTTTCTCTCTCATCGATGTTTCTAGCTTTCTATCCCTCTCCTTTCCCCTCTGTAAAAAATCAATAAAATATATATATTTTTAAAAATGTTTCTAGATTCAAAGCGAGAGGCATGGGAAACCAAGGGAGGGCCTGCAGCAACAAGGTGAAGGAATGCACAGAAACAGAGGAAGTTCAGTATAGGAACAGAGAGAGTGCATAGAAACAGGGGAAGTTCTATTGCTGGGCAAGAACAATTAAGGGAATCAATCAGGTGATGACACAGGTAGACAAAGAGCAGGCTTGTAGCAAATATATGCCCCTGAACTACAAGACTTGAGGGGGGCAGTCCATTATTGGGACCTCCTTCCCCATGAGGGGAGTCTGAATCTGCTTGTAATAAATTTTCCACACTTTTGCTTAATTATTCTAGTCCTTGGAGCTCATTCTTAGGCGTCATGAGAGAAGACCCCAGGGAAAAAAACCTCTGCTCACCATTCCGGTTATCACTTGGTCATGGGGTTTGGACTCCCTGATCTTTCATATGGCTGGTCATGGTTTGGACCCTCTGACATTGCCTCTCTAGAGATAACATCTAGGCCTCATTTGTAGTTCAGATCCAGGTCCAGAAAAGCAGCAAAAATTGGGCAGGTGATGTCAGGACCAGCTACATTGACTAATAACCTCCTGCTATGACACCCACCAATCAATGGAGACAATGACCCTGAAAAGATACACTTGGGAAGATGATGAATATTTTATTGAGATTGGACCTCTGGGACCTCCCCTAAGCTCTCTTCCCTTAAAAGCCCTTAGGATCAAGGACCCAGTGTGCTCTCCCTCCTGGGAGCACACCCAAGCCTTCTCCTTCTTCCTCCTCTCTCCCCCCCCCAGGCAAGTTACCTCCTGAGCCCATTTCTCCTACCACTCACTTCTTCTATCTCTGTGACTTACTAAATACATTTGTCCTATATTTTGAGTCTTGACTCTGAATTCTTTCCTACCCAGAACTCAAGTACCACAGTTGCTGAATCAAGGATTGTTCTGACACCACCGATCTAACACCTGGTGTCTTTCTCACTGCCACCAACACGACTGTACTTGGAAGGGCACAAGGCAGTGTTTAGGAGACACTCAAGGGATTGGTTTATTAAACATCAAATCTGCATATTAATCAACCAGCCCTGTTCTTGTCTTTGAGATGTCCTGACAAAGTTCCAATGTTCCTCTCCAGTTCTGGTATTTGCCTTTTATTCAGTGCTCTCTAATTTCCAGTCAAGAGAAATTGAGATAATCTCAATGATTTTTCTTCCCTATGTCATCTCACCTTACATTTAACAGTTGCACATACACACACACATACACACACACACACACACACACACACACACACAGATTAGGATAAAGGAGGAGAAAAAAGAGAGACAGAAAGAGAGAGATCTAAATCCTAACCCTAAATTTAAATTTAAAAAGCCTTTTTTGATGCCAACTGCCTGATCTTACTTTTATTGCTCCCCCATTATTTTGTATATTCATTTCTATATTTCTTCATTTCTGGAGGGAGTTCAGTTTTTATATATTTTTAATTGAGTTTATTGAGGTATATTGGTTTGCAAAACCATAGAGTTTTATTTTTGTATTTTATTTTTATTAATTTCAGAGAGAAAGGAAGAGGGAGAGAGAGAGATAGAAACATCAATGATGAGAAAGAATCATTGATCATCTGCCTCTTGCACGCCATCTATTGGGGACTGATCCCACAACCCAGGAATGTGCCCTGGACCAAAATCAAACCCAGGACCCTTTAGTCTTCAGGCCAAGACTGTATCCACTGAGTCAAACCAGCTAGGGCAAAACCATACAGTTTTTAAGTGTACAAGTTAATAAAACAGCATCTGTACACTGCAACATGTGCCCATCATCCCAAGCAAATCCTCTTTTCATCCCATCCCCCCACTTTGCACTTATGCATTCATGCACCTATTCATTAATTCATTTAAAAATATTCTGTGCCAGGCATATGTTAGACATTAGAAGTAACTGCAACTTAAACAGTCCATTTTTCACAGATTTTGCCAGCCTTATTAGAGAATAGAGACAAAGTACTAATGTAGTATGAGGACTTACAATAAATACATAATCTAGACATTGGAGACAAGCATTTGGAATGCTGGGACAGCTTCCTCTGTGGAGTAATACCTTAGGTAATTCTGAAAGGAGAGTAGAGATTAGGTGGAAAATGAAAGATAGGAGAAGCAGTTGGTAAATGGAGTCAGGAACAGTAGGGTCTTCTAGACATAGGTAACAGCAGCTGCACAACCCAAGTGAGAAAGACAGTATGTAACATGAAAGGAGCTAAAGACTGTTCAGCAAGCAAACATATTAGACATCTGGCTGGGTTTGCTGAACGTAAAAAGGCTATATTTGTATTTTAGAATACCTCTGATTGTTCTGTGGGAAGCAGATTAGAAGGAGAGTGCAGAGAGACAAAGATAATAGGCTTTTACAGTAGCTGATTTATAGATAACATTTCTCTGTATAGATACGTGACAGTGGAAATAAGCTAAAGTGGAAACACTGATAGATGTTTAAGAACAATCGAATCAACTAGTCTTAGTTATTGCAAACTGGATGGAGAGAAAGGGAGGAGTCCAAGAGGACTTTTAGGGTTTTTATGTGAGCAAATGGATGGATGGTGATGCCCCACCCCAAGAATAGAGGTGGTGACAGGATGGAAGGCTATGTTGAGTATGATGTTTTTATGGAATTCATGAATGCGGATATAGTAGGAACTGGCATGCCCCATATTTGACATTCCACAACCTTCTACCCAATCAATACCTACCAAAACACCAAGTACTCAACTGAATCACACCTGTCTGTGATGATACCATATACATCCAACTACATAGTCTGTCTGCAAGCATGTATGACCTCATCCTACCCACTTTCGCTCAGTAGACAGTGTGTCTGCCTGCAGACTGAAAGGTCTAGGGATCGATTCCGGTCAAGGGCAAATGCCCCGGTTGTGGGGTTGTGGGTGCAATCCCCAGCAGGGGGCATGCAGGAGGTATCCAATCCATAATTCTCTCTTGTTATTGATGTTTCTATCTCTCTCCCCCCTCCCTTCCTCTCTGAAATCAATAAAAATATTTTTTTTTAAAAAAAAGAATGCATGACCTCTATCAGTAGCAGGAATATATAAATTTCTAAGACATAAGAAAAGTAAAAAAACAAAAAGCACACACAAAATAAATAAGTAAAATAAATGAAATTTTTAAGACCTGGTCATCAAACTGAGGATGCACTTCTTACTCCTAGTTATGACCTCAATACCCAGGGCTTATAACCATTTCAAAAAAGTTCTCAATTGATCTGATGCTACAACCTGCTCCTGAAGGCAGACAGAGTCAGAGTAATAGCCTTAGCAAAATAGACACTGAAAGAGTTGGACAAATTGAAACACCTGATCAATTCAGATATACCTTTAAAGGCCCTGGCATTTCAACAACACTCTTTACTCCCAGGCTATCTATTTGGGGAAAACATCAAGTAAAAATTACACAGTAAAACCCCAATGAGGCTGCCTGAAGAAGAAAAGTTAAATTGTTCAGCAGAGCAATTTCACAACTGAAAGTATAGTTTTATTCAAGGTATAGGGCTTGGATAATACAGAAAAAGTACCCATGAAAGCTTATTTTTTAAAGGAAAAAATAAATTAATGAATTCACAAATAATGATAATGCTTTATATTAGTACTAAAATATGTAGTTTACAAAATCCTCCCATTTCCATAAAATTATGTTAATCTCTGACTCATAGAACTTCAAAAGCAGTCACTGCTTTCCAGATCCTTTGGTCCAATGTTAGGAAATCCCACATAAACCTACAATCAATTTGTCAACATACAAAGTATTTTTTGTCTCAACTAAACCATTTCTATAAAACTAGATGATTATTGATGTCGTGAGTCAAAGAAGATGAAGAGTAAATATCTTCACACCTGAATTGGTTGAGTACTATTGCTGAACATTCTTGACACATTTGATATATTTTTTAACAAAATGCAGGAGATAAAAGAAAGATAATTAATTTTTCCAAAACAAGAAAACTGAGCAAATAAAGAATGATTTAAATGTATTCTCTTCATCTATTTGTAGTTTTAAAATGAACATGTTATTTTAGAAGAATTTATCTTTACAAAATAATTGTGAAACTAGTACAGGTGTATTCACACCCAGTTTCATCTACTGTTATATTATATTAATACATATATTTGTCACACATAATGAGCTCATATCGGTATATTGGTAACTAAAGTCTACACTTTACTCAGATTTTCCAATTTTCCCTAATGTCCTTTTCCTCTTCCAAGATCCCATCTAAGATGCCATGACATTTAGTAGCCATGTTTCTTTAGGTTCCCTTTGGTTATGACAGTTTTTCAGATTTTCCTTGTTTTTGCTGACTAACAATTTTGAGGATTGTGGGTCAGCTACTTTGTGGAAGGCCTCCAATCATGATTTTCTGATGATTACACTGTGGAAATTCATTTCTGGGAAGAACCCGCAGAGATCAAGTACCATCATAATCATATCACTTCAAGTGACTTATCACTGTTAATGCTAACCTTGGTCACCAACTGGAGGCCATGTTTGTCAGGGTTCTCATCGTAAAGCTCTCTTCTTTTGTTCCATTTCTACAGTGTTCTTTGGAAGAAACTCACCATGTGCATCCAACATTTAAGTAGTAGAGACATCTCTCAAAAGACAGACCAGCTACATACATTATTTGGTGAGTGACATCTGTCTGTTCTCCACATTTATTACTTGTTTGTAACACTACAGACACATCTATTTTTATTTTACACATTGGGTTATAGTCCAATACAACCTTTTTGTTTGTTTGTTTGCTTGTTTGTTTTGTTGCTCAAAATTATTCAGCTTTGGGAACTCTTTCGGAAGGCTTCTGGGACACTTTAATAAATCCACATTGTTGTGAGTATGTTTTTGTCAAGTGCTTCCTTGCTTCCTGGCACTACAAGATGCTCCAGGCTCCTGTATATCCCCTGTCCCAGTCCTGGAATAAGCCCTTTCTCCAAAGCTCCCCTGTCTGGGGACTAGGCCTTTGTTATCGTGAACTCTCTCTGGGTGTAAATCCACAAGGATTACTCTCCACCTACTCTTGGATCCTCAACAGAAGTTGTTTCCTTTCATGCTACTCCCCACTCAATTGGTAGTAATTGGTCAACATTAACATTTAATGTTTCCTCCCAGTGTATGGCTTGTGGCTTCTGCTCCAGTCACATCTCCGCTGTGACTCCGGATTTCCCTTCTCTCGAGTTCTCAGCGTGATATGAGCCCTGCAAACGCAGTTGACTGGTGACTCCCCAAAAGTCATTAAGTTAGTTTGTCTATTTTTATTTGTTACTAGGACAGGAGTGGCAACTTCCAAACTCTTTACATGTTGAATTTGATACTAGAAGTTTCTCTATTTCCATTTTCTTTCTTTTTTTAAAAATTCTTTATTATTGAAATTTCTGTTTCCATTTTCTAAACTTTTATTTTTATCTATTCAGACCCACCTTTGCCTCTAGTAACTATTTACCTTCTTTTCATTGCAATATCTTAATGACAGCAATTTCAGACATTTATGTTTGCATTCTGTTGACTTTAGAATTCCTCAGAAGTTCAGTTTGTTTCTAACTGAGAAAACATCGAGAGTCTCAATTAGTCAAAGAACAGTCATGTGCGCTAGAATAGATGTGAATGCAAATTGTGACATTCTGCACTTTAAAGTTGCAGACACTTCAGTTTAGACCTTCTGAGCTAGAAATGCACTGCCATGAAATACACTGATGGAGCCTTCTCTTGCCTACATGTGCATGTGATGAGGTTTGTACAATGGCTTGAGCTTCTAGACATTTTCCCCCTAAAGTTCACCTGGACAATATAGTGTAATGTGGAACAGGGAAGACAGTCTTTGAACTTTTACTCATGCGCACGGCAATGAGAAGAGCAGTCCACATGGTAATTCCCAAGTGTTCAATGTGGTCTCCCTTCCTCACATACTAAACCATTGTTGGCGCATTTCACTCCAATGTCAAGTCCAAGAGATCAAGTGACAAAATCCCCTCTTGGGGAGGAATTTGGGGAGCTGGGCAGCAATAAGTGATGGCTCCTGGGGCCATGAAGGCATGGGGGAGGCTGCTGCCACCGTAAAACCAGGCTCAGAGCCTGAGAGCAGGTCACAGTGCTACATTCATTCATCAACTTGCCACATGGATTGGCATAATGGAATCACACTGCTATTGGCTGATTTTGGATAACACTTTAGAGGCGTGGAAATAAAGGTTCTGTGAGTAAAAACTGACGAGGTGCCGAAACCAGTTTGGCTCAGTGGTAGAGCATCGGTCTGCGGACTGAAAGGTCCCGGGTTCGATTCCGGAGGAGGGCATGTACATTGGTTGCGGGCATATCCCCAGAAGGGGGTGTGTAAGAGGCAGCTGGTAGATGTTTCTCTCTCATCGACGTTTCTAGCTCTCTATCTCTCTCCCTTCCTCTCTGTAAAATATCAATAAAATATATATTTTTTTAAAAACTGACGAGATGCCAAATGTATTAAGCACTTCTGTGATACAACTCCACTTCATTCCCACAAGGGGGTTTGAGAGAGAGAGAGAGAGAGAGAGAGAGAGAGAGAGAGAGAGAAAGGAAGAGAGAGAGAGACATCAATGAGGAGAGAGAATCATTGCTTGGTTGCCTCCTGCATGCCCCCTACTTGGGATTGAACCCACAACCCTGGCATGTGCCCCTGACTGGAATAAAACCTGGGACCCTTCAGTCACAGGCCGACGCTCTATCCACTGAGCCAGTCTGGCTAGAGCACCATCCTCTTTTTTATCTGTTTAATGAAGCTTAGAACAGTCAAGGGAAGTCACACGACTTTGTGACCAAACTGTTGTAGTTCACTGCCTTCCAGGGGATCAAGCCTGGACCCTCAGACAGAGCCCTCTGCAGGGGAGGGGACACCACGATGGAGGAGCCAAGGTGGTGAGGACAGTGTCTTCAGTTTAGAAAAAAAAAAGATCCACACAATTCCCAGTGCCCGGGCCTCATCAGCAGTGAATGACCAGATGTTTGGGTCTCAGCCTGGTGCCAAATGTGAAGCATCTCCAGACCACCCAGCATCCCAATGAAGGAAAAGAGAACTCACTTCCTAGGCAACTCACGTGCCTGTCACTATCGTAAATTGATATTTATTTGGTATTTCATTTAACCTTCAAAATAACCTTGTGGTTTGTGAATTTGTTGAACATTTTACAGGAAAGAAAACAACGAGGCTCAGAAAGATGGAAATGCTTGCTGACAATCTGCTGGTGGGGAGGCTGTTAAACTGCAATTCTAACTCAGGGCTGTCTGAATGCAAATCCTTTGGCTCTTTCAACATGCACCTCACGGCCTCTATGAATGTTTTCATGTATCACATACGAAATGAAAAGTTAAATATTTATAAAGCCTGCTCTTGAGTGTGTAATCTCACCACGTTAAGTTGCTTATCCATTTATTTTTAAATCAGTCACTGGTGATTAGAGAATATATTAGGGGGGAAATGTCAACCTTCAGTTTTTTACTTTTCTCTGATGTTTGTTTGCTTTTTAATTCAGCGAAAAGTGTGTGTGTGTGTGTGTGTGTGTGTGTGTGTGTGTGTGTGTGTATTAATTTCAACCTAATGCAAAGGTGCTAACCTGATCCCGTGGCAAAGCTGTGGCTGTAGGCCCATTTATGACCTAGCCCAGAGTCACAGGCAGGGGGCTGGTTCTGTTACATTCAATTTGAGAAAATACAAATTTTTAAATTTTGCTTAGAGAGTTTTAAGCTTCAGAACTGGGCAGGAGACTTCAGTCATAGGGTTGTTTAGGAAGTTAATGTGGATTACCCACAATGTTATTAAACATAACAGAAATATGGCTCAGCCATGACCTTAAGTACAGGAAAGAAAGTGAACTTCTGAAACAATAAGAGTAATTGGAGTTGAGGGAAAGAAGCGGGTATCATAAAGGTCACATGACTATGGCTGAAGGGCCAGTGACACAGATGTATCACCTGGTGGAGACTAACTAGGAAGCCATCCATCTATTTTTTTTTAATTCTTTATTGTTGACAGTGTTACATATGTCTCCTTTTCCCCCATTGACCTCTGTCCACCCACTCCCAACCCCCATCACAGGCCCTCACCCTCCTTCTGTTTGTGTCCACTGGTTATGCTTATATGCATGTATACAAGTCCTTTGGTTGTTTCTTACCCTCTCCCCCCCTCTCACCCTCTCCCACCTTCCCTCTGAGGTTTGATGGTCTGCTTGATGCTTCTATGTCTATGGATCTGTTTTTGTTCATCAGTTTATGTTGTTCATTAGATTTCACAAATGAGTGAGATCCTGTGATATTTATCTTTCTCTGACTGGCTTATTTTACTTAGCATAATGCTCTCCAGGTCCATCCATGCTGTTACAAATGGTAAGAGTTCTTTCTTTTTTACAGCAGCATAGTATTCCATTGTGTAGATGTACCACAGGTTTTTAATACACTCATCTGCTGATGGGCACTAGCTAAGATATGGAAACATCTCTTCATTTTGTTATGCAAGCCAGGCTCTATGCAGGGTGGAAAGTACTGTCCTTAGTGAATGCCTGCTACTCAAGACTGCCATCTCTCTATTTAATCCCTGTGCCTTCCTTAAGAAGTATTCTTCATATTTTGGTCAAGAGGTCATCCTCTCTGCACAGCTACTAAAACTTCAACCGGGATAGAAATGAGAGCTCTGTGAGCTGGTTCAGCCACTCTGGTAATGTATTATAGAGCCAGGAGCTGCGCTGTAATTATTCCAGGTCTCCTCCCATGGGCTAATATTAGGCCTACATTTTATTTTCTCCCATCTCCTCAAATTCCTTTAAAGCTCAATTAATTCAACAATATAATTGCATTCCCTGAGGGACATGTGAAAGTCACTGCTGTGTAGAAATAGAGATTTCCCCAGCATGCTCTACTTCTACAATGGATCCCTCAAATTAGAGAAATTCTAATTGTCATTCAAGGGGGGAAGTTTATAATAGTCCTGCTAACTTTTAGGGATAATCATTTAAAATATAAATAAGTATATATTATTTTTAAAAGGCTTTAAATAAAATGAAAGTTGAACCATTGTTATTGATCCCATGGGCATTAGAAGATAAAGGAAAAATTGATAATTTGTATGAAATTGATCAGTTCCTTGAAACACACAATCTACTAAAACTATCACCAGGAGAAATAAATATTCTGAATAGGCCTACATCTATTTAAAAATTAAATTAATAGTAACTTTCCATGAAAGAATCTCTGTGACCTAAAGTTTGATGATTACGTTTAGACACAATATCAAAAGCATGATAAAAAAAAGAGGAAAATTTTGATTTAATTAAAGTTAAATATATCTGCTCTGCAAAAGACAATTTGAAGAGAATAAAAAGGTGAGCCAAAGACTGGAGAAAATATTTGTAAGACATATATTTGTGGAGCATGTCTGATAAAGGAGTTTTATCCAAAATACTTTTCAAGTCCCTTAAAACTCAACAACAAAAACAAAAACAAAGTCAATTTCAAAAAAAATATAAAGACAGATCAAAAAAGGTATATAGTGGTCAAAAGCATATGAAAAGTGCTTCAAATCCTGTGTCATTAGGGAACTGCATATTAAAACAATGAGCTACCACCATATACCTCCTAGAATGGCTAAGATCCAAAAAAACTTCTCAATAGCAAGGCTGGTGAGGATGGAGAGCAATAGGAGCTCTCATTCATCTTCAGGAATGCAAAATGGTATGGCCACTTTCAAAGAAACATTGGCAGTTTCTTACAAAGCTACACCCATTCTCATGATGCAATCTAAAAATTTTGCTCTTTGGTACTTGCACCAACTTTTTGAAAATTATGTCCACTTGAAAACTTGCATGTGAATGTTTATGGGAACTTTATAATCACCCAAACTAAAAGCAACCTAGATGTCTTCCAATAGGTGAATGGATTGAAAACATCTGTGGTATATCCTTACATTCAATGATAAAAAGAAATGAGTTACCAAGTCACAGAAAGATATGGAATAAGCTTAAATGATATAAAGATAAAAATGTTAAGTAATATAAACATGTCTGAAAAGGCAGCATACTCTATGAATCCAACTATATGGCATTTAGGAAAAGGCAAAATTACAGACACAGTAAAAGGACCAGTGGTTATATAAGGCTATAGGTGAGAAAGTAGGGATAAATAGGTGGATTTTTAGGGCAGTAAACTATTCTATATGATACTGTAATAGTGGATACATGACATTATGCATTAGGTAAAACCCATAGAATGTATATCACAAAGAGTGAACCCTAATGTAAATTGTGAACTTCACTTATAATAATTTACCTAATAAAAGAGTAACATGATAATTGACTGTACCATTGAACACCCACCAGCCAATCAGAAGTGAAAATGCAAATTAACCCAACACAGATGGTGGGTTAATTTGCATACAAGGCGCCAAGCACTGGGACAGGGTGAGATGCTTGCATCTTTGCCATGGAGAAGGCACAGGCATTCTGCAGAAAGGCTGCTCTGGCCAGAGCAAAGGCAGTGCGGGCAGCCAGGGGAATGAAGGCCCAAGAATCTTCATTCCTGCATAGGGCCACTAGCGTATTTATAGTAGCTCTTCAACTGTAACAAAACACAACACCAATGCAAGATATTAGAGCAATAGGAGAAACTGTGTATATGTGGTGGGGGAAGATTACATGGGAAGCCTGTATTCTCTGTTCAATTTTACTCTTAAGCTAAAACTGGTTTAAAAAATAGACTGTTAATAAAAAATGCATATTCTAAACATCACAACTATTTAAAGATTCATAACTCTAAATTAGGTGAGCATCAAAGATTTTAATTGTCCTTTGTCACCATAGCAATAACACATACACCTGGGTTCACCTCTTTTACCCATGCAAAATGGAAAAATCGGCAGGCAAATCCACCATCCTATCCAAACAGTGGCAATCACTGCTGCAAAAGGATTTCATTTTGCTGCTATTTTGAATTCAGTGCATCTACTCAGGAAGGGTTGAAAGCTTACTGGTTTTCTTTCTCTGCCTATAATTGAGTGGCAAGGAATCTCATTGCCATCACCACACCTGAGTGACCATGGCATTGTCAAGAAACTCACCAGTAAATCTGATGCTAACATTGTTCTTCAGAATGCCTGTTTGGCCTGTTAACCAGAGATCTTCAGGTTACAATCAAGAATCCATTTCTTGACATGAGATATTGTCTCCAGTAGGCAACAATTGTGGCCAACATGAAATGGAGATATCTGTCTGGCAGTTAACATGTCAGCGATATTGAGTGTGGGATTAACAAAGAAGCTTAAATTTTATGATATTCTGACTGTCTGCTCCAAAGTAAAATCAATTCTCACAAGGCAGAGTGTGGGCCTCTATTTCCTGAGACTCGGCCACATGTGGGGTCTGAGTTGGCCCTGAGCACATTGGTGGTTGGGGAGCAGACTCGGCCGTCACCCTGGGGAGTTGTATTGCTCAGTGCATGCCACACCATGCTGCCTCCATGGTTTCCTGCTCTCCTGACTTCCACAGCTCCTGTCCCTGAAAGCAATCTGAATATTCTGGGAGAATTACCAAACACAACCCTCTTATCTCCTTGGGGACAGAAAGCGTCTAGGCTTTTGGAAGCTCATCTCTCTCCTGGTTCATTCATCTGGTCTCCCTCAGTCCCTTTCTTCTTCCCCTGGAAAGCAGGGCAGGCTGAAAGGTTTGCAGATGAACACCAAGCAGTCAATGTGGATTTTCTCATTTTACCACATTGATTACCTTTTTTTTTTAAATCAGGCTGAGCAGTAATTACCACTAATGAGCAACACGATAATTTGCTGCCATAACTCACCAGTTCCTTGGCTTCACCATTTAAAACAATGAATTGGAGCTTTTTGTGCCCAGGACTTGGCAGATTTCAGTGTTGTTTTCCCTTCAGGTCAAGCTGTACTGCAACATGCAGGAGGGCGAGGTGTATTTATACTCAGGAAACACTCTGGATGCTTGGCATGAATCACGCTCACTAAGACACATTTGTGGACTTAAGTGCTGGTGTCATGGTCATCACTGACACTGTACTGCACCACTGAGCAACTTGTTTCTCCCAAGGGAGTTGTTACACCTTATATATGCCAGGCCAAGTTGAGGCAATCCTCACTGCAGCTTCTGCCTCTGGCCTTGCTTAGGAATGTGAATTGATTTTCTAGTGAAATACATAGACATCTGAAGTTTCTTGTGTGGTGTTTTAGCAGGGTGGAGGGAAGGAGGAGGATAAGTAACTTATTGAGAAGCTACTGCAAACCAGGTACCATGTAGACACAATATATCTACAGTGTCTTCCTGAAGGGAGCTCTTTTTATTAGTCTATTGAGGACTAGAAATCTAGCTCCAGGAAGGGTGGTGGTTAGACGAAGTTATATGTCCAATAAATGTCAGAAACAGGCTAAGATTCAATGCTATACAATTGCTTTCATAGTTTGATCAATTCCTGTTTAAACAGTTTCATATTTTCAAATTTTCTACATATACTAGCCTTCCAAAATAAGGGCTACAGTTCCTACTCACTCTGTATTTATATATAATGCCTGTGTATACAGATAGTGCTTAAACAATATCCATGGAATTAAATGGGAAGCCTTCTGCATTAAAAGAAATTGCCTACTAATGATATACATTATACTATATATAGCATGTTGCATAATATACATCATATATTATTCAACATTCTTATTCAAAGGTAACTACAGCCCTAGCTGGTTTGGTTCAGTGTATATAGCATCAGCCGGTAGACTGAAAGGTCCTGGGTTCAATTCCAGTCAAGGGCACATGCTTGTGTTGTGGATTCAATTCCCAGTAAGTTAAGTGGCATGTGGGAGGCAGCTGATCAATGATTCTCTCATCATTGATATTTCTATTTCTCTCTCCTTCTCTCTTCCTCTCTGAAATCAATAAAAATATCTACACTAATAAAAGAGAGAGATGTAAATTGACCATACCTTCATCACGCCCACCATCTAATCAGGAATGAGTATGCAAAATAACCCAACAAATATGGCAGGTTAGTTTACATATGCAGGTGCCCAGCAACTGGGGGAGGGATACTTCTGTTGTTGCAATGGCAATGATGCAGGCATTCTGCACCACTCCAGATGCTCAGGGCCTCTGGGCAGCATGGGAAGGCGGGGCTGGAGGAGAAAGAACCGGCTCTGGGGCTGGAGGGGAAAGGCGGTGCCAGCAGCCAGGGAAAGGAAGGTCCATTCTTGCACAAATCTTTGTGCATTAGGCTCCTACTTTATAATAATCTATAATAATTGAGCATAATATGATATTTAGACTGGACATCCTTCCAGACAACCTTCTGGATGAAGCTAGGGCTGTAAGGAAACCATGTCCCGGGTGCTAGAGGGAAGCTGGTGCCAGCAGCCACAGCAAGGAAGGCCTACTCTTGCATGAATTTGCATTAGGCCTCTAATATATATATATATATAAACTATAAAGGTTCAATAGTCCAGATATATTAAAATGCGAACTTTTGTTTAAGCCAGTGTTTCCCCAACTTTTGACATATGTCTACCCCTTCTATAATTTTTGTAACGCTGAGTACCCCTCGTCAAAAAAAAGGATGTATTTTAATAACAATCAAAATATATTTATTTTTTATTTTTTTGGTACATACACAAAATAATAATAAACAAAAATAAAATTATTCATAATAAAATATAAATAAAAGTTATATTATAAATAACATTTATTTGCACACCAGACCATCTCATGCCTCATAAGATTGTCTTGACTCATGAGAACATAGAATTGGGCGCAGCTAAGCACGGTGCAGTGCATATCCCCACCAAACTCCGGTGCAACACATACCCCCACCAAACTCTTCCTATACCCCTGGGGGTACGCATACCACACTTTGGGAAACACTGGTTTAAGCAATAAAGCCATGTAAATAGTTCATGATAAATTAATATATATTTTATTCCATTAATGATTCTTAGTAGACTCCAGACAGGCTACAGATGCACAATTAACAAAAGATTTATCAAGATGTGAAATTACTTCAGAAGGAAGGAAACTACAATAAAATTTATGATCCTCAAAGTGCCAAAAGTGGGATTTAATTAGGTTCTAGAATTGCAGCGGTGTAGGTGGAAGCTACCCTTACCTCTTCCCAGGACCAAATGGGAGTGCAAAATTTAGGACAATCAACTGAATAACCAACTGAGGACTAGCTAAAGTCCTCTTGTAACCAGGATTTACAGAAGAAGCCACATTATGATGGGTAGGAAGTGCAGAGATTCCTACGGGTATGGCTAAGATTTTGGAGGGATATCTCAGTTGCAAATGTTTTCCCAGAGAAGCATGGCATCTCAACCTTAAGAATGGCTCCTAGTAAAGGGCACAGAACTAGGAAGACAGTCTATTCAATAAATGGTATTGGGAAAATTGGATAGATATGTGCAAAAAAATGAAACTAGACCACCTCTTGCATTACACATAAACATAAACTCAAAATGGACTAAAGACTTAAATGTCAGAGTTAAAACCATAAAAATCCTATGGGAAAACATAGGCAGTAAAATCATGGACATTTCTCTTAGCAATATTTTCTCTGATATATGTCCTTGGGCAAGGGAACCAAATGAAAAATAAGCAAATTAGGTTACATTGATGCAAAATGCTTTTGCACAGCAAAGCAGACCATCAGCAAACTAAAAGACAAACCACAGAATGGGAGAACATATTCACCAAACACACATCTGATTAGGAGTTCATATCCAAAGTTATAAAACACATACAATCCAACACCAAAAACAAACAATCCAATTATTAAAAAATGGACAAATGACATGAACAGACACTTCTCCAAAG
The DNA here is from genome assembly GCA_963924515.1 of Vespertilio murinus. NCBI lineage: Eukaryota > Metazoa > Chordata > Mammalia > Chiroptera > Vespertilionidae > Vespertilio > Vespertilio murinus. The sequence goes on along the minus strand of OZ004714.1, from coordinate 47,791,499 downwards.
AGGACATACACATGGCCAGTAGACATATGTAAAGATGCTCAACATTGAGAATCATCAGAGAAATGCAAATTAAAACCACGATGAGACATTACCTCACACCTATAAGAATGGCTATTATCAATAAATCAAGCTCCAAATGCTGATAAGGATGTTGAGGAAAAGAAATCCTTGTGCACTGGAATGCAGACTGGGGCAGCGGCTGTTGAAAACAGCTTAGAGTTACCTCACATAATTAAAAATGGAACTGCTTTATGACCCAGTGATTCATTCCACTTCTGACAATATATCTGGAGAAACCCAAAACTCTTTGAAATAATATATGCACCCCTTGTTCATTGCAGCACTACTTACAATAGTCAAAACTTGTCCCTCCCCCCCCCTTTTTTTAGCGGATTAAATGTTTAATTCTCAGGGAAACAGACACGTGGCACAGGCTATAGGAATGGGCTCTGCCCTCAGGTGCCAGGCACTCTGGGAAGGTCAGGTGGGTCCCTGGTTCACTCTGCAGCTTGGGACTGAGGTGCAAACACAGTCCTTCAAGGTGGGGGGAGGGATCAGAGCAGCTTCTGTCACTTGGCCTTCGTGACACTGGAAGTTGAAAGTGGCACAAGCATTGGGTGTGTTCCACACCTCCACAGCAAGGCTTGGCTGCCTCATGGTGCACATTACCCATGGCGGCAGCCTCTCCGTGTGGTCCCCAGTGCCTTAGGCGACCCACAGGTTGAGAACCGCTAGCAGGGACATCAAAGACCATTAGAAAACACAGATATTTACATTATGATTCATAACAGTAGCAAAATTACAGTTGTGAAGGAGCAATGAAAATAATTTTATGGTTGGGGGTCACCACAACATGAGGAACTGTCTTACAAGATCCCAGCATAGAAAGGTTGAGAACCACTGACCTAGAGAATATTATGCTAAAAGGATAAGCCAGTTAGAGAAAGACAAATACCATATGATTTCACTTATGTGTGGCATCTAATGGACAAAATAGACTAATAAGCAAAATGAAACCAGATTAATGTATACAGAAAACAGACTGACAGCTATTAGATGGGAAGGGGTAGGTGGGCTGGGTGAAAAAGGTAAAGAATTAAGTAAACACACACACACACACACACACACACACAGACACACACACACAAAATCTCATAGACAGACAGCAGTATGGTGATTATCAGAAGGAAAGTTGGGGTGAGGGTAGAAGGTAGGAGAGAGTAAAGGGGAGATACATGGTTATGGAAGGAGACTTATCTTGGAGAGGTAAATGCATAATACAATATACAGATGGTGTGTTATAGAATTGTACACCTGAAACTTAAATAATTTTATTAACCAACTAGAGGCCTAATGCACAAAGATTTATGCAAGAACAGGCCTGCCTTCCCCTGGATGCCGGCACCGCCTTTGCTCCAGCCCAGAGCCACTTTTCCGCCTTCCCATGCTGCCCAGAGGCCCGGTGCTGCTGGGGCAGTGCAAATACCTGCATTGTCAACATGGCAATGACACAAGCATCCTGCCCTGCCTCCAGCTGCTTAGTGCCTGCATATGCAAATAAACCTGCCATCTTTGAAGGGTTAATTTACATACTCCCTTCCAATTGGCTGGTGGGCGTTGCTAAGGTATGGTCAATTTGCATCTTACTATTTTGTTAATGTAGATATCACTACAATGAATTAAAAAATAGAATTTAATTAAATGTTCTAGAAACTTTAGGAATCAGAATGCAGCTCTAGCTTCCCAAAATATGAATTTTACATTAGGTGATCTTCCAATTTTTTACTGTAATATAAATACAGGCATATAGTCCTTCAATCCTTCAAAGAAATCTTATTAAGAGTTTTTCCCTGAGTGGAGTAGAACTCAAAGCAGACGACAGAGAGTCCTGGGATTTTAGAGGTATCTAGGTGGGTAGCCTCCCATGAAGACTCCTGCTCTCAGTAGTGGGATGAAGAACATTTTCTTATTTCTGGAAATACTTGAAAATAATGGAACTGTTAACCCCGAGTAATTTGTATTGCTAGCCATTTACAATTTTTCCCTGCATGGCAATATAAGGACCCATTATTTACATTACTTTCATCTTTGTTATCATTACTAGTTTTTTTAAAAAGTTGCTTAACCATCATGTCTTCCAAAGGTTCTATGAAAGAACAAAGCAAAAGAACCAATAATTTTCAAAATTGGTATTTGCAGGCTTCTTTCTTTTTTTTAATATATATTTTATTGATTTTTTACAGAGAGGAAGAGAGAGGGATAGAAGGTTAGAAACATCGACGAGAGAGAATCATCGATCAGCTGCCTCTTGCACACCCCCTACTGGGAATGTGCCCACAACCAAGGTACATGCCCTTGACCGGAATTGAACCTGGGACCTTTCAGTCCGCAAGCTGACACTCTATCCACTGAGCCAAACTGGTTTTGGCATGCAGGCTTCTTTCTTAACTCCTCTGATGACAAGTGCTTTATGTACTCCATCCTTTCTAGAAAAGTGCCATTTAAGGCTAACAAAAGGCTTGGATTTTATTTGATTAGTGCATTGCTGTGTATAGAAAATGTTAGAAAGTATGTTTAGAAGACTGTTACTCATGCTACCTAAGTGACAAAACCATGTTCCCTATTAATTTGTTTTACTTTAACTTTGTGATTTTATGTGGTCTCAAAGTTCTGCTTGATTTTGAAGATCAGAAAAACATTTTAGTATAAGACAATAGATAGATATTTCTAAATTGGATAAACATTTATCCTAACTTTTCTTTAAAAATGATACTCACTAATGAATTCATGCCAATCAGAATATGAATTCAGGCTTGAAACATAATTAATTAGGTGCATTTTCTACATTTCAGAGGATCATGAAGATCACACACTTATAATGCATACTATAAATTTAGGTAATCTTTTCTACATGATTGGAAATATATGTATGTATTTTATTCCTCACCCAAGGATATTTTCCTATTGATTTGTAGAGAGAGTGGAAGAGACAGGGAGAGATAGAGCGAAATATCAATGTGAGATAAACACATCGATTGGCTGCCTCCTGCATAAGCCGAACCAAAACCTGTGTTGAGTAAGAGCCTGCAGACAAGGTACATGCCCTTGACTGAAATAGAATTAAGTCTCTTTCCACCAGGCCAAATAGGCTAGAGCTGATTGGAAATATTTTTTAAAAAATCTTTTGAGCCCTCACTGGTTTGGCTCAGTGAATAGAGCATCAGCCTGCGGACTGAAGGGTTCAGGATTCGATTCTGGGGAAGGGTACATGCCCGGGTTGCAGGTTCTATCCCCAGTAGAGGGTGTGCAAGAGGCAGCCAATCTATGATTCTCATCTTGAAGTTTCTATCTCTCTCCCTTTCTCTCAGAAATCAATAAAAATATATTTAAAAAAATTTTTGAATTATTTCCTTATTTTTTTTTCCTAATGAAATTAGGCTTGTGTCCAATCAGTTCCATACATCAGAATTACTCCTGGCCCCTGAGTAGAAAAGTAGTTATTGATATATTTGCTTATATCGTTGTCAAAATTGACACTTTCTAATCTATTTTTACCAGGTAGTTTTATGATTTCCTAATATTTTTGTACATTTATCTTATTCTCTAACATGGAGCTTTTCGACCATTGTTGTAAGAATTGAAAGATATGGATTACCTAAGACACAGGAACGCTGGGGTGAGGTTTTAAAAGTTGTCTAAATCTCTCAGGCCTGCCACGACAGCCCTGAGGTGAACAAAACCACCAGAGATATTTCAGAAAGAGATCTGCCACCATGCCCTCACAGTCCCTGTGACAGATAGCAAGATGAGCAATTTAGGGCTTCTGAACTGGTCCAAGGAAGTGTGCTCTCAGCCCACCCTGGGAAAGGGCTTGCAGAGCTAATATCACAGGTAAGGAGAAGCCCTGGGTGCTCCCAGAGCCACACTGGGGGGTGAGTAGTGGAGTGGGAGCGGGGAATCAGGGAAGAAAGAAGGAACAGCCTACAGTGATTGTCTTTACACACGTGACCTGTCTGCCTGTGGTTGGTATTCATTTTTAGAGGCATCCAAGCTGGCTGTAGTATTTTGACCAGTAATTCAAGTTATTCTACAAATACTACATTCTTATTATTTCAGAATACTTGGATTGAGAAAAGTTTTACTGAATTACATACCAATTGGCATCACCACCAGAAATTTCAACATTACATTGGCCAATGAAAAGAAGGAAAGGGTTTTAAGTTTCCTAACTATAATTTCAACTACTGTAAAAATTCAAATGATCATAAAAATTGTTCAAATGATGAATTACTTTCTTGTCTGTGGTGACATTCAAAAGTCTGAAGTGACCATTAAAGAGTTTGAGGAACCAAATGTCACCCTGTCTATCCCCAAGTCTAACAGAAAAATATTTTTCATGAAAGCAAGCTCCAGTTTTTTGTTTCAGTTTTAAAAGTCGCATATGTAGAGTTTTATCTAAACTACGGAGTTGGCCTGGCCAGCGTGGCTCAATGGTTGAGCATCGACTTACAAACGAGTCAGAGCACATGCTGAGGTTGTGGGCTTGATCCCTGGTGTGGGGCATGCAGGAGGCAGCCAGCCGATCAATGATTCTCTCCATCATTGATGTTCTATCTCTTTCTCCCTTTCTCCTTGAAATCAATAGAAATATACTAAAAAATAAACAAAGTAATTAATATCATCCTCATACTTTATATTTTATTATAATATAAAGATCAGAAAAAATAATATTGTTACAAAACACCCTTGATATGCCTCAAATATCCTCCTGTGTGTCCCTTTACATCCTAAAAATATATTTCTGTGTTTAATATGATATAAACAGATGATTGAGAAACACTGTTTCAACATGCTTTCCTGCCTCTACAATACCATTTGGATGCTTTCTGCATGAACTATCTTTCCTACCCCGCTCCCTCCACTTCATGCACAGACTTCCTGGTCCTCCCTCCGCATCCCATTCGGGAGGGCAGGACTCTCCTGTGCAGAGTGAGTGGTGGGCATCCATGGTGCAGTGAGAGGGGCTGCCGTGCCAGGTCGCCATCTGTTATGCCATCCCTGGAATATTCGAGATTCTACATTGCATGTTGAAAGAACGTGGTTAAAATACAAGCTGACAATGTAAAAGGACATTGAGTGGGATGGGGGTGGCAATTTATGTGCCGAAACCAGAACTAACGAGTCTGTAACTACAAACTTCACTCCTTTGGTCTGAAATCTTGCTCGTCTTCACAGCACGATGAACCTCCATCATTTTAGATTTTTCACATAATTATGTATAATAAAATATAATTCATCTTTTTAAAGACTAATAATAGACATGAGATACAAAAGACATATGCTAATATATATTACTAGAAATGGTCTTATATGGGACTAACCAGTTGGTTGTAACCGTGTCTATGTATTAAACTGCCCATCTATGCATGCAGCTACAGTAACAAATGTTGAGACTTGAAATGAAAAAGCTAATATAAAAGGGGTTTATTTTGAGTCAAATTAGGAGTCGTCTTTATTACAGTGTCTCTAAATTGAGATGCCATTTTAAAAACATGATGATTACCAAACTGCCTATGAAATCATAAATCTTTCCAACTGAGAGGACTGACACTAGGTATGTAGCTTAAATGTGGGTACGCGCAAGCTCCTTCAAAGTTATAAATGACTCTCACGGATCATCTTAACCATCTGCTGCTCTGTTTGACCTTATCCCGCTGTGTTCAGGTCACTGCTGGTGCTCAAGAAATGTTCCCTGTTCCGTGGGTGCTGCCGCCGCTGCTCGCCGCCCAGCTGCAGAGAATCCTCCCGGGCTCATTAGTCTTCCCGAGGAGCACTCCGTGTGCTGGGCAGGGCAGAGGGGGGGGGGGCGGGGGGGAGGATGAAAGGTTCATCAGAGACAGCAGCAGCCGCCTTTTGAGAGTAGGGAGGCCTCCAGGCATTTGTGTAGGAAGGATTCCAGGATCTTTTGTGAATTCTTTTTGGTGCTCATTCTTCCAGCCCACCCAGCATTCTAGCCATGTTCTTACCAAAAAGCACTGTAAGGTCACATGGAAGTGAGAGGGGGAAGAGGACATCCATAAAGGTAGGTTAGTAAGCAGTCTTCCTCTGTGGACACGCAGGACTCAAGCCCAGTGTGAACGCTCTCGGGGACTTCAGGGAATGCATCTCTTTGGGGAAAGAAGCTGGATACTTCCTGCCAACCACCACGTCTCATCGGCTGAGGGTCACTCTCGGAGCTTTAACCTTTAAGCACTTCTGGCCTCCCCTTGCTCGCTGAGCAAGGCTGCTGAACAGGAAAGGGGCTCTGGTTGCCGGGCTGTGAGTCCTACACCGGGTCTTCTTTCCAGTAAATGCTAAATGAATATACTCCACAGCTCGTCATTTCTTTTTCTTTCTTTCTTTTTTTTTTTTTTTTGCATAAATTTTATTGATTTTTTTTTTTTTTTTTTTTTTTTTTTTTTTTTTTACAGAGAGGAAGGGAGAGGAATAGAAAGTTAGAAACATCGATGTGAGAGAAAAATCGATCATCTGCCTCATGCAATACTCCCTACTGGGTATGTGCCTGCAACCAAGGTACATGCCCTTGACTGGAATCAAACCTGGGACCCTTGAGTCCGCAGACTGACGGTCTATCCACTGAGCCAAACAGGTTAGGGCCACAGTACATCATTTCAATATATTTTTGTTGTTGTTGACAGTATTACACATTTCCCCAATTTTTTATCCTTCACCCAGCTCGTCCCAGCCCCAGCTCCACCCAGGCTTTCCCACACTACTGTCTGTGTCCATGGGTTATGCCTCTATATATGAGTTCTTTGGTTAATCTCTTCCCATCACTTACCCCACCACCCTTCCCTCTGAGATGTCAGTGTGTCAGACATGCTCCAATGTCTCTGGACCTACTTTGTTTATCAGTTTATTATGTTCATTAGATTCCACATATGAGTGAGATCATACAGTACAATATCCTATTTATTAAATAGGGAATATGCAAATTGACCATCACAAAGATGGTGGCACCCATAGCCACAAGATGATGGCACCCAGTCCCCTCAGATTCACCGGAGTCCCCCAGTCCTTTCAGCCCCACTGGAGAGGGGTGATGGGTGCACGGTGTGGCCTCACCAGCCCTCAGCCCCCTAGCTGCACCCAGGGCCAGCCTGAGGCTCAGGTAACCAGGGCTGGCTGAGGCTTGCACTGCCGGCAGTGGCAACAAAGGTGTGATGGGGGATCACCCTCCCCTGATCGCTGGGTGGCCTCCTGACCCTGAGGGCTCCTGGACTGTGAGAGGGGGCAGGCTGGGCTGAGAGACACCCCCACTTCAGTGCATGAGTGTTCATTCCCTGGGCCTCTAGTCTTAAATAAACTTCATTTCAGCACATCATTTAAATTTAGAAAATGGACATCTCTATTATCATCACCTTATATATTAACACATCTTAGTTACTTACAAACATCATTCATTAAAGAAATAAAGAATTCAGAAACAAGGAAGCCTCAGGTTTGTTTCTGTAACTGCCAGTGTGTTCCCGGGGACTTTCTATGGTGCTGTGAGTCCAACCATTGCAGTACATGCCGACTCTCACCTGGACCTTTAACCATCATTTGTCATTTAGCATTTGAAAGTTACTTGCATCCAAAATTATTCAGTTCTCTAAAGCATTAGATTATGGCTTAAGAGCTTCTATTTGTTTCTCAAAAGCTATTTAACTCAAATGGGATTTAAAATTCTGAAGTAAATACTCCGAACTTCCAAATGCTGCTTCTCCCATAAGTGCTTACACATCCACACAAGTGTGCATTCATCACATTTCAAAGGCTAGTTGCTGCATTTTAACCAGGTCCTCTTTCAGACACTGTACACCGTGCGCTGTGATCCTAACAGCCGCCCAGGCTGGTGACCTTTGCACTTGTCCTCACCAAAGCAGACTCCATGGCGCATGAGCAGACGGCTGGAGAGGGGCCAAACCGGAGTCAGCAAAGCACTGGCCTATTTCAGCCGATGCCTGACTCCTGCAAACCATGAGGGTGCGAACTGGCGCCAAGACGAAGAAAGACTCCAGGTTCCCTTAAAATGCAACCCCATTTGCCACTGGGAGGCAGGTACTTCAGCTCAGCTCCGGTGGGCCGGCGGGAAGGGTTTCTCAACATTCCCTGCCTGCCACGGTCCTTCGGGAAGGAGGAGACCACCTTCCACGCTGATTGCCACCATCCGGTTTGTTGCAAAAACATGGCATTACATCTAGTTTGGAGTTGTTAGCAGACTCGCAAACCACATTTAGAGGTACTTACTTTGATTTTTTGAAGAGCAGCTGTTTTCAGTTACATATTTTAAGTACACCAAAGTTCATGTGTATTTCTACGTAGGAAATCAAAACATTGTCCTTCTTATTAAAATCTGTGTCTGGATGTCCTTAGGCCTTGCCTGGGGCCAGGGGCACAGCACAGATCCCTCCCAGCCAGCCTCATGCTCCGCCGGGCGCAGGGCTTCTGCAAACCCATAGCTCCTCTTTGGTCTCAAGTCCCCGGAGCCAGAGGGGCTGGGAGCCCGGCTGCAACAACCAGGAGACTTTCAGCTTCTCTGAGACTCTCTGAGGTTCAGGTTTCTGGTCTGTAAAATGGGGGCGGTGGTGTTGCCAGAGAAACAGATTGGCGAGATTCCTCCATGGATAGTGGGGGTAGAGTGGTCCTTGCAATATCTTCAGAAAAGGAGTTTCCAAGACACATGAGAGAAGGAGTGTTTTTTTTAATATATTTTATTGATTTTTCACAGAGAGGAAGGTAGAGGGACAGAGAATTAGAAACATCGATGAGAGCGAAACATCGACCAGCTACCTCCTGCACACCCCCTACTGGGAATGTGCCCACAACCAACATATATGCCCTTGACCGGAATTGAACCTGCGACCTTTCAGTCCGCAGACCGACGCTCTGTCCACTGAGCCAAACCAGTTTCGGCAGAAGGAGTGGTTTTTATTTGTGTGAAATTCTATTTCTCAGGTTGCCAAACCCCGTTGTCTTTAAATCCAGCCCTGGAGAATGCGCGGCTGGGATCCAGCAGAGCCAAAAGCGGGCCCGTGCCCAGTTTCCCCTCCACGGTGGGGTGGAGTCCACCGGGGCAGCGGGCCGGACCCAGGGGCAGCGGGCCGGATCCAGGGGCCAATCCGTTGCGTGGGCCCGCATGGCCATGAGCCAGGCGGGCTCATGCAGGAGCGCACCCGGTAAGGGGAGTCCCAAGAGAGCAAGAAGGCCAGGGGCACCGGAGCCAAGAGAGAGACTCCCTTTGTTCCCAGTTAGTGTCTCAGATTTGGCTGCCTTGCGGGGGCCACGCATATTCTGGCCACCGAGTCACTCCCAGAGGTGACCGCATGGTCAGTCTTTTCCCACAGCACCCAGATGTGTCTACTGCCTCTGTCTAGTCCTTTCCCCTTACCCCCCATCAATCTGCAGGGACCAGCCCTGGAGAGTGTCACCTGCAGCTTCCTGGCAGGCTGCACAAATGCATGCCTGTATTACCCAGTGTCTCCTTTACTCCTTTCCTGTGAATAATAACCGGTTATAACACTACCCCTAGGCCCTCACTAAGGGCTGGGTGTGAGCATGAAATGTCAGGATGCCAGCCAGTTGCCTGGTCAGAAACTGGCGTGTGGAAGAGTCCAATACGCCAGCCTCACTGCTTTCTTCCTTCCTCTCACTGAGACCGATTTGTAAACTACCACATCGCTTTCTGTCCAAATATCCCCATGTCTTACCCCTGCTTCACACCCCGGCTCTTTCTAGCCCTCAGCCAGCCTGGAGCTGAGAAAGGTAAATCCCATGGTGCAGGGGGCAGGTCCATGCCTCCAGCTGTGCTATGTACCCAATGGCATTTTCACGTCTAAACCTCCCAGCAACCCCCTAGTTTAGAAGAATAATTATCTGATCTTCACAGATAAGGAGATGAAATTCATCCAGCCAGTAAATAACAGAGCTGAGGTTCAAACCTGGGCTGTCACTCACCTTCTCCTCTGAAAATGCATACAGTTTTAATGTTATGGCATTCGTTTGAGAAATAATATTTCACACTTTGTCTCAAATTGTCTTAAGCTGTTAAAAATCTCTTATTTAACTTTTTGTAATTATGCCATCTTCATGATTAAGCTTCTCGGGAATAAAAAAAAGTCAGTATCTGCCCACCCTCCTTCCCTCATTGGACAAAGACACACTGGATGCCCACAGGAGAGGGGGAACAGTGCTAAGAGTTGGGAGTCCAGGAACAAACACAGGTTCCTGCCCTCAAATAGTTAGCTGAAACCGGTTTGGCTCAGTGGTAGAGCGTCGGTCTGCGGACTGAAAGGTCCCGGGTTCAATTCCATCAAGGGCATGTACATTGGTTGCGGGCACATCCCCGGTGAGGGGTGTGCAAAAGGCAGCTGGTGGATGTTTCTCTCTCATGGACGTTTCTAGCTCTCTCTCTCTCCCTTCCTCTCTGTAAAATATCAATAATATATATATTTTTAAAAAAGATCTTTTAAAAAAAATAGTTCACGGTCAAGTAGGAACAATATTCACACACTAACTGCAATGCCATACAGAAAATGCTGCTCAGAAACATGTCAGGATGCTCCTGACCTTGAAAGAAGTCGTACCAATCCAGGGCTCAGGTTTCACAGGAATCTTTCTCAGAGGAGGCAATACTAGTCTTAGAGGAAAATGCAAATTTACAGGAAGAGAGGCGAGAGGTGGCTAAGAATTTAGAGGGTTCACAGCCAAACACAAAGGAGAAAAATCCCAATATGCAAAAACAGCCTGGTAATCTGAGTCAACATCAGCTTGTTGCTGAGCACAAAGAACAGTGGAGATGTTGAAACAAATAGGTTTATATGCATATTTATATGCATAGCTAACAGCTTGGATTTTATCCTTGTAGGAATCTTTTCCCCATTGATATAAAATGAATTGTGTAATATTTTGCCAAACAATTTTGTCTCATTTTTAAACATTTCTTTTTTTTTAAGTTATGTTTAATAGTTGTAAAATGTGTCAACATTGGAAGATATATAAAAGATAAGCATACAGTTAATACAACATATAAAATTAACACCTGCATAACATAAGTCTCTCATTGCATACTGTCCACTATCCCCTGCTCATATCCCTTTCGTTTCCCACAGAGATAATCACCTTCCTGAAATTTGTGCAAATCTTAGCCACAAAAGTTTCACCAGACAATTATCAACAGAAAATCTACACCTATGTAAACAGCCCAGATAATTTCATGTAGAAAATGTATTGTTCATTTTTCCTTGTTTAACTACATACGTATACATACATTATATGTATACACGCATAAACAAACAAATCAATCAATGAAAATATTAGTATTTACATTTCTCAGTGAGTCACCTACTTTATTTAATAGTATTTTTTGAAGTTCCCTCATGATAATTGGATTTTGTAATTCTTCCTATTAGGTGCTACACAATACTCTGTTGAATTATTGTTTACATCAAAGTTTATCAGTTTTATTAATTATGGCCATTTGGATTACTTTTATTTTTTGGCTGCTATACACAATATCACAGACATCCGTAGTCATTCCTAGAGCACCTGTGGGAGATTTTATGGTCTGAGGGCAAGAATGGCATTGCCATCAGCAGTTAGTGATATTTCCCATTGTCCCAAATCTAGGCAAGCTCAGATAGTATCCACATTTCTAGTCTGTTCTTGTCTAGTTATTCTAATCTACTCTGGTTTAGTCTAGTCTCTTTGAATTGATCCAAGCCTAGTTAGGTCTATTCTATTTTATCTTGCCTATCACTTATTGTGAAATATCTCAGTCTGACTTTAAGTTGCATTTCCTTAACAACAACAACAACAACAAAATATGATAAGAATCTTTTTATATACTGACAGGCTATTTGAATTTTCTCTTCATACCCATGCTAATTTGTCTATCGTACATTTTGCCATTTCAAATTGATCTGTGGAATACTAATCTGATATTTGATATGTGTAATGAAATAGTTTTTCCTGGTTTGTGACCCAGCTGCCTGCCCTCAAATAGGTCATAGTCAAGTGTTTCACTCTTTTGACATTAAGGTCTTAATTTTAATGCATTAATTTTTAATTGAACTTTCACTTAATGCATAGGATTTTTGTGCTTTCTTTAATAAATAATTTCCTATCTCAAAACCATATTTTTTTTGTTTATATATCATCTTTTAAATATCTATGGATTTGTTTTTAAATTTAAATATTTAATCCAATAGGAACTTATCTGGGAGTATGGAATGAGAGGTATCAAATTTAAATATTTTTCTACTGTTAACGAAAAAAAAAACAACAAAAAACATTGAAACCTGTAAAGGAATTTTTGTGAGTTTATTTGAGCCAAACTGTCAACAATTGCCAGGAAGCAGAACCTCAACAGATTGAGATAATGCTCCGAAGAATGGCCAGTTACGTGTCTGTATTTATACATTGCAGTCAAAGGAGGGACATAGGTGGGTTACATGAAATTCTTTGGTGATGGAGTAAGGAGGCAGGAGAAAGCAAGCCTGTGGGAAACCTCTGGGATAGGGTAAAAGGTGAAATGATGGACTTGAGCTTCTTTTACAGAGATAGATACATGACACTCCAATGCAATTAACAGTTGACAATTAACTTGATAACAATAACAATGAGGGAATGTCTCAGGGCCATTTGTTGTGCCCTCAGGGGTCAGGATAAAGAGGAAGCTACAAGTTACTCAGGCATCTCACAGATAGGTTATCTTAGAGGCAGGAAGGCAGATGGGCTCAGTAAAGATCAAAGCTGATCTTTGTCTGGGGAAAACATTGGCCTAGAAAATGACTGCCCACTATAACCTGTTGGAAGTAAGATATTTAATTTTCAAACCATCCTTTGTGGTTACTTCAGGTCTCTCAGTCTGCGAGACTGCCACACAAGACTTCCTTGAGCTCATCAGGTCAGCAAGTGGCTCTTTTCGTTCACACTACAAAATACCTTCTTGTTCTTTGGTTATGTGGGTTTATGGATAGAGGGATATCCAACTTAAATGTTTTCCATACAAATGCTTAATTGTCCAATTGTTATTTATTTTATAGTCCATCCTTTGCAAATGACCTGCAATTGACTATATGTCAGGATTTTATTCCCCACATATGCTTGAATCAGCCTTTATGCATTGATCTGTTTATCTGTCCATGCTCTAATACACTGCTGCCTCATCTTCTACAGCTTCCCGCTCCCTATTGATACATGGGAGGGTAAATGCCCCATTTGTCTTCCTTCAGGTGTGCTATGTCTACTTTTGTCCTCAGAATAAATAAAAAATTTCACCTTTACATCTCTTCCTTTACCTTTTGTTAGATTTACTGTAATTTGATTTTTGCTTCTAGAGTAATTAATTTTTTTAATTACATAGAAATGTAATTAATATTTTATGCTTTTATATCTAACAATTTTGCTAAATTCTTTATTAATTCTAATAATCATGTACAGAACTTATGGGTAATAATTTCATAGCTAATTAACCGATGATCAATTTCACTACAATATTGAATAAGAATTGGAGACATAGGAATCTTGTGTTTTTCTAATGCCAAAGGTAAATCTTGCAAAATTTGCCATCAAGTATAATAAATATTAAGGATCTTTCAATGCTCTCTATCACAATGAAAAATCTCACTTGTTCTCTCAGTTTAGCTTTATCATAAATACATACTAAGCTTATTGAATATGTTTTGCTACTACCTAAATCACATTTTTTTCCTCAATTCTTTTAATGTGGTGAATTATACTAGTACATTTGCTAATATTAGAGAAAAGCTATATTCTTAGAATAAATGAAAACTGGTCAAGAGATATGACTTTTGTATATTTTGATGGGTTTAGTTTGTTCTTTCCTTACTTGCACCACTGTTATCAGATTTTATCTATAGGGTTATGCTAATCAATTACCAAAATATTTGAAATATTTCCTCTTGAATTCTCTGGAAGAGGCTAAGTTGAAATTACCTGCTATTTGTTCATTACAAAGGACTCATTTCCAATGCCAACTGAGCCTGGTGTTGTTGTTTTTTGTTTAGGATAAGTTTTCAATAACAATTTTTTTGCTCTTTCAATCCTCTCTTTTGTGTGAAAAATTTTAAATTTCATTTATTTCTTCTATCCTTTATTAATTACTTCTAATTTTACATGTTTATGGCTTATTTTTTCTAACTTCTTACAATTAAATATTTAGCTCATTACACTGAATCTTTGGATTTCTAATATACTAGTAATAAAGGTCAAGCTTCTTAATATGCCATTAACTTCATTCTACACATTTTGATGTGAAGTATTTTAAGTTTCTTCTTTGATCTAATAATTAGTTTTAAATGTGTTGAAGCCCTTTATTATGATGTTGCATAACTGGTCCTCTTTTGTTATTAATAACTTTATTGCATTATGGTCAGAAAATATAGCATGCATCATTTTATATCTTTGAAACTTGTTGAAGCTAGTCTTATGGGCTAGAGTGTTGTAATTTTTATTAATATTAGATATGCTTGTGGAAAGAATTATTCTACAAAAATTGAGTAAAATATTTATTATGTGTTAATAATATTTTATTAAATGAAAATTATTACATTATACACTCTATATTATACTATATAAACTTTTGGATTTTATTTTTGCTTGTTTCTTTGGTCTAAGAAACAAGAGAAGTATATTAAGATTTCCTTTTATGCTATAACTAGTTTTTTTTTATTGGCTCTGGAGAGGAAGGAATGGACAGAGAGAGAGAGAAAAAGAGAGAGATTGATTGTCTTACATATGAGCCCAACTGGGTATTAAACCTGCAACCTATGTGTGTGCCCTGAGCAGGAGTCAAACCTGCAACCTTCAGTTGCACAGAACCAAGTTCCAATCAACCAGACATGATTTATGGTGTAACTATTGAAGTCTGTCTTGTGTTCTACCAATATTATACTTATATCTAGATATGCTCACGTACACATTTTTACCTTAATGACAAAATGACAAAACCACTACAATAAAATAAGTTTGTGTTATCTATTAAATGTGATGATTGAAAGGTTCTCCTCAAGCACATTCTATGGCCCAACAATGTTATATCTTTTGAGGTTATATTAAGAGGTACAAACTTTACAATTTTGTATTTCCCTAGCTAAGTAAACATTTTATTATTAACTAGAGAGAATTGTATCTCTACTAAAGTTTTTCAAATTTAACTTTATTTAATATTTATAACATTTCACCTGCATTGTTCTGGTTATTTGCCTGGTATATTAATATGTGTTTTAATTAATTATGATTATTTATATTTGGAAAAATTTTAACATCTTTTTAATGTATTCTCTATTTGAATCTATTTGATTTTTGTACCGTTTTCTTTTTCCTTACTTGCCTTGTTTTAGCTGAACTGAATAATTTTTATTTTTATATAAAAAATTTTGATAATTAATTAATAATTCTCAATTTCTTCAGAATAAAATAAGGCCCAAATTACAATCATAAACATGAATTCAAAATTCTTTAAAAACAAAATACCTAAATCTAACAGTATTCAAACAAACCACATTGGGTTTATTCCAAGAATGCAAAGTGATTTAACACTTGAAACATAATCAATTTAATTCATTACATCAATAAAGTAAAGGATAAATCATATTGTGATATTAATAGATTTAGAAAAAAAGTATGGCAAAATTCAATAAAAATTTTTAAAATCTTCAAAAATTAGAAATAGAAGGGATTTTTTAAAATTGTGATAGTAGGTAGCAACAAAGCCACAAACAAATAGTATAATTAATGGTAAGAATGTTAAATACTTTCACTCTGAGCCTGAGAATAATGAAATGAAACTTACTATAAATATTTTTAATCAATGTAAAGAAAGGTATAGGCAGTACAGAATGACAATATGAACAAATAAATATTTAAATAAAATATTTAAATTTAAGAATAAAAAATCTTATAATATTCAGATGTTATGATTTAATAGACAATCTAAACTATCTGTAGATAAATTATTAGAAGTAATATGCAAGTATAGCAAGTTCGTTAGATATAAAGTCAATATGTAAAAATCAATTGAATTTATCTGTAGCACCAACAAAGACAAAATGAAATTTAAAAATCAATATAGTTCACAATAAATATTTAGATATGAAGGGATAAATCTAACAAAAATGTGCATAACCTCTAGGCAGAGATCAATAAAATATTACTGAGAGAAATTAAATATCTAAGCAAGTAGAAGCTATACTATAACCATGGATTAGAAGATGAAATGTTTAAAAATTTATCAATACTTTTCCACTTATGTCTAGATTTCATGTAATTTGATGAAAATCAAAGCAAGTTTTTTTTCTTCATTTTTAAAAGTTGTTCTTATTGTAAAATATATATGGAAGTGCAAAGAGCCAAAGATAATCAGGACCCTGGATAGAAGTGTAAGCTTAGCTTCCTCGGCCTGTCAGAAATACAGACTTATTATAAAGCTACAAAGAATATGTTCTATAAAGAGTTACTCTAAGAAACTGATAAGAAAATTCCATTAGAAGATGAATAGGAGACCTAACAAATACTTCATAAACTGAGTGCCCAAATGTCAAATAAACATGAAAATGTGCTCTCACTCTCATTTGGGAATGACAAGGAGGTAACATTGCACATAAAGTAGAATGGCAAATATGAAAACAAGGGACCATTTCAGATGTGGGAGAGAATATAAAACAACAGATATTCTTACACAGTTCTGGTGGGAATGTAAATTGTTTCAACCTCTTTGGGAAAATAAAAAGCAAAACGACGAAACCACTACAGTAAAATAAATTTGTGTTGTCTATTAAATGTGAAGATAAGCACATTCTATGGCCCAACAATATTAAATAAAAATGAATACTCATTTATAAAGACAGCTATTGAATGTTCAAGGCAGAATTACTTGTAATATTCTAAAACTAGAAAACACACACACACATTAAAGGCCTGTGAAAAGTAGCATGGTTCAATTATTATATATTCCTATAATGAGTATCTTTTTAAATGTGTTTGTATAAAATACAATGAATCAGACTAAATTATATGGTTCAGATAGTAAAAGGCTGAACACAAGCAAGAAAATGCATAGCATAATAGAATATTGATTTTTGTTGCTATTGTTGGTTTTCTTTGCTTTGTTGCTTTGTTTTGTTTTTAAGGGGGCAGAAGTCTTGGGTTTGGAAGGCTCAAGTGATTAGCTTCTCAGTAGCCAGCGCTGTTCTTTTCCTTGATGTGGCTGGTTACATGAGTTTGTGCTTGATAATAAACGTTTAAGCTTCATATTTATATTTTATACACTTTCTTTATATGACCACAACTAAAAACATTTTTTTTTTACAAATAAAAGCACTGAAGCTGTTTTAGAAAAATATTGCCTAGAAGGGAGATCATGTGTATCCCCTATATTCTCTAATAAGGTTTCCATAGCAACCCAAGTAGCGTGAGAACGGAGTCTATTAAATTCACTTAGAGTATTGGCTTTCCTGGCTAGCTGTCGCCAGTCTCAAAACTGGAGTCCTTCAGCTTGAGAAAGTGATGTCAGAGCTGTCTGAGTCACGGCAGAAGATCTATAGAGCCCCACACCTCCCCTCAGGGCTGTATTGATGGAACATGTGAGGACACAGTGCTGCTCAACAGAGGGGCTCTGAAGACAGCCTCCTATTTGGATCCATCTAGAGCAGCCGTGGGCTAACTATGGCCCTTGGGCCAGATCTGGCCCCTTTGGCTGTTCTATCCGGCCCACAGAGCCGAAAGAGCCAAGGGTTCTCTTGCTCTCCCCTCCACTCCTTCACCAGCAGCCCAAGATGAGAGTGCCAGCATGGTCAGGTTGCTTTTGTTCCAGCCCTCCGGTCCAGTTTAAGAACCCATTGTGGCCCTTGAGTCAAAAAGTTTGCCTACCCCTGCTCTAGAGGAAGCGCTGAGCCATATCAAAGCCTCCAGCACCCACCACTGCTGTTTTCTCATCAACTCTGTCTTCGAAGCCCCAAAAGGCAATGAATGAGAAACCATTTAAGGTTGGAGGTAGGGGTTTTGCAACCTCCCTACCCCTTATTCTTTCTATTTGGTTATTTCTACCAGAAACATAGTAACACTAAGTTAGTTTATAGAATTTTAGTTTATGTTGAAGATTCTATACATTAGGTTTGGCCCATTAAATCTAGAGCATTCTAATTTTGGAATTCTCCATGTGCTCTATGTGAGCAATTTGGCACTGGGTGGCATGGACTCCTGCTTTAGTATCCCATTGGTAATGCACAGAAATATCTGAAAAGCCTCTCAAAATTAAGAAGTAAAAAATGAACTCCTCAATATTTAGCTTTCCCTCCTCAAGATTCCTGGAATGGGGTCTTTCCCATTCCAATAAGGGCCACACCTTTCCAGTCCAAAACTCTGGAGTCATCCTCGATTGCTCAAACACAATAACTGATCTATCAATAAACCCAGAAACCCCTCTCCTTCGATAGAGACACAGATTCTGACTTTACTCCCCTCCTTGGCTGCTGAGTTCCTCACGCTAGTCACCACCATGTCACCTCAGGTATGACAATCACCTCCACTTGCTCTCCCATTGACAACATTTGGCTTTTCTGAAGAAAATAAGCCATAAGACTGACATGGTCCTCTTGACAGGTTTGGCTCAGTGGATAGATTGTCCATCTTCAGACTAAGGGTCCTGGATTCAATTCAGGTCAAAGGCATGTGCTTTGGTTGTGGGTACATCCCCAGTGGGAGGTGTGCAGGAGGCAGCTGATCTATGTTTCACTCTCATCGATGTTTCTAATTCTCTATCCCTCCCTTTTCCTCTCTGTAGAAAAAAAGCAATAAAATATATTTTTAAAAAAGACTGTCATGGTCTCCAAACCCTCCAAGGAATGCCCATCTCATTCTTAGTCAAATCCCTTACTGTAGCCTACATGGACCTACCGGATCTGGGTCCTCACAAATTCTCTGTTCTCACATACTATGACTGTTCCCTTGCTCACTCTGCTCTAGCCACACAGACCTCTACACAGACCTCTGATCTTGACATTGGGCTTCCCTCTGCTTGGAAAACACCTCCCCAGATATCCACCTCAATCCTAAATGCTACTTTCTCCTTCACCTCAGTCTTTAATTTATGTTCTCAGTGTGACTGTCCCTGGAGCCCTATTGAGAAGTTCACCTGCTTGCTGTGACACTCCTTAACCTCTTCTCCACTTTTCCTTTTCTCCTCAGGATCAGGCTTACATGTTTTATTTATTTGTCTAGTTTATTTTCTGCCTCCATTACTAGAATGTGAGCTCCACAAAGGCAGGCATATTGCTTTAGTCGTTCTGCACCCAATCCCTATACAATGATTGGCATAGAGTAAGTGTGACCATACAGTAAGGTTAAATAAGTACATGAATAAACATCCCCTTCCATGTAGCATATTGACCATCTATATCTTAAGAGTTAATAATTGTTCCTCATAAAAGAGATGTTTGCAATAAAAAAGGACTTCAGACTTTGCAAATTCCATTTCACCCTTGGAGTTTCACAAAGAATGTGCCCATATTGGCAGATATAAGAATTTATATCATTTAAAGGAAGTGTTTAAATTTCTTTAACGCAACATTTTCTCTACTTATTGGTCATTAAATTCTGTTACATACATAAGTTACCATTTATTTGTCTTTAACTTTCATATTGTATGAGTAAGTATGTATGTGTATATACAAAAACAACTTTTAATATTAACTTAGGAAATGTTATATTAGATATAAAATTGGATCTGTGTTCAAGTTCAATTTGATTAAACCAGTCTATGCCTTATCACAATTTCTAGTTATTTGGCTCCACTTAGCCAAGGAAAATAACCCCCAAAAGAAGCTCTTATAAATAGTCTTTGTTTGCTGGGCAATGATATGTTTGTCATTTAAAAAAATAATCTGTAAATATATCATTTAATATTAAATTATAACTTAAATAAATGTAAATAAATATGTCTTATTCAAGAAAATTCCATAATGTAAATTGCCCTTGTAAAAATAATTGTGGAGTTCCAGCCAGGTGAACTGGGTTAACTCCTGCCCCTACCACAAATTATTTGTTATAAGTTGTAATTACTGTGATTATACTTACTGAAGTTCAACAAATGATGTATTTATTGATCTCGCAAGCTCAGTCTTCTATGAAGTCCAGTTTCCTCCTTGGAGAAACCATGGCGGTGCTTAGATCAGGGAGGATGGCTGAAGCAGAGTTTATTCAGGACCTGGCGCAGTGCCTACCTCTCTGCAGATGCAGGAAAAACACTAGCCCCTTTACCGTTCCTTAATTGTCTGTTTCAATACAGTAAATTTGGCTTTACAAAATGAGCTATAAAAATAAACTACACAAAATACATTCAGATGAATATACCTATGATTTATACCTGTCATGCTTTCATGCACATTTTTCTAATTACCTTAGAGCAAATTGTAAAACAAAGCCTTTGTTGAAGCTCAATTATGAATGCTGATTCTAACAATTTGCTCTATACAGCAGGGACTGAGAAACTTAATTCAGAGCCAAGTCCTCCCTAATTTGCCGTAAACTCTTTCAACCATGCTTTTTCTTTCATTTAGTTTTGTTTTCCATTATGGAGGAATTTTAAATACCATCTAAGTAGAATAACATTTTCAATGTAATAGGAGATGATGTCAGGTTACGTAAAGGCATAAAAGTTACTTATGTAAATTCAGTCTTCCAACAACATTTAACAAGAAGCCACCTCTGTATCCACATCTCTGCGCTGGGCCCAGGGGACCCAGGAATACAGTCTGCACCGTTTGTGTGAGCTTACAGCTGCCCATGGACACGGCACTGCAACCTCAGTGCCTATGAGTAGGAACCACCGACTTGCTGCACCGCGTCTTTAGACGCACCAGAACATTCCCCAAGACATCTCTGAGGAGCAGGGACCGCTTCTGGGCTAACGCATTTGGTTAATTAGAACAATTTTACAAGGGGTCTCATCAAACCTCAAGGTTAATTGTATTGAGTCCCCGCTGGAGAAGGCATACAGGATAGACGCTCTAGCTATGCAGATGTAAATAACACTAGATTAAAGAATAAGAATTGAATTGGCTGCCATGGGAAGATAAAAGTGCTAAGGATGGAATTATAAGACTGCTCCTGCCAGCAGGTAGCTAATAAGTGTTTACTATTGATTCTCTGCTTTGCCTCGACTTGAGTAAATGTAGGGAAGCCTTTTAACATTGCTGCGACTGAGTTCATAATAAACACAAACCTGGACTCCAGACTCAAACAGCTCATGGATCCCTTTGACTCACAATATGCTATGATCTTACCACTATTTATGAAAATATTCCTAATAAATCAATGCACTGACACATCCTAAACCTCAAAGCCCTGAATGCCTGGGTCCCATTATTACTTCAACTCAGTTGCAAAGGATTATTCATTTAAATTGGTTTTCATCTCATTTAAAAAACTTTAAAACATACTACTTCAATTAGAACTTCTAAAGGGGTTCAGAATTGCCTAAAACATATCCTCTTTCCTCTACAAGGACTTTTAATCATATACATACAAAATGTGTTGCTGTGAGAATTGAGTTCCAAGAAGGAGGGAAAAAAGGAAGGCATTAAAAATAAATAAGGGAAATTGAGAGCATATGAAAACAAGACAGATGATAAGGGGGGGAAATCTACTCTGCTATGAAACAATGTGGAAATCAAGGAAATGAAATCATCTTTATTTCATGAAAATTATCTTTGTTAGAAAAATGCAGAACGAAAAAGCTTTTACGGAAATTTTACTAATAGATATTCATAGTTATGAGTTAGCATGTGTGTGTGACAGAATCTCAAACTGAACCAGATCTTAGCCACTTTCAAAGTTTCACAGGCGCATCCATTTCCAAGTGTCGTCCAGTAAAACTTCCCCACAAGATGTTCTGTAATTCCTTATTTCTTCAAGGTCTAAATGTTACAGTGATCATATTGCAATTGGCCTCCATTCCATATTTTATTTTTTAATTTTGTTTGAAGTTCAGTATTGACAAATTGCACATTTATATTCACCATCATTTTGGCCTCACTTTTACATAAACCTAAGTTTTGTAAACTGAAGTAGCTTTAAAAACTGGCAAACATTGCAATGTGTCTTAATATACTTAATGAATAACAGTATTCATATCTCATTATAGTTTCAAGATGGTAACTTGACAGTAATGTCAACCTCCCAGGATATTAAGGGCAATGATGCAGTCTCTCCCTGTGCTGTTCTATCCATCACCTTAGTGCAAGGCAGACACTGTTGCCTCAGAGAAAACCCCAGCTGTTCCAAGGATAGTCCCTTTAATGCTCATGGTTCTAGTACTGGAATATCACACTTTTGCATCCTTAGTCATAATTCTGTTTGGAAACTCAGTAATTTCTTAGCAGCAAAATGCACAAATGTCACACCTGGGGGGAAGGCCTTTAGGAGAAGTTACAGGTAAAAGATTCTTCTTCTTGCATAGAGGAGTGACTCTACCAAATCTGAGACATATCCTATCACATCAGGCTAAAGAAAGAAGACCCTGAAGTCTGAAACTGTGGTTCTGAAATTGTTGATCCCATTTTTACAACTAACAATACTCACTAAAGAGCATGCCTGTCTCCCTATGTCCTCACCTGTCAGTGTGTGTATCTCAAAACCAGAACGACTAAAAGAGTTTAAGTTGTTATAAATTACAATCACTACACCAAAATACCTGTGGTTTTCCACCTGTCAAATAGAAAATTCAGGCTAAAACAAAGTGACAAGTAATAGAACTAAAGGTAAAGTCTCATCTTTTGATAGTAAATCATCGTAAATCTATTATAGAAGTAGAATCTGGAAAAAGGCCCTCCAAAGTTTGTTCCCTAAAAGTGACCTAAAGAAATTTTTGTTGACTATAAAGAATATACTAGGCAACTGGAGCTTTATGACATAATGTTCTTTTTTATTTTATTTTAACAGACATATAAAACTAGGCATAAACTGATTATATTTATATCTCATACAAATGTAAAATCAAAAGAAATTACAAGATAAGTCTAACTAAAATTTCAATACTAATAAAAGCCAACAACATTGAAAAGGCAGGATGGCACACCATATTGTCCACTGTTGAAAGTGGCAGGGAAAACAATAACAAAAACTATAGCAAAATGCTCACAACCCATCCCCCCCAGATGGAGAGAAGAATAACTAAATGGTATTATAAATTGAATTAATAAAACTACAGTATTCAAAGAATGAAAGAAAAATAAATTAAGATATTTTGGAGCATTTACTGCACATAGCTATTCTAAGTGTGTGGTGTGTATTAACTCATATAAATTTGTAAGTGTCTTGGGAAACACATTTAGATTTCTGAAAAGATAGTGAGAAATCATAATTTTCCCAGAAAAAAAAAAGATACACAGGAAAGATAGTTGAAAATAATAAATAACAGGTATCACTAAGGAGCTACAACATAGGGATAGGCCATGATGATTTTTTATGGTATTAAATGGACTATCAGGTAAAGAAAGAGATTATAGAGAAGATACAGGTTGACTAGATGAACAATTTTTTAAAATATATTTTATTAATTTTTTTACAGAGAGGAAGGTAGATGGATAGAGAGTTAGAAACATCAATGAGAGAGAGAGATATCGATCAGCCACCTCCTGCACACCCCCTACTGGGGATGTGCTGGCAACCAAGGCACATGCCCTTGACCAGAATTGAACCTGGGACCTTCCAGTCCGCAGGCTGACACTCTATCCACTGAGCCAAACCGGTTTCGGCTAGATGAACAATTTTTAACAATTTTGAGAGTTGTAGGAATATGTACTAGTATTATTCCTGCCTTGCATACAAGAAAACTGCAGCTTGGGGAACTTAAAGTACCCAAAGATGCAATACTCATACTTTAAAAAAAACCCACAGAGATAGGTCTCAGGAAGCTATAACTTTATGACACTGTTGTACAGGGAAAAAGATTCCCATTCATTATAAAGACCTGACCAGCTAAGAGGGACAGGTTCAATCAGCTCACATCAGAAGCTCTTCCAAATTCATGATTTACATCATTTGTTCATAGAATAAGAGTCTGATTGCACAATTGTTTCAAAACATACTTAACCCTATTTAATAAAGAGGTAATATGCAAATTGACCATTACACCCTCACATAAGATGGCTGCCACTATATGGTTACAACCCAAATAGAGCTAGTCATTGGCAGCTGATTTAACCCTTAGTTTGTCAGTTATTTGGTCTTAAGCTTTTCCCGGAGACATACTAGGTTAGTAGTAGGTGTTAGTTACCTCAGAAACCAAATAAAAAAGGCAAAATAGAGTGATGTGTGACATAGACATTTGCATCATATGGGATTTCTGTATAGACCAGCCTAAATGTCTAGAAAAACATAATTTGAGCTGATGCTACTGGATTATGTAGGCCTTCATGGGTTTCATAATGTTTTTGAGAAAGTCAAATTGCAGTGGGACCATGTCTACCTGCCTAGCTTCAGAGTGTATGTATTCCTTCCATCACACTGCTTCAATCCCATCGCATCTCCTTTTCTCGCAGCTATAGAAAAGTGGAATCTCTAAAACACTATCATGATTCCACAGTTCAACTCCAGGAAACAAACAACCTTGATTTTTTTTTCTCATAGGGAACATCTCAGATTCTCATAAAAACATGTTTGTGACTAAAGTTAGCAGGCTGAATGTAATGGGGAGATGAATGGATGCTGAACAAATAAAGATACAGCTGTTATCACTTCATTAATATTCCCTTGAACTGCATCTTCTGGTATGTTAAATGCTACTTTCTTTCTCAAAAGCTGATTAACTAAGTTAGCACGCTACCATTTGTTTTCTGAAGCATCCACATTTAACGTGTTAAGCGATTTCACCCACAATAAGAACTTGGCTTTAAAATACTTCATCAATTTCTCTGACAGTGGACTCATTGTGCCCAGAACCAATGCTTTACAGAATGCAGTTTCCATGTAAAATATTCATAGCTGCCAAAAGATAATTTGGGGAAAGCTTAGTATTATTTTTGCCTGATCTGCATCATGCAATAAGCAGAGTTACACCTGGAGACACAAAATTACCCTTCCTCCAATGCCTCCTGCTCACCGATCCCATTAATTCTGCTTATCTTCTGCACTCCTCATATCCACTTAATTCAGCCTTCATAGGGAATACAGTGTGAAATAGAAATGATCAGAAGGGGGTCACTCCTCATTGTGATGATGGCCCCAAAGGTAGGGTTGCCAGATAAAATAACCAACACCCAGTTAATTTAAATTTTGTAAGCAACAAACATATCTTTTTTATATAGATATAGCCCATGTAATTCATCGAACATATCTAAGCTAAACTATTGATTTTGTGTGTGTATCTAAAATTCAAATTTTAAGCAAAGAGTCTGCATCTTTATTTGCTAAATCTGGCAAGCGTACGCACAATGTGTCTTCTGGAGCTGAGGTCCTAGTTGAGTATATGGATGTCCCTGACTCAGTATGCTTGGAGCCCAGCAGAGAGGCGGTGAAGAGAGCACACCCTCTTCAGATATGCTGGTAGGGGAGGACTATAGGACAAATTTGGGCTTCAGAGACATTTGATCTAGACATTTCATCTTTGTTGCTTTCCATTGAGCATATTGCTTTTGCTTTCATTGAACTTGTTTCTTCATGGGTGCAACAAAAAAATTAGCTTACTAGGCTTCTTAGACTAACTTTCTTTACCTTGCATCCCTGTGTTTTTGTTCCAAATATGGATAGCTTCCTTGGACTTGAGGAGCCAAGTAGCTCCTCAAATCTGGTATACCCATAGGATGCTAAAAAACAAAACAAACAAAACCAAATCAACCAACCAAACAAAAACCCCTAGGATCAATGTTTTCCAGACCAAAAGTCAGCCACTCAGATTGTATCATATCACATGTTTAAGATACAAAATTATTTTGAAAGTTAAAATGAGATAATTCATGTGAAATCACCTACCATGCCCATAAGTTATATAATAGTCAGCAAATGTTAATTCCCTTCCCTCCATCTTTCTTAAGTGCTTGCAAGCTTTGCCATAATAAGAGTCTATATTTAATATGCTTTCAACACAGTGCAGTCTCCTGCTTCAGGACTCCTTCAAAGAAATAAAGTCAATGAAATCCTTCTGAGGAGAGTGAATGAGACATTTGACAGGGCAGCATCACGGGACAAGTGCCACTGGACTTCTTTCACCGATGTCTGATCCTATTGGAAACATTAACACATGGAACGCAGCCACCCTGCGTAACCGGTTTGAATAATAAAGGCATCTTCTTTGAAGTAAAATTCTGAAAAAGGAACTTCAGATTTCAGAGACATTACTCTTTTGAGAAAGTTAACCCTGCAATCTTGGTTGACATTCACTGGGATGCTCTGGAAAATGGCTGTCATTCTACAAGATAGTGTTAGAGTCCCTACATAGCAAAGAAGGGAACACTAATGTCCCATTTCCTCTTTCTGAAAAATCAGAGTGATGTAGACAACTTAAAGAAATCCCAGACAGCAGGTAGGCAAGAAATCACCACCCCTGAAGCTGCTCCCGGAAGGAACAGTAGTTACAATAGCTCACCTTGAACACCTAAGTGCCAGGCTTTGGGCTAAACACTTTATATGCTTTGTGTATTTTGATGTGCATACAACTCTATGAGCTTGATAACGCCATCATCCCACTTTGACAAATTGGCAACTCCAGGAATAGATATGATAAATACCTTGCCTGGGTCATACAATACTAAATGGTGGTACCAGAATGAACGAACGCAGGTCTGTGTGTCCCTTTATGTCAAAGTTTCTCATCGTGT
Organism: Vespertilio murinus; assembly: GCA_963924515.1. Classification (NCBI taxonomy): domain Eukaryota; kingdom Metazoa; phylum Chordata; class Mammalia; order Chiroptera; family Vespertilionidae; genus Vespertilio; species Vespertilio murinus. Next base: position 47,764,620 of record OZ004714.1, on the reverse strand, counting down.
AGGCACAGACCTTCTCCTTCAGAATCATGTTCAAGCTGAAGAGCCTGGGCCCATCCCAGAACTACCTAATCAGACAGCCAAGGCTCAGAACAGGAATTTACACTCATGACAAGCTGTCTCGTGCCTGGAATAAAAGTTAAAGTTGAAAACTCTTGAATTATGTGCTTTTGCCTACCTAGGTTTTTCCATTATTCTCAGCTAGCTCCAAATTTAACTATGCAACTAATAGAAAACACAAACCTCTAAGCCCAAACAACTAACTCATGACAAATTCTGTAGGAAAACACCTGGTCACTCAGGACCGCCAGGACACTGGCCCACTTCTAGGACCGCACAAAGCACCCGAGGGAGCTGGGAGCTACACCTTTGAGAAATCCCCATATGCCATCCCCCACTTCAACAGGGGAAATCTCCAAAATGAATCTTGAAACACTTAGTATTATTTGATAAGTGACTGACTGAGAGTTATCTAGGACCAAACAACATAGCCTTGAGTTTTATTGATCCTTTGTTTATACTGTGTGTGTGTGTGTGTGTGTGTGTGTGTGTGTGTGTGTGTGTGTTTTAATTGTTTAAGAAACTTAAGAGTTAAGATAATCAGCAGAAACAGGTTTGGCTCAGTGGATAGAGCGTCGGTCTGCGGACTGAAAGGTCCCAGGTTCGATTCGGGTCAAGGGCATGTACATTGGTTGCGGGCACATCCCCAGTAGGGGGTGTGCAAGAGGCAGCTGGTCGATGATTCTCTCTCATCAGTGTTTCTAGCTCTCTATCCCTCTCCTTTCCTCTCTGTAAAAAATTAATAAAATATATTTTTAAAAGAAAATCATACAGTTAAATTCATTTTAAATCATTAACTCAAAAAACATTTATTGAGCTCTTATAATTATGCTGAGCATTGCATCTCTTATAAGATGCAACAATGAGTCAATTCTGTTCTCACAGAACTTGTTTTCCCATAGGGAGACTTATAATAAAAAAGGAACAAATAAATAGGTTAGACAGTGATAAATCCTATGGGGGTGGGAAAGGCTAATATGAAGGAGATAGGAAAGGCATAAAACAGGGTGGCTAGGGAATATCTCTTTGGAAATGCATGTTAACTGAAGCCTTTATGATGAGGAGGAACCACGCATGTACAGGTGAGTAAACTAGTTAGCACTGAGAGAACACTAGTGCAAAGGCCCTGAGGAAGAGAGGAATACAAGGAGGAGGTGGATAAAGCAGAAGTCTAGTGAGCTTGGAGGAAGGTGAATCAGGGAAGTAGGCACTGCCAGATCACGGTGCACTTAACATGGTAACCCATGGTGTCTGTACTATATTTCATTCTAAATCCATTAGGCAGTTTCATGCAGGGAATGCCACGATTTGATTTATAATGTCAATAAAAAGTTTTGTGTCATTTAAATCATAATGCATTCTGCCTTTGCTGTAAGGACCAACATTTCCAAACACATAGCCTCATCCTGGTCCTATTAATTTTAATATATTCATTAGGGTGTTTCCTCTTCTGCCCATAGAAATCTTACCCTTCCCGCAAAGACCAGTTCAGTGTCCACTGTGCCCGAGGCTCTGATCCTTGCACCTCATCTCCATGCTTCTCCGGGCATTCTGCCTTTGCTTCTATTTCTGTGCTTGACACAGAATAAGTGGAAATTCATCTTTATGACTCCCACAGTTGTTCAAAGAGCAAGCAAGCATTTGGTGAATATTTGAAGAAAAATCCTCAGCATGGCCCATTAGCTGGGATTTGCATGCAATGCCTAAGGCAACCTTGCATACAGCTCCTGACAGAACAAGCATTTAAAGGGAAATCTGATGGCTCTCCTGCTGGAAACCGCTGAAGGCTTCCTCTCACAAGATAAAAAAAAAAAAAAATACTTCTCTAAAGGGCTTAAAGGGTCATCATAATCAGCTCTGTCCTGATTAACCAATCAATCATTTATCACACTCCCTTTCATGTGCATTATGTTTCTCTATTTACACAAGACTTCTTGTCATTTCCTTAAACCCCTGTGCTCTTCCATCTCATATCCTGTATCTTAAAACCCTAATATGCAAATCAACCGAATGACAGAACTACTGATAGTTATGATGTGCACTGACCACCAGGGGGCAGATGCTCAATGCAGGAGCTGCCCTGTGGTGGTCAGTGCACTCCGACAGGGGGAGTGCCGCTCAACCAGAAGCCAGGCTCATGGCTGGTGAGCACAGCAGTGGTGATGGGAGTCTCTCCTGCCTCCACTCCAGCACTAAGGACATCCCCCTTGGGGTCCTGGACTGTGAGAGGGCGCAGGCTGGGCTGAGGGACACCCCTCCCCACTCAGTGAATGAATGTCATGCATCAGAACTCCAGAATACTATGTTCTTCCTTGTCCCGCTCCTTCATGTTTTCTTCTATCCTCTCTCAACTTGTAGGGATACTTTTTATTCATCCACCTACAGATGACCCTGACTGTACCAATGATATGTAGTTATGTTTTCCTCTGTCCTCCTTTCTCCCACAAATTTACCAGAGTAGAGTATGGTCCTTAAAGTCCTAGCTCTGTGAAACATGTTTCTCTGGGAAATTAATTCAGAAAATGTTGCCTGCAATACTCTTCTCATGAGATTCATAAATGGATAATTGTATACGGAAGACTGAAATTGCACAGCACGGGCACAGAGCCTAGCATGCCAACTCAACCATACTAACATCCTTCAGATGTTTGGGAAACACTTGTTTTAAATTTTGTAAAAGAAAAATAATCACCAAAAGAAAACACCAACCAACACCTCAACTAAATCCTTTTTGTACTGAACTGCAGTGCAAGTGCGTCCTGTGCACTGCATTATAAACTACTTGAGAATCTGTCTTACTTGTCTTTGTGTGGCTCTGGCCTAGAAAGGGCCTGACTTCTCAAAGGGGCTCCACACATTCTGATTGGCTGAGCCACCATGAGCTCACAAAGCAGACTCTGCTAGTTGAGAAGAGCCTGTGTCATCTTCACTTTGCTGCATTTTCTGACGTTCTGTCCTCATCCATTTGTTCTCTCTGTTATCCCACAGATTCACCCCAACTTCTGAAGCAGTTTTTAGGGAGAACTGCATATGTAACCTCATTGGGAATTACTTTCCAATGACAATCTGAACATCTTTGCTGCTCATTTTTTCCTCTTCTCTAATACATTTCAGGAGATCTTTGGAACCTGTATACATTTGGAACTATATACATTTGGAAATTACATACTAGTAAATTTTAGATAATTAATATATATATGTAATCAACCTGATTCTGGTTACAATCTTAAATTCGTTTTGAGTCTAATTTGACAACATAAAAACACAATTCTTTCTGTTTGATCTTATTTCAATCTAACAAATCACACTTCATAAAAAAAATTCAATAATTTTATGTGTTTAAGCTATGTCTTTGTTTATGGCATTAGTCAAAATGTTGCCCTAGAAGCAACTGGAAACTATACTCATGGCTGTTCTTGATCTTTCATATACCATTTTATAGCCCCAAACCCATATATAACTAAATTGATATAAATCTATACCATATTACAAAAGAAGCTCATGAGAGTCTATCAAAGGTTTTATTGAATTCTATATATTCACTTTCTGTATAGAAACTCTTAATCTAGTCATTTATCAACTTTATAAAAGTACACTAATTTAGCAAATATGTAGTGGTCAACTATGTAAATATATAATCTTTCAGTGAATAGCACTTACTTTTCAAATGGTTCTCAACAAATACCTTCACAGTGTCTATCAATGAACCTTTATTAACCAACTCTGAAATCTAGTTTCAAATGTTTTGATAGAAATATCCATTTTCCCCTTTGTAGAAATCATAATTAAAACATCTACATGTTTTCCGGCTTATCTCTGGGTTATAGCCATTCCTCAAAGAAGATCACTGAACGTTTTTAACCTCACCTTTAAATTTTGTCAGGATTTTATTCATTTGACTTAGTGATCAAGACTTTGTTTAGAGACTTTTACTTCTAACCACTGGATATACCAATATGTGCTAATTAGATGAATCACATATAGTTAAGCCAAAATATTATCTTTACATGTATGACCAGGAGTTTTGGTAATAACAAAGTCAAGTTATCTTCTCCAAAAACAAAAATAAGAACAAAAAGAATTAGAGGGACTTATATCCCAGAGAGCTGAATTATTAATACTGGTACCAAGATCCCTGATATGGACTCCCCCCAAAAAGGTTCTATTTATCACAGAGTGTATATATATATTGAATGATTGGTAGCCATGATGTACACTGACCACCAGGGAACAGACGTTCAACACACAGGATAGGGCTCCCTGTTGGGGGTCAGGCAGAAATTGGCTATCCAACATCCCCTGAGGGGTCCTGGATTACAAGAGGGTGCAGGCTAGGCCAAGGGACCTCACTGGTGCAGGAATCTGTGCACCAGGCCTCTAGTCTGATTACAAAATCCTAACTGAGCGAGTCATGGTAGGTAGGCATGCCCAAGGCATATAACTTTTTTAGTAAAAGGTTTATCTTTGCCTCAAATGAGCCCTTTCCATCTAGGCCAACACACTTTTGAAAGAAGGTAACTACCCTCAAGAAAGCACAAAATCTTGTTAACTGTCCTGTAATCAATTCCCACCTTGCTTTTTTCCCACTTTTTTATAATCTTCCTTACCTTTCCTTCTTAATCTCAAGTGCCTAAAAAATAAAAAAAATTAAAAAAAGCTACAAATTTGTTGTTTTGCTGAGCATTTGAGATCTTGCTCTGTGGCATATGTCTTTGGTTTTGCTCAAATAAGCTCTTATAAAAATCTTCTACAGGCTTGGATATTTCCTACATCGACAGTGTCACAAAAAATCAGGTAGTGGTCATATTGCTAAAGAGAAAGTAAGCAAGAAAACAAGATGGTGCAAATGTTTCTTCAGCAAAACTTGGCAGGTCATTGGAGAGAGAATTCAACCTCTTGGCAAATGTCTCCCATCAGAGGGTATAGATCTTTGTACCCAACAGCATTCAACAATAGGACCACCCAAGTAATGTCACTCAAGAGAGTCTGTAATCACAAAGAAACCTACAAATATAGTACAACTTTTGTGGATTACCCTTCACTAGAGACTGCAATGACCAACAAATGTGAGGCTTTTTGTACACTTGGCAGTTATAACTTTGAACGTAGAGTTATAAGCTGACATTAGATTCATTTATTATTTTCTTGCAGCTTGAACAATGTGAGTTATCCATAATTCTTATGACCTCATGGTATTTGGAAAATATTACCTTCCAACCTTAGGATTAGATCCAGAACTGCCTTACCACCAAAAACACTGCCAGAAGACAACCTCTTTGAGTAGTCCTGAGGCCCTTACTGTGTGACATGCCCAGCAATAAGTCTTCAGTAGAATTCCAGAGATCTGGTAGAAGGTAGACTTTGGTTCAAATCTTGTATTTGCAAACTTCCTTGTTCTTTGAATTGGACATTTCACTTAACTGTACTGCAGATTTGTCACTTATAAGATGAAAATATAAGTAAGGTAGTTCCTACCTAATGTATTTTTGGAGGGAATTCAATGAAAAAATGTGAATTTTGTGACACATGTCAAGCATTAAATAACATTAACTTAATTACTCTGACATATCTTATTTATCATGTAGTTTAATATAAGAAAAATGAAACCCATGCTTTTTTATCATAACCCCTCTACAAGCACACATACAAATATATTTGTGTATAAATCCCAGTTTTATTTTATAAGAAAACATGATATATTCAAATGACTGAAAACATCTTTGTTCATATAAGTCTAGGTTAGAGATTTCAGCCCAGAGAAAAATTATCCTTACTTCTATTTTTAAATAAAATTTAAAAATTAAGTCATATTATGAATTCATTTGACCAACATGTGAGCCTGGTAGGTTTAAATAAGCAGGGTCACATTAAGGAAAATATCCTTGTTTCATATCATCCAAACAGAGTTAGAAACCTTCTTTTTAACCTGGGGGATGACTATATGGTCCTCAATATATGGAAATGTTTAAGAAATAACTTTGTCAATTTTGTATCTATACACATTTAAACTATAAACATTTCTATGCCTCTCATTATAGAAAACTCAGTGTTTCTTCTTAAACTTCAAAATATATAAATTCTTTCAGAGAAAATTTAAAAGATTTTACTTAGCAATCTGATTTTTCCCAAGTTTCATAAAAGTTTGATTTTTAAAAATGTATACTAGAGTTTACTCAGAGTTTGCATACATTATGCTATCCTAAAAACAATGTCAAATCACAAACAAGACATTTAACTGACAGTTCATTTTATTTTCCATTTAAGAATGAATCACTTTTGCATGAAAGGTTTCCCATAAGATCTGCAGCTCTCCCTGTGGCTTGCTAATATGTTTGCAAATGACATTGCACCTGCTTTTAGACAAACATCTTTGATGCCTAGAGTATCCAATGCATCAGGGCATTGTCAGCGAAATAGCTGCATGACAAATAGCTTAAATGGATGTAATGAGATACGCTCCATGATTGAGCACCGGACACCGTAACCAGATAGTTCTCAGATGAGAAATGCCTCTTCATGATCCATGTGCCTTCCGAATTTTGCCAGTCTGATGTGCCCTTTGGCCATCTGGATTATCGGTTGGATTTCTCACACACCTCAATGAGTACTTGCCTATTCCAACTCCTGATTTGTTCACACTTTGAGGGAAAGTTCAAACATCTGATTCTAAGATTCTCAATTTTCCCTCATGCATGCATAAATGAATAGGCTAAGTCATGAATTCAAGGAATCTTTTTTGATTATTAGTTTAATATGAATTAATTTTTATCACAAACATTTCACAATTTTTGTGTTTTCATGCACTTTTGAGTTACATTAGTTAACCTTTTTTTTTTTTTTAACTACTATTGTATTCCAGAGTGGTATTGTTGAAATTTCCATTTTCCGCAATCCCAGAAGCACCATTAAGAGAAATTCATGAAAGTAATTAAGGAAAAATCCTTTTGAATGCTGACAGTTTTATGGACATTAGTTTTGGCACGGCCTATTCAATAGGATAATTATTCTTTGCAATTAATAAATCAATTCAGAAAACTTTTTGGTTAAGTGTTTTTAGTGAAGCTGATATTCTCTCTCTAGTATAAAAGAGTGACTCTAGAGGCCTCACAGACAGATAGACTGAAGTAGAAATCTCACTCGAAAGTGGAAGCAAATGAGTAAGGACAGCTTTGGACTGTGGCATCACCGGGTACAGTTTAGCTGCTTTGGCTGGTGCTCAGCCTAAATGTCTCTTCCTCTGGGAGGTTGTCTCTGAACTTTCCTAGCCCTTTTAGCTCCATTCGTTATATTTTGCCTGTCATTTTTATTTATAGCACTTCTTATATCACCTCAAATACATGCAGCTTTCTCTATCTCTCTCTCTCTCTCTCCCTCTCTCTCCCCCCCCTCCCCCCGCATCTGAGCCCTTAGATTTAAAGGATGTGGATTTTATATCTGTATCTTCAATACCTTATATATCTGGCACATAGTACAATAAATGCATGCTGGTTAAATAATAATAAGATTCTTGAAGCATATGATGTGGAGTTCCCTGCTCTAAAAAGGAATTTGCATGAAGCATTCAGGTTTTGAGTCTGATCAACAAGGGTGCATATAGAGGCGGCTCCTGGGTAACAAAGACTTGGAAAGAAGGCCCCTGAGTTTCTGATGATCAGCTTGTGACCCATGTTCCAACTCAAGGAAAGATGAAATTAGCATTGCCCAAGGCAAGGATGATAACGTTGAGAATAAAGGTATTCAGAACTCATTAAAACCGAACTGGCACTGATTATTTTCTGGCACCAATATACGGACGTGACTAAACTATGCCAGCATTTCTGCTTCCCAACTGAATTGATACCTAGAGATGCCTTGTTACTGGGATGATGTTGCCTCCAATGGAAGGACTTTTATTTATGTGAATTCTAAAATCTCAAGTTAAATATGAAAATATTTGTTTTCAAAGCAACAAAAATAATTTTACATATTCAGTTAAGAGCAACCTGTGAGGGTAAATAGTGTCTAGAATTAGTGAGATCAGCAGAAACAGTTTATTTACTAACTTGTTCACCATTACAAACAGCCCTTCGTTAGTCGCCACCATCTATGAGCATATGTCCTCCCTTCATCTCCGACTTGTTGCCCGTCCCCTTCCCTCCACGCGATCTCTCCTGCTGGAGTCAATATTCACACACAGAGAACTGATCGTCTATCAGGCCTCATAGCAAGATTCACTATGTTCTTAGTCCTGAGCTGCACGTAGATGATCTATATAATATTTTTTGTACTTTTTACCAACTGGTTAGCCAATTATTTTAAATCTTTAATAGACCACTTAATACATATCTTGGTTCTTTAGCAAATTATTATGCTAATAAGGTGCCAGTATCCTCAGGACTAGAGGTCCTAAGGAAATGCCCAGTAGGATGGTGACTGGTTAATTATCACTGATCATTAACATTGATGTAGCAATTTCTGTTTACTATAACCATGGCCACCCATTTGTGGGATCTGAAGCCACCCTACCCCCATCACCACCCCTGAGCTACCTCCTGCATCAGCAGTCACTCCGCTACATAACACCTGGACTGAAGCCTCTGTCCTCAAAGCCTGCATCACCACAGTGCAGGGGGGCAAACCCCTCTCCACTATGGCCGGTGCTCATCATCCTCATAGTGACTGTGGATGCTGGAACCTCCTTGCTGATCATCCTTACCATCATCAGCAAATGAGGAAAGTATCAACCAACCACGTGTCCTTCTCAACATACAATTTACACTCGACTGCTTGACCGTGACCATAAATTTCTGTACTTCCTAGCCCATCTGACTACAACTTCCTCTCCATGCCAACAACTTCTTTGATTACTCCCATGATGACTACTCATTGACTTCCTTGAGATAAAACACCCTTTCCTCACTTCTTTCCTCACCCACCTTACATTCTAGAAAGCCTCATTTGAATATTATCCTCAACCTCATTGCCCTTAGGAGTTTTCATCACCTCAAATTTAAAAATCCCAAACCTGCAGGAGTTGAGCTGTATGTGTGCTTTTTATATAATCTAATACCAAGATAATAGACCACTAAAAAAATAATACCACACAACAGGGTTATTCAATTCCCATTTAAATATGCAATCAGTAATCACTAATTAACCCCTTAACTTCCAGCACTACAACTACTAAACTGACATCTCCCAGATATAACAAAGGCATCCAGAACTCAACATTTCCGAACTTAATCTAGGAAACATTTTTCATAAATTTGTTCCTTTCCCAGTATTGTTTTTAAGTAGAAGGGCCCATGTTTTATTTAAATGTGAAAACTATAAACCCCGCAATCATCCTAGGAATTTCCTCTTTCTAACCTTCAATCTCAATTCTTCTCAACTACTTATTGATATCATGTTTTAGATATCTAGCATTTCTATCCTATATCTTGGTTGGCATCGGTATTAAGAAACTTGTAATTTTATATTTATCAGTATTATCACCTGATTATCATCTGTAAGCTTACTAAACTATAAGCCCCATTGAACCAGGATTTTTAAAGTCCATTTTTACTCATTATTTTATCTGTAGGATGTTGCAGTTTTCTTTACTTACAGTGAGCACTACATAAATATTTTCTGAATAAATAGGTGAACGAATAAATGAATACAAGTAAATGTATGTATCACAATAAATATATCATGTATGAAGCAAGTATTCATAATCCTTATCATGTAAGAGAAAATCAGAAGCTTAACAAAGGTCAATTAAGCAGAAAATTATGAGTTTGGAAATAAATTTAGGTCATCTCCATTTAACTAATTTCAACTCTTAAGAATCTTGCCACGTTAGCACCATGATGCATATCAACTTCATGCAAAACCTTTTTATTCTCCATTGTCTTTTTAATTTAGACTCAGAAAAGTGTGACCCATTCTTAATGTAATTATCTATGGGTATAGAGAATAATTCCCGTGGAAGGCATTCTAATGTTTTTAAAAACATGCCATTCACTGCTAGTACTTACAAAAGAAATATTTTAATTTTGTAAAATGAAAAGTTTATATAGTCCATACTCACAATTAAGATTGGTACCAAAATGTATCCAAAGCAATCATCATATGAAAGGAAAAGGAATTGGAGCAGAAAATAACAAAAGTGACATTTTTAAACCATCACAGTTATTTTCTATCTTTTATTGAGTGTTTGCCATCTTGTAAACATTGTGCTAAGCAATTTATACACGCAGTAAAAGAGGAATGATTATTATCCCTATTTTATGGATAAGAAAATTGAGAATTAGAGCAAACAATCAAAGCCAGGAGCCAAATCTAACTTCTGTAGGATTCCAGAGCTGCACTTAGCATTAAATTGACTTCCCAGTAAGTAGTTAAGCCTTTCATTCTGAGCCATTACTTAGTGAAAAATAGACAAAAAACATTTTTTCTACTAATAGCATCTGATAATGAAACATTTCAAGTATAATTAGATGGAAAAGGAGAACAAAGACATTTCAAACTTCACTTTTTTCAGATTTTTAAGAAGCAAGTGTTTATTCTTACCCATGAATTCAATCCCCAAGTGGTCTGCTACACAGAAGTCAGCATGTGAGAAAGGGAAACAGAAAGAGAGACGATGATTAGAAAAAATTCCACATGGAAATCAATATGTATAAGACTCTCATGATTGGCCTTCACCAGGTGCTCATCACCTTCACAAAAAAGCATTAATGTTGTATTTTTTCCTGTTATTTGTTTGATGAGAAAACTGCACTTCAGCAAGATTAAAAATCTTACATTGGCCCCAAATGATGAGGCTGGTCTGGGGCACAAATCCAGTCGATCTGACCCCCAAGCCCTCTGACTGTTAAGCTCCACCGCTTCTTACCAAAAATGAATGACCATGTGCCAAGTACACGTGGGCTACCCATGGTTTTACCGGCTAATGTCTGTCTGTGATCAGCAGAGTGATAAACTGAGCCTAGCTCTGCCCAGGCATTCAGCTTAGATGTCTGATCATCTAGATGGTACCTCATTTGATCATTCAATTATTCATACATTCACTTTTATATTTTATTTTATTTTTTAAACTTCTTTTTGATTATGGTATCACATAACTGTCCTCATCCTTCCATTCCCATCCCGGGCCCCTCCCCACATATTCCGCCTCCCCACTGTTGTCTGTGACCACTGGAGTAGGCTTATATGCACACATACAAGTCCTTTGGTTGATCTCTTCCCCTTTTCTCCACCCTCCCCTATCTTCCCTCTGAGGTTTGACAGTCTGATCCATGCTTCCCTGTCTCTGGGTCTGTTTTTGTTCACCAGTTTATGTTCATTATTTCCCCTGGATGCATGAGATCATGTGATACAAGAAATACACTTAATAAGAACCGAAAATGAGACAAGACATAATGGTTATGCTGAGAGGCAAATGAATCAGTCTGTAGTGAGTTTCTTTCTGGGCCAACAGTTCTTTTGAGTCCCAATTTCAATGTCAACAGTTCCTTATGTGTACATGTCAGCAATTATATACATTTTATTTTTTATTTTATTTTATTTTATTTTTGTCTTCTTAGCCTACTACACCATGACTTTGATTCCATTCACTTCTCTCTCCATCTCTGTCCACTCTCCAGGCGACTGTTCCCCTCCGGGTCTCAGTCCCTCTCTCAGTCTTCCTCCACCCACCTCTGTTCCTTCCTCCAGGTGTGTCTCTCACTTCTCTCTCTCAGCTTCTCATTCCGTATCCCTCTATAGGCTGCTGCCAGCTCCCTTTCAGGCCCAGCATCCACATCTGACGAGAAATGTCCTCCCTGAGGACATACTCTCTCATTTACCTCTCCCACTGCCACCACCACCACGACCACCACCACCACCACCACCACCACCACCACCTCCACCACCACCATCACCACCACCACCACCGCCTTGCAGCTGCTGCCCTGGCCTCAGTTTCCCCAGACTCCCTCTTATCTCAGTAAATATTGGAGGCTCTTCTCACTGCACAGTCTGGTTACCATTCCACTCATTCACTTTTTAAATTCTTTTCATTAATGATGATTTCTGCTGCAGCAATATGTTGCATAAATGAGAATAAATGAAAGGAGTATGGCTACAATTGTATTTGTTTCTATGACTGATTACTGTGCTCCCTTTTATGAATTCTTTATTTAGCAAAGAAGTTTTTCTTTTTAGAAAAATATGTATTTAGTTATCTTGAATAATTCAGTGCTTTTCCTATTTGTAAATAATTCATTTTTAATTTCATTGTGGTAAAATATATATAGACTAAAAATTGTCATCTTAACCATTTTAAATGTACAGTTCAGTGTCATTAATTGCATTCACAATGTGGCAAACATAACCACTATATTTCCAAAACATTTCCATAACCCCACAGAGAAACTGTACCCACTGAGCAATAATTTCATTTTTCCCCTCTCTGCATCCACTGGTAATTTCTAATCTACTACTCTCTGTCTCTATAAGTGTGCCTGTATATAGTTCATTTTTTTCATCTATTAATACTTATATTAACTGAGAATGCCTTATATAAAAAAGTTAGTAACAGAGTTTTTAAAAATTAGATATTTTACTTTCTTTGCATGTTTTTTATTTTGACTGTTTAATATATACTGATAGATATTTAGCACACTTTCATGAAAAGACACAATTTTTGTCCTCCAGTAATTCAGAAATCAGTGGGAGCCTGCAGAGAAAAGGCTCTGGTAATTTTTAGTAACAGTGCTATAGTAGAAAACAAAAACAAACCAAAAACATGTATTTTTACATGTTTTGTAAACTTGGTCCCAGGATAAAGCTAAAGAGCTATGTGAAATAATGGAGATTGTAGAAAAGTTGGAAAGCTTATGTTTGAGTTCTAATGTGAATAAGAATCTTCATTCTTTTTTAAGATTTTTAAATTGATTTTTAGAGGGAGAGATGGAGAAGCACCAGTGTGAGAGGGGAAACACCAATCAGCTGCCTCCTGCACACTACCTCCTGGGGGATCAACCCAAAAACCTGGGCATGTCCCTGATCAGGAATTGAACTGGCAACTTTTCAGTGCCTGGGACTATGCTCAACCAACTGAGCCACCCAGCCAGAGCAGAGGCTTCATTCTTAATTTTTTGAGGAGCCTCCATATTGTTTTCTATAATGGCTGTGCAGATTACATTCCCACCAGCCTGAACTAATAGGGCTCCTTTTCCTCCACAACCTCCCAAATAGGTGTCATCACTTGCCTTGTTGATAACGGCCATTCTAACGGGGTGTGAGGTGAAAAGGCTTTGGAGTTTTGATCTGAATTTCCCTTTCTGCTAGTGTAGTGGAGCATCTCTTCATATATCTGTTGGCTATTTGTTTATTTCCTTAAGATGGGTATTTCTTCAGGCTCTCTGCTCATTTTTTTATTGGATTCTTTGTTTAGTGTTGAATTGCATGAGTTCTTTATATATTTTGTACATTAATCCCTTGTCAAAGCTATCGTTTAAAATATCATCTATTGGGTTGCTTGCTTCTTTGTTTTGTTGTCAGTTTCTTTTGCTGTGCAGACACTTTTTAGTTTGATATAGTCCCATTCCTTTATTTTTGCCTTTACTTCCCTTGCCTGTGGGAAGATAACATTATCTCTAGATAAAATTATCCAAGGACCATAAATTTACTACCCATGTTTTCTTCTACATAACTTCCTGTTTCAGCTCTTATATTTAGATCTTTGATCTGTTTTGAATTAATTTTTGTATAAGGGGCGAGCAGTAACCTTGTTTCATTCTTTTGCATGTGGCTTTCCAATTTTCCCAGCGCCGTTTATGGAAGAGGCTTTCTTTTCTCTGTTGTATATTTTTTACTTCTTTGTCAAAAATCATTGCCCATATACAGTGGTTTTATTTCTGGGCTCTCACTTCTGTTCCATTGATCTGTGTGTCTGTTTTTTGTCAATGCTATGTGGTTTTTATTATTGCAGCTCTGTAGTATAAGTTAAAGTAAGGAGTGTAATACTTTCAACCTTGTTCTTTTTTCTCAGGATTGCTTTGGCTATTCTGATTCCATACCAATTTGATGATATAATTTTTTAAATTTATATTTATTTATTTGAGAGAGAGAGAGAGAGAGAGAGAGAGAGAGAGAGACCTCAATGATGAGGGAGTATCATTGATCATCTGCCTCCTGCACACCTCCTATCCACAACCTAAGCATGTGCCCTTGACGAGAATCAAATCTGGCACCCTTCAGTTCCCAGGCAGACACCCTATTGATGGGGCCAAACTGGCTACAGCTCCATTTATTTTTAGAGAGAGTGGGAGGGAGTGGGAGAGGTAGAAAGAGAGAAACATCAATGTGAGAGAGATACATCAATTAGTCGCCTCCTGCACATACCCTGACTGGAGCTGAGGATTGAGCCTACAACACAGATATGTGCCCTTGCCTGGGATGGAACGGGAGACCCTACAGTACATGTGCTGACACTGATGCCACTGAGCCAAACCAGCTGGGGCACACCTTAGGTACAGAGGGCTCCCTCTCTCTATGACACCAAATTGGCAAATCATTAATATTTCTTCATTGATTACTAGCAAGATTTCTTTATACTAAGGTTGGACTATTTGAAGTTGTTTGCTTGTATGTGTACCAAGGGATATACAGATTTCTATCTGAATGTTTGCCAAACTGAAGCAAATAATCTTAAAATTGGCAATATATTTAACAAATGTCAACAACTCTGCTGTAGCCCTTAATCATTCACAGGATTTGTGGTCTGGTAGGTGACCTCAGTATTATATATATATTTTTTATTTACTATTCTATAAAGTCAAAAACCCTTGGAAATTCAAGGCCCACATGTTTCCAAAGTATCCTGGCTTCTTGTGTGTGAGCAATTCAAAGCCTCTTGTTCACAGGCTAGACAGACAATGGAGGGTAACCAACAGTTTTCCCGGATGTGTGTGTGGTGTGGGGAGGTGAGCAGGGAGAGGGTAAAGACCAGTAATAAAACCAATACTTGACTTGATTCCAACCTTAGGATGGGAAGAGACAAGTTGTGGTCCAACCCATAATGAAGAACTCACTGCAATGAGGCATTAGGACAATGATGCATGAATGTGAGTTTCAGTGTCATTCCTATATTAAGAGTAACTGAACAAGGTAATTCTATCATAGAACAGTCCAAAGTGTGGTGTTTAAACCCTAGTTTCCTGGAGTTTGGAAAAGCATGTTACATAAAGATATTATTCAATCTTTGAGAAATTTAGAATACTGCCTTAAAGTTCAACAGTCTTCTCCACAGCAAGAATCCCCAAAGGCCTTCCTCTTTGTGCCAAGGCTCTCCTGGAGGCAGTTCAGGAGGCTTTATTTTTCAGATTGATATAAACAACCATCTTGGCATGAAACCCCTGTGGAGCTAGTGATCTAAAGTACCCACTCTAGGAAATACATGCCAGATAAGTGTGGAGGAAACTAACCACTCAGCTATAAAACATCTCGGCTATAAATGGTTATCTTTATAACTGCAATGAAATATGCCCCTCTGTGGATTCCACCAACAGATCCTTGTCAAGTGATTTTCAATAATAACACTTTAGGAAGAGGTAGTCTGAAACAGAGAAGTCAACATTGGAGTTATAAAGATGACAAGTTGATTCTTGAATGTTTGCTGACCCATAACACCTGAGCTTAGTATTACCTAGTTTTTTCTAGAATCATTTGTTAAGAGATATAATTGTCTCATACTTCAAAAGTGGGTTTGTGTATTCTGCTTGCTCCCAGACAAGATCATGGACAAAGTGATCAGGTTCATATATCAAGACATTGTCATGTATGTCCAAGTTTATCATGACAAGCGAGGCAAACTAGGAAAGGCTTGGACACACTCTAAGATCTGTGAGTGGGAGGGGAACAAAGGCTAATGGAAGACCTGGATGTGATTGTTGAGGGAAGCTTCAGTGTGGAATAAATACATGGATCTATATCCAACCAAAACCCAAGGTTTGGCTACCTACAAAACTCGTGAGATGGGGGCTGGTGAAAAAGGAAAGAAGTTTATTCAAGTGCTGGTAAACTGAGAAAATAGGAGACTCTTGTAGCAAAGCCCATTTCAACATTTCGGTGCAGGCAGAAGTTTTTATAAGGAGGGAGAGTGAAAATAGAACAAAGAAATCAAGGGGAGGGGTGGAAAAGTTCTCTACGTGCAGGCCAGAACAGTCCATTCTGACAGGGACCTAGAAACTGGTCAAGTGATGGTTTGGTGTGAATCATCCTGATTTTTGTCACCCTGGTTTAATAGTTGACTTTCAACAAATCTCCCAGAGCTGTGATGACTGAAGGTCAGAGTCTCTATCTTCTGAAGCTTGTTCCTAGGATTCTTATACAAACATACTGTTTACCTCCAAGCTACATATCAGCCCAAGTTAGCATTTACAGAAACAGTGGCTAAAGAATGGTGAGGTAGGTTGCAATTCCCCTCTGTTATACATAGAATATATATCTTTTGAAATAGATAAGGTATCAGGGGATTGGGGATTAGGGTTATCCACAGGCTATCAGAGTGTGTAACTGTGTCATTAGGGGGAAGAAAATCTGGCAACTGGAAACAGTAGCAGCCAGACCTGAATCTCTGAGGCCTTAGGGCCCACAATAGGGTGGGAAGGAGAGCTAGCAAGAGAGTGAGCTCACTCCTGAAAGGCAAGCAGTAAAGTCCCTTTCTAGGCACCGTGTTAGAGTCTATAAAATTATCCTACAAGGAGAGAAATATTAACAGGAATATTTTTTCCAGCTGTTTAGTGCAAGAGCTACAATATGAATGCAAGTTAGATTCTAAATTCCATGCTCCCTCCACTAAAATATATTACCTCATTGAACACATAATTTTATTTTTATCACCGCATATACATTTGATTTTAAAATTTATACATGTTACTAAGACTGGTGTGGCACAGCTCATTGTAGCATCCTCCCATAGACCAAAAAGTAGCAGGTTCAATCTCTGGTCAGGGTGCATGCAGAAGGCAACCGATTGATGTTTCTTTCTCACATACCTCCATCTCTCTAAAGTCATATATATATATATATATATATATATATATATATATATATATATGAATAAATTTGGAAAGTTAAGAATTGATACCTTTCATACTACTTCCTAAAAGTAATTCCTGTTAATATTTTGTTCTAGTTTTTTTGTCTTTGCTCTTATGGTGTAAAATAAATTTAAAACCAATTTTACACAAAATCAACTTGCATCACATGCCTAAATCAGAGGACTCTGTCCATTTCAGTTATATAGTTCCAATCCCCTTCTCTCCTCCATCACATCAGAACTGACAGTTTTTTTTTTACTGTTGATAGTAAGCCCTGACATTATTACTGTGGCCAGCCTCACATCAGACAGGTCATCAATCATGGAGAAGCAAAACCACTTTTCCAGAAAATCAAACAGTCCCATTCTCCTATTCATGGGCTTTGCTATAAAACCTAGCCTCTTTGTTTCTCTTCTCCAAAGCTCTGTTACTGATTTCTGTTGAACAGACACACCTCTATTTTAAATTCTTCTCTCATACTATAAATAAGACTATTCATTTGCATCAAAGGAGAAGCAGGCAGCCTTGGAGACTGTGCCACATGTTTATGCAGTGCAAACTAAAGATGGGAATTTTGCTCTGTAAAATAGAATGTCAAAACAGGGTCACAGCTGAGGTTTATGATTGACTCTTGGTTAGGCTGCTCTTCAAAGTTACATCTTGCCTAAATAGCTTGTAGAATTTTCCAGTGAAAACATCTTAGAGAATTAGGCTCAACTCTGATTCCATGTCCACAATCATTGATTGAAAAACTAAATAAGAATTCCCATTATATAAAAGAATTCTTCATTCAAAAACCTCACTGCTTCTTCAGTTTTATAATTAACTAGAGGCCCATTGCACGGATTCGTGCACTGGTAGGGACCCTCAACCTGGCCTGTGCCCACTCACAATCCAGGACCCCTTGAGGAATGTTGGATAGCTAGTTTCGGCCCAATTCTCACAGGCCTGATCCAGACAGGAGGGAACCCAATCCTGTGCATTGAGCATCTGTTCCCTGGTAGTCAGTGTGTGTCATAGCAACTGGTCATAGCGACTGGTCAACCAATTGTTCACTCATTTAGGCTTTTATATAGATAGATAATAGTAAATATGTATAGGTGACTGCACAAGGAGATACTGCTCTGGAGACTTACAATCATTCCCCAGCATCTTCTCATATGTTATCGACTTTCCCCTTCTCATATTTTCTCGATGGGCACTTCTATACACTCTATTTCATGTAATTTACAAAATTAGCCTGCAGAGCAGTGCTACTGAGCCTCATTTAACAACTGAAGACAATAAGCCTCTGTAAAAAATGAGATGCTTAAGGTGGAAACGTATCTTAAATCCTGGGAGTGATAGGGACTTGTTTCTTGTGCTCACTGATTATCACTCCAGCCTATCACAGTCAGACATGTTCTTGGTGTTTGATAAAGATGCATCGAATGGGGGGAAAATGCCAACTGGTCAGTTCCCTTGCTCACTGCATATGAGATCTGTATTCCTTCAAAGCATATCCAGTCTGCTTTCTGTCACCTCAGTTTTTTAGGATTCCAAGTAACGTGACACTTTGGTGACAACTTATTCGATATTGGGAAAAAAAAAAACAGTATTGACAAACGTTTTTAGAAAACGCTCCCAAGTGAAAGCATATTTAATTACCATCTACATGACTCTATAATTTTAGAGTTCAAAATCACCAGATTAGTATCTAAGAAAGTCAAACATATGCATACCTTGGTCACATGATTTTTTAATGTTTTTCTTGATTTTAGCTAGAGAAGAAGGGATAGGGATAAAGAGATGGAAACATCGATGAGAGAGAGAACATAAATGAGAGGAACATCAAGCAGCCGTCTCTTGCACTCCCCTACTGGGGATGGAGCCCACAACCCGGGCAGGTGCCCCAACCAGGAATTGAACTGGTGACCTCTTGGTTCATGGGTCAATGCTCAACCACGGAGCCACACCAGCTGAGCTGTCACATGATTTTTGTATGTAATTTAAGATTCTCTTGAACAAATTATCAATTATAAGGAAAATATTAAATTTAGCAAGGTAATTAAAATATTATTATATTTGCTATTTCAGGATTTACCCCTTAGTAGTTTCAAACTATTTAAGCAATCTTCTAAATAACTATCTTATACACTTTTACTGATTCTATCTTTTAGACTTCAATCTATTTTAACATCCATGAAGACACACAGAAGAGATTATGATTAATAGATGTAAGGATTGTAATAAAATAGGGGCAAGTCTTCTACAAAACAAAACTAATCAAAGAGGATGAAAAGTATGTGGCAATCAGCATTATATCTGTTTGTATAGTTTGCACACTAATTACTTAAAGCCTTTGTTAACACATTGTTTTAATGCTATGTTTTTAATCATACTATTGAATTCAAAATTGCAATGTCTTCATAATGAATACTAATTCAGAAGATGATGGGCAAATTTTTAAGAAAAATTGATCTGAAAGACACTCCACTAAACAAAGAACAAAGACGACTAATCCCCACCTCCCCATAGAGATCACAGCTTTGGAAACATGGAGATTTCCCAAAAGAAGACCTCTGCTTCCCACCTGCCCAAGACAGAGGGACCAAAGGAAAGACGCCCCAAAGGATTGTGTGAGGTACAGGATTCTTGGTCCTGGACCAACTGCCCACAGTATTTACCTGGAACATCACATGCATCGATATAATGTAGCTGACCAAAAGCCTCATTCATGATGAAGAGAGAAAGAAAATTCATGCCAAGAAAGGAGCAAAGATAATTCATTTTAGGGTGCAAGTTAGGGTCATAATCAGAAAGAGGCTCATTTAGGTTAGGACTCAGGAAACTGGGAGCAGTGGGGACAGTGTAATTTATGAATGGTGGGTGTAGCTGTTTCAGGATCAAGGCCCAAAACAGGCATACGTGTTGGAAGCTTATTTTTGAGTGATGTCTGAAATTTGGGGGACACTCTGGGGAAATTAGGGAGGACGAGACAAGGCAGACCTGACAGTTGTTGCTTATCCTTTTGGTAACTGCTCTTTCAGCGGGGCTCCCATTTGGAGGCGGCACCTGTGGCCTCTGACAGATAGGCTTGTTCACTGCCAGTGCCTGCTCAGTTCCGTTTGCCTTACTAGTATTTTGTCTTCTGCAAAGGTACTCATTTGTATTGTATTACAAATAATCCTTTAAATGCAAAAGGTAGCTCACTATTTAAAGTTTTCCTGTAAGGAATCACTTAAAATTATGAAAATAAACATCACCTGTTTCCCTCACCTCTCAGCATTGTGTTCTGCCAACCCTTCCCCTAGTTGGCCCCATCGGTACCTGCCTGTTTTTATTCCAGCCAGTCCTCCAGCTCTGAAATCTTTCTTGATGGATTTATAAGTCTTCCTCCTACAAACTCATTCTACCTTTGAAGGCCCACCTCCTCCTGAAGCCATCTCTGAATGCCTAAATAATGTTATCTACTCCATTTTTATAATGATGGATCTGTATTTATATGTGGGACCATAATGCCTTGACTTATAACTAGTGGCGATGTGTATACCATAACTAATTAGGTAAACTGGGACCTTCTTCTACATCCCCTCTTCACTTCCCCTAGTGTCTCTCAGATAGCAGACAAGCAAATCTTCATTGAACCTTTTGAAAGGTATATTGTGAGCTTTTTAAAAAATATATATGAACAATAAATACATATCTATCAACAAGTGAATCTAAAAATCAAGTGAATTAAAAATCTGATGAACAGAATAAACTGGTGAACATAATAGAATCAGGGGCATAGAAAGGGAGTGGACTGACAACTCTCTGGGGAAAAGGGGTGTGGGGATGCAGGAAGAGACTGGACAAAAATCGTACACCTTTGGATGAGGACAGTGAGGGGAAGGGAAGAGGGTGGGATGGGAACCAGGTGGAGGAGAGCCATGGGGGTGGAGAGGGGGGAGAAGAACAACTGAAATAATCTGAACAATAAAGATTTAGCAAATTAAAAAATATAAATAAAACTATAATGATTTCTCTTAGCTATATTTCCCACCTTAGCCCTCCAGATTTTCTGGGATTTTTAAGTAGGTGTTCGTTAACACACACACACACACACACACACACACACACACACACACACACACTGTGTTGGGGGGTACATCGTGTAATTGCCATTGATTTGTGAATCGCCTGAAGGGCAGAAAAACAACAGAAAGAAGGAAATCAGTAAAGTCTTTTCTTTCTCCATTCTAACCCCTCAGTAAACTGAGGCTTTCATACAGGTGACTAGTCATGTGAGAAGTTCTTACTTCAATGTCTTTTGAAAAAGGAAAAGAAAGGGTCTTGAGAGGCGCTAGGGTTACAGAGAAGAAGCCACCCCTGGCAGCCTGCTCTCTGCTCCTGCCGCATGCCCACCTGTTCTCCACATGCCCCTGAGCTCCGCTGTGGGGTGAATGTGAGGGCTTCAACTCAGCAGGCTCTTTAGAGCTCCGGGTCTTTGGAAGAGCTGCTTTCTCTTGCTCATCTTTTAGACTCAACTCAAACAATTCCCAGATAGGGGTTCTTCCCAGTCTCAAATCCTTGGCTCTTTCAATTCTATTCTGTGCTCATGTGCGTGGCCATAGGCTATGCACCCTATCTAGCAGGTAGTAGCTGCTCAAAGCATTTTTGTTGACTATAAACACAAAAGTATTTTAATCAAATCCATGCATTTGTTTAAATGCACACATTCATGGTAATTAATATTTGGGATTGTGCTTTTAAAATGAGAAGAAAAATGAGAAAATTGGGAAGGAAATATGGCAACACTATAGGTTGTATTATTAATTATGATTCATTGTTTCGTTCTGACATTCCAATATTGGGAAACATATTTTTATAAGCACTAGTATGGGAATACTTTCATAGCCTATGAACGTTATGCTGGGTATTTCTATTATCAAGCTTAAAAGTCACATCAATTTATACTTATAAACCCCTGAACACCTGGGAATACTTGATAATGAGCATGACAAAGGGCACATTTGAGCTAACTAATGGATTAATTTGTTACTTTGCAGACTTTAAATGTAGCAGTAGGTTGAAACTTTTTTTCCTAATTGCATAATCACCTGAGACTGTTATTTGTCTCATTTAAATGCAAAGAACAATTCTTTTTATACCTGTTTCCTAAATCCATTTAGCAGTTAATAACATAAGGACTACTGTAAGCTTCTCTTGTTTAATAGAAATAAAGAAATGGAAATTAACTGGCAGAGCCTTCACCCATAATCACTTCCCACAGAGTAGCTAGATTACTCTTAGCAGTATAGAAAAATCAAAGGAAGCTTCTTTATTAAAATAACAGAAGAAACCATCTACACTAATGAAAGAGAAATATACAAATTGACCGTACCTTTGTGACACCCAATCAGGAGTGAGGATGCAAATTAACCCAACAAAGATGATGGATTAATTTGCATATGCAGGCACCACCCCAGCTGCTCAGGGCCTCTAGGCAGCATGGGAAGGTGGGGCTAGAGCGGAAAGAGGTGGCTTCAGGACCAGAGTGGAAAGAGGCGGCTTTGGGGGCATGGAGGAAGGGTGGTGATGGCAGCCAGGGAAAGGAAGGCCCATTCTTACATGAATCTTCTTGCATCAGGCTTCTAGCCCTGTGTAATAAAATGGTAATATGAAAATTGACCCTAACAGTAGAACAACCAGAACAACCGCTGGACCAGTCACTATGAGGCACACTGACCACCTTTTGGTCCCTTTCCCCAGCCAGCAGGCTTAGATCCTCTGATGGTGAACAGGGAACAGGGTTGGGTGGTGGTCCAGCAGTGGGAACAGCCAACCTCTTGGTCCCTTCCTCTGGCCATCAGGTACCAATCACCTGATGGCAAATGGGGAACTGGGCTCGGTGGTGGAGGAGGGCCAGGGAAGATGGCCCTGATCCCAGGCCAGGCATAGGAACCACACTTGTGCACGGATTTCATGCACTGGACCTCTATTATCTAATAATGCCTGTAATTAGCTGGATATTCAATTGAATCCAGGTACTTTGAAGCTCTCACCATCATCCTCCCACTACCTTCATCTATAGTCTTCATAACTTTCTCTATATATTTTCTAGATATTTGAATGGAAATAATAATTCTACTGGGCATTCCACTAGTGCAATAACCTTTGATATTTGGAGAAGGAGCATCAGGGCAGAAAGAGCAGCCAGCCCATGGCTCCAGGGAAGTAGAATGATTCTGGGTGTGAGTGTTGAGGTGGTTGAATTGGAAAGGGAGAGAGGAGATGGTAGTAGTGTGTGGTCAGAGAGTTCATGGAGGAACAAGTAGTATAAGACTTTTTTTATTTGGATGATGTCTTTGGCTTCATATATATATATATATATGTATATATATATATATATATATATATATATATATATATATTTCATTTTAATTATTTATTTCAGCCTTTGGCAAATATTTGCTTAGTGCATTTTCTATAATATATTCTATGAAGACTTGTGCAGGTGTTATAATAATTTTAAAATTTATCTCCCAAATTCTCTGAGTTACCCAACATCTTCCGGTTTCTACTAATCAAACCCTTGCACTAAGGACTGGGGGTTTGACCAGTAGAAACCCCAAAAATGTTGAAGATATAGCCTGTACCCTAAAAAGGTTTTTTTTATAAAGAAAATTATATACATATTTGCTTTATAAGAAATTGACTTTATAAGGAATATATTGTTTTCTGGTGCCCAAACAAATATGGTATGGTAGAAAAATATTAGCTTTTCATTATATGAGTTTTAATTCTGGTTTTTCTCTCAATAACCATGTGTGACCTTAGATTAAGTTACTTAACCTTTCAATGCTTCAATGTCATCATCTACATAAGAAATAAAATGTGCCGAAACAGGTTTGGCTCAGTGGTAGAGCGTCGGTCTGTAGACTGAAGGGTCCTGGGTTCGATTACGGTCAAGGGCATGTACATTGGTTGCGGACACATCCCCGGTGGGGGGTGTGCAGGAGGTGGCTGGTCGATGTTTCTCTCTCATCGACATTTCTAGCTCTCTATCTCTCTCCCTTCCTCTCTGTAAAATATCAATAAAATATATTTTTTAAAAAGAAATAAAATGTGCATGGTTTATGAAATAGTTAAATGAGATGATATATATAATTTTGTAGATATTGTTATTTTCCTACTTAATATTCATTTTCTTCTCTATCACAGTCTTTTCAAAGTGTCAGTGTACTCAGCAAAATGTCTCCATTTTTTCAGCCTTCCTTGTACCATTAGGGTGGCCATATGGCACAGTTCTGTTTTACAGCATTGAAATAGACAAATTCTTGGTTTGACTTTCAGCAAGGTGCTTTGTAAGGAAACCAATTTTATTGATCTATTGATAAACAATTAGCCATTCGCTAGGTTCCCCCCTCCACGTTCACCGGGAGAGTGGGCAGGATAGCCATCCTGCAGGTAGGAGGCAGCCCGACTGGAGACGAAAGCCACATGTTCATCTGGGAGATGAGAGTGACTTAAGGATTCATATGCTAATGGCAGTCTGCCTAGCTGTACCGCCCTACATGTCCCACCCCTCCAGACTTTTCTTCACATCAGACAATAAGACTGAACTTTACCGGTTTGATAATTTAAGTGGGTGTTCCGTTATTTGCAGGTGAACATAGTCTTAACTGGTACCACAGCAGGTCTCTCAGACATAGTAGGCTTGTGGTTATGTTCTACTTGGTTGTATTTGAACTGCTCACCCAAAAAACAAACTGCAAAATTCCTCTAAAGATAACTTTAGATTTATATTGTTTTTGAATAGACATATTTTTTCTCTTATGATTATTCTTTTATCATCTTTACATTGTGTGTGTGTAGTATCTTGACATTATTCTCATAATCTTGAATTCCTGCTGGTTGGTCTGCTTTTTCAAGTAGAGAATCTTCTACCTTTGAATTTTAGCAGTCCTTCATGAATTAACATTGAACAGCTTATTGAAGAATAATCATCAGTCAGTAATCCCTCAAAGTGAACTCCATTTGTTCCAAAAATGCTTTCTAATAGATATTTGGAAGGTGACAGCAGCATTTGCTGCTATAATGCCCCACATTTCTGAGAGCTGAAATTGAGTATTTTCTTAGCTGCATTATCTTCTTCTTCGCAGATGCTTTAAGCCTCCTTTTACCTGAATCTTGTGCCAACCTTTCCAGCTATCTCTTCATTCGCAAGCGCAACCATTTGATTATAAAAAGTTCCATGAATGTTCTGACTAATACAGAATCCTCATTCAAACTGTAGTGGGTTCTGCCACATAGCTGAAAAGGTGATATTCAATTTTCTAAATTGTTCTGAACCTATAATCCCACCCAGGAAATGAGATAAAAAGTTTAGGAGGGAATTCTTCTCCCTAGTTCAGTAATGGTGTATAGAACAACCAGAGCGGGTTTCTCAACAGCATGTGGGCTACCGAACATCTGTATTAGAATGTTCCAGAGTGCCTGCTAAAAATGTAAATTCTTTTAGTGATTTTTAATAAGCTCCTGGGATTATTCTTTGGACTTCAAGTGTGAGATCTACTAAATTATCTGTGTGTGTATATATGTGTGCATGTGTTTATAGTCGCTTAAAGGTTAGGCCGCATGAATAGTTCTTCTCAGTACTTTTTGTGATTGGCTTTCACAGAAACATTCCAAGTGAATGGGACAGATGTGCTATTGCCCTGGCCAGGTAGCTCAGTGTGTTGGAGCATCATCCCGATATATGTGTAAAACTGGTCAGTTTGAACTCTAGTCAGGACATACACAAAAATCAACCACTGAATGCATCAATTAGTCAAACAACAAAGTGATATTTCTCTTTCTCCTCTCTCTCTCTCTCTCTCAATTTAAAAAACAGAACTGTTTGTCTTTCTCATTTTGAGCATGTATTTTTTTCTCTTGCTAAAATATTTACACTCTTCCATGTCAATTTTTCTCTTTTGCATATGGCAAAGACCAGAGACAAATGTGACATTTTCTTGTTCTTTTCTTGCGTCCTCCTCTTTCCAGCTTAACCAGTGCCCCTAGTTGCCATCCTTCTTCTGTCGATATGAATAAGAAGTTTTAACATCAGTGCTCTGCTTGCCAGGCGTGCTTTAATCCCCCTCCTGCCTCACGTGCATCAGCACACATTGACATTTTCCTCCCAGGACAGCAGCCTCTTGTAGATCAGCAATTCCCCTTTCCCAGCCATAATGTATGCGTGAGAAAGGAATTCATCTGGCCTCATCAGGGCTGTTTATTGGGCGGGGAAATCCCAGCGTACCATTGCAGTTTGTGGCAGCAAGAGCAACGCCGCAGGGCCGGCAGCCTAGTTTTATCCGCAGGTATTAGAGGAAGGGGCAGTTAATAAGCATCGATCACCCATTAAGCCACATTCTCTATTAAGCACTGCGACTCTGGTGCGTAAAGCTCAGGGCAAGCCTGTGATGCTTGAAACTGTGCCCCCACCTACGTGTTAGAAACCGGTGCATAGAAGCAAAGGTCCTGATATTTATTTAACACGGCCTTGATAAACACCGAGGTGTTCTCCTGGGGAAACAATTTCTTTCGTCTGCAAAATGTGTCTCAATTGGGTTTTTAGTTATTTTAATGGAAGTGCAGTTTCTTTTGTGAAACGGGAACTGCAGACATCTTTTGGCTCCTAGGAGAATAAAAGAGGTGAAGTTATAGAAATAATTACACCCCTAGAGATGTTTTCCCCATTTTCTAGATGAGAACATTCAGCTTCACTGGGGTTCAATAAATTGCCTAAGGTTGTATAACTGATGAATAACAGGGTGATATGAAATTCAAGTTGGCGATTCCAGGTACACCGGGTGTATAAGAGGCATTGCATTACTTTAGTGATACAAAGGCCAGAACTCAAACCCGGCCTCCTATCTCCAGAGACAGCCCCTTTTCCAGCGTAAGGGTCTAACTCCCAGGAGCCCTTTGCGTTCGGGTGAGTACACCACAGAGCAAGCAGCCTTAGGGCCTAACAGCAGCGTCCATCACTGTGTGTAATGGGACCTAATTAGACAGAGACGCCAACGGAAATGTTTTTCAAGCAAACAAACGAGGCTCATAAAAAGAATCACTCACCAGGACATATTAGCCAGCTAGCTTGCTTTCATGCTTTTTGCCATTGTCTGTGATTTATTTTACTTCACTAATATGTAAAAACATGCATCTCAGCTCTCAGGTATTTATGGCATTGGTGTTCTTAATTAATTTCTCTCTCTCTTGAGAGAAAGATGTGTGTGTTTTTCACACACACGCACACACACACACACACACACACACACAGCATCCCAAACAAATGTATACCTATTATAACAGCTGATAGCTCAATTTTGAAAATGAAAAGTATTTTAATAAGCACTGCCTTTATAATTATTAAAGTGTGTTTTTACATAGTTTGGAAATATACATTTCTCTTTAAATCTTCTCAACTATGGACAACAGATATACTGAAGGTGTCCATTGTAATTACATAATTGCATTTGTATCAAACTCTTTTTTAATCTAATGTACTTTGCCTCATATATTTACTTGCTAGGTAAATTGCTTTATGTTGGTTAATGGTTGGTTATCATCTTGATAAATTGTGCTTTTAAAATTCTCTAATGTCCCTTTTTATCCTGATTCTTCCCATTAACCTTGCCTTGCACCTCATTAATACTGAGACTCTTTCCTAACTTTGTGCTGTCCTTTTGTAAAGTGCACTTGACCAGCATCTTGTTCCCATCCCTTCATGCTCTACCTTCAGTTATCATTCAAGTGCCTTTCTTTTAAGCAGCACAAGGTGTGCTTGTTTTCATAATCTCCATCCTTAATGGGAGAATCTGGTTCTTCAGGTTTATTTTAATAGCTAATTTAATGTTAATGCTAAATCCTTTAGAATGTCTTATATGTATGTCATAGTGATACTTTCTTTTCCAACAAAGATGCTTCAGCGCCCAGTGTTTCAGACGTGTGGGCCAGGTCAGTGCCCAAGGCAGGGAGGAGACCTAGCAGGTGAGCCAGCAGTTGGCGTGCAGCAGAACCATATAATTTTCCTCCTGGTCACACGTTTCCCAGGAGCCTTTGCAGTTAGCGGGCCATAGTGTGGATTTCTGGCCAAAAGAAAAATGATATTTTAGTCCCTGGACTGTTTGAAACAGTTCTCTGACAGATCTGGAGAAGGAACTTCCAGGTGGAGTCTGAATTCCTAAATGGGTTCCCAACCTGCTCTGTGACGTGTGTGTGTGTGTGTGTGTGTGTGTGTGTGTGTGTGTGTGTGTAGGCCAGCTCTCTTCCTCATCCCCACCAACAAATACAATATTTGACCATAATATCAAGTGGCAGAAATTTTGATTCATTTTGTCATAAGTGATAGTTTAATGGGTTAATGCAGCCATAGTACCTGATTACTGAATCAAACACTAATAAAAGCAGTTGATTTGAAGTGAAGACTATCCTCAAGAAAATAGATGCTATATAATAAAAGCCTCAAGGGGTCGTTCGACCGGGTGTTTGACCCGGAGACTGGGAGTTCAACCACTTGCTATGATGTGTGTTGACCAGCACAGGAAGGCACGGAACATGGCGGGCAACAGTGATGTGGTGCTGGCAGCATCTGATGGGCCCTGATGAGAGCGAGACCACGGAGGGGTGGTGGAGTATGTGAACAGGTGGTGCCAGGCCAAGGCCAGTGTGAGCTGGGGCCCAATCGCCCCACCAATTGCCCTACAGATGGTGACCAGTGGCAGCAGTGGGACAGGTACACCGCCCGACCCCCAGGCGCTGAGGGAGCTGGGCATGGAGCGTAGCCCCGATTGATCACCCCACAGGTAGGATGGTGGAGCAGGTGAGGGGGTGGCACAAGGCCAAGGTAGTGTGCCAGGTGGAGTTGTGGGGCTGTGAGGCTGGGGGTACAAACTGGGGCCCGATCTCCACAGGCCACCCTGAGGGACCCCACCTGTGTATGAATTCGTGAACCAGGCCTCTAGTCTTATAATAAATAGGTTAAAGGTTCTAAGAGCAAAATTGAGGATTTCCCTTAGAAGAAAGTATTTTTGCAGCTCCAGCCTGAGTTTCTAATCTGCCCGCCTGCCCTACAGACCTGCTGTCCCCACAATCGCCTGAAGCCAGTTCTCTAAAATAAATCATTACATGTACACATAGTTAGTGTGATTAATGGTTAATTAATAATAATTGTTTATGACATATGCCATAGAACTACCCTTAATCATTAATTAATTAAATAATTTATTATTACATATATGTGTGCAATTATATTAATTACACAAAACAGAAGAAACAGACAAAAAGAACCAATAAGAAATTACATAACATATATGTAATATATAATGTATAGTG
Organism: Vespertilio murinus; assembly: GCA_963924515.1. Taxonomy (NCBI): domain Eukaryota; kingdom Metazoa; phylum Chordata; class Mammalia; order Chiroptera; family Vespertilionidae; genus Vespertilio; species Vespertilio murinus. Next base: position 47,735,170 of record OZ004714.1, on the reverse strand, counting down.
TATAACATATATTATATACTGTAAGTCCTCACCTAACATTATTGATAGGTTCAGTGATTTTAAGGAAAACAATGTATAAGGAAGCCAATTTTACTACAGACTAGTTGATATAAACAGTAAGTTCCTAGGGCATCTCATTAATGTTACAATGAAATGATGTTGAATAAAATGGTATTCTTTGAGGGTCGTCTGTATATATCAGTAGTTCTAAATAGTTAAATGACCTTCAACTTCACATTTTAGTTGGCTGGAGATAGAGGATTCAATAGAGAGTGCTAAGCTCCTATGTGGGACATAGGTATGTATATATGTATATGTATGCATGTATGCATGTATGTATGTGTATATCCTATAGGCAATGTTTCTTTGCATAACCCTGACAGATACAGTGAAATATTAGTTTCTTAGGGAAGCTATAAGAAATTATTACAAACTAGAGGCCCATTGCATGAATATTCGTGTAATAGGTCTGCCTTCCCCTGGTTGCCAGCACCGGTTTTCCTCTGGTACCCAGGACCCTGGCCTTCCCTCTGGCCACCACTTTCTGTCTTCCCTCCAGCTGGAGTCTTCACTCTGACCAGAGCCTTCAGTCTTCTCCACTCTGGCCAGAGTGTTGTTCCTGTAGCTCCCCCCTCCCCCCCCCACACGCTCTTCCTCTCATAGAAGGCATCCTGCTGCACCCAGCCACTTCACACATGTGTATGTTTGGGGTTGATTTGCATACTCACTCCTGATTGGCTGGTGGGCACCGTGGAGGTACATTCAATTTGCATGTTTCTCTTTTATTAGTGTAGATAGGATGGCTTAAAATAATTATCCTTTCAAAGTTCTGAAAGCTATAAGCTCAAAATTCATGTGTTAACACGATGTGCTCCCTCCAAAGGCTCTAGGAAAGACTCCTGCCTTGCCTCTTCTAATTTGTGGTTGTTGCCAGCAAACCCTGTTTCTTGGCTTGTGGCAGGATCACTCCAATCTTTACCTCTATTATCATGTGGGCACTTCTTCCCTGTGCCTCCTTTAGGTATTAAAGTCTCTCTTTATGAGGATACAAGTCATAGAATGTAGGGGGCATCCTAATCCTTTATAACCTCATCTTAACATCTGTGAAGAGCATTCACCAGAGCTTCAACATATCTTTTTGGGAAACACAATTCGACCCATGATAATATAGTGGTTGGCATACTCTGATTAATATAGAAATAGATACCAGGCAGAAGTGATACATTTTATATCTCAATTCAGTTTACACCTTGCACCAACTTCTCTAAATTGTGTCAAGCATTAATCTGTTATCATGAAATAAACTGAAGTTCCCTAACTCTCATCTATATACATAAAAGGATAATATGCAGATTGTCATCATGGGAGTTCGGCTGGGAGACCAGGAGTTCAATCATCCACTATGACATATGCTGATCACCAAGAGGTGACGTGGAAAAAGGCAGGCCCCAGCTGGCAGATGGAAGGCCCCAATCGGCCCTGGTCACGGGCCAGGTGTAGAAGCCCTATCCCTGCATGAATTTAATGCACTGGACCTCTAGTTTCAATATAAAGGGCATCTATGATCACACTGGATGAGATGGTTTAAAGTGCCCTCTATGAATGTCATCATGAATACTTCAAATCCTCTTCTTTCTGTCTCTGTAGAACTTTCCTGTGGAAACACTTTGCCAGGTGTATAACCCTACCTAATAAAAAAGTAATATGCAAATTAACCATCACTCCACTATACTCACAAGCCATGTCCACCAGCCACACCCACCAGCCAAACACAGCGAGTATGCAAATAAACCCAACCAAGATGGCTACGGCCACAGAGTGAGGCTTGGGTTTCCCAGGCAACAGAAGAAGACAAGCTTTCCTCCTGCTCTTGCCAGGCCTAGGCCTCCACTCAAGGCTACAAAGTTTCAATTATAGAAGGCAAACAAATCCAAACTGAAATGGCGGCAGCCATGGAACTGGAGAGAGCAGGCTAGGGTTGCCCTAGGCAATGGAGGAAGCAAAGCTTTCCACACACTCTGGCTGACCCAGGCCTCAGCTTTAAGGTTACAAAGTTTCAATTATAGAAGGTACATAAGTCCCAATAGAAAGGGCTGCCAGCCATAGAGCGAACAGGAGGCTTGGCTTCGCTCCAGGCTACAAAGTTTCATTTGTAGAAGGTAAATAAATTCCAGATACGAGGGCCTCTGCTTGGGTCATCAGGGGGCATGACCAGCCTGCAAACCACCATAAACCCTCACCCAGGCGGCCCCATGCCCCAAGGGAACCCCCCACCCTGATCCAGGACACCCTTCAGGGCAAACCAGCTGGCCCCTACCAGTGCACCAGGCCTCTATCCTATTTAATAAAAGAGTAATATGCAGATTGACCATCACCCCAACACACAATATGGTTGCCCCCATATGGTCAAAGATCCTGCCCCTATGTGGACACAAGATAGCCACCACAAGATGGCCATCAGGAGAGGGCAGTTGGGAGGCACCAGGCCTGCAAGGGAGGGCAGTTGAGAGGGACCAGGCCTACAAGAGAGGGCAGCTGGGGGCGATCAAGCCTTCGGGGGAGGGCAGTTAGAGGTGATCAGGCCAGCAGAGGAGGGAAGTTGGGGGCAAACAGGCTGGCAGAGGAACAGTTAGACATCAATCAGGCTGGCATGGGAGTGGTTAAGGGGTGATCAGGCTGGCAGGAAGAAGCAGTTGGGGGCAATAAGGAAGGCAGGCAGGTGAGCAGTTGGGAGCCAGTAGTCTTGGACTGTGAGGGGTATGCCCAGCTCCCCATGGATGAGGATACCTAAACGGGCAGTCAGACATCCCTTGAAAGGTCCCAGATTGGAAGGGTGCAGGCTGTGCTGAGGGATACCACCCCCCTCACCTCTGTGCATGAATTTCATGCAATGGGCCTCTAGTTTAATATATTTGGGCATTTCTGTAAGTATGAAATCTAGTCAGCCTGGGCCATTCTGGTTTTGTGGGGAGTGAAGAGAAGAAGGGAGCCTATAAGATCTGTGTGGCTCTGTGACACTGGGCAAAATGCTTAATCATTCACAACTAAGATTGGGTGTTCTCCTTCCAGGTCGGCATTCTTCTTTTTTTACCTCCTCATTCTGTCTCCTCTGATGATATTTAACTTTGAATAGTCTTCTATGTTCAAATCAAAGCCTACATTTTTAATGTGTAAATGAAAATGGAAAACACCAAACATGGCTATGTAGGCTGTTATCTTGGAATGTGCTGATTCTGTTCAGAGACAATCCAGGTGAAATGGCCTGTGTCCATCCCCCTGGTGGTGTGGCCATTATAAACACATGGAGTGTGCCAAGCACTGGGGATGGAGAGGTGTTTTCTGAACATCTTGTCAAAACCTTACATAGAGACCACATATTGCTCCGACAAGAGAGTGTGTGAAATGTCGTTGTGACAGTGACTACCAAAGGCAGCTCCCAGGAACCAGATGAAAGGACACAGCTGCTGGGAGAACAGGATGCTCCCTGAGGAACCTCCTATCATGCAGCAAATCCTTCTTAATAATATATATATTTTTTAAAAATTCCCAACACCTTTGGAATCAAAGAAGTTTCAGATTAAAGACAGAAATCATAGCTGCAAATAGAAAGAGAACTTCAACACATGGCAGTGGCTGCCAGTGTGTTTCTATAGGAGCAGCCTGACTCTGAGGGACCCAGTCAGTGATGGGAATTGTGCAGGAGGGGCTGCTGGGAGGAACTGGATTCTCAGCATCTCCTAACAACCCTGCGCATCGGTCTTAAGCAACAGCTGAGTTCCTCCCAGGTAAGAGGAGTGAGAAGGGCATCTGATCAGAGGAGCGTTCGGGGGCAGGGCAGAGCACCTTTTCAAGAAGACGAGGCTATTCGGGATGTGCTTCTGCTTCTCAACATTTACGTCTTTATTGGTGCAGGGACCCTGCTTTATTCTTGGTGTTTTTCCTCCAATGATTCTTGGCTTTTCCCATTTGCAATTCATAGTTACTCTACCTATGACAAGGGTCACTCCCTGTAGGAGCAAACATGCAGTGTTGTAATAATAACTGATGCCCCGAGTGACAGAACTACCAGTTTATACTCACTGGCCTGTTTTTGTTTTGTTTGTTTGTTTTGTTTGTTTGTTTTAATATGTACTATGTTACACTGAGGAACAGACAAAGTAATTGGTTTTATTATTTTTAACAACCTGACATCACCTCCATTCTCCCATGTGAAGCAGATTGAAAGACAAGAATATGAAGTCAGTTACATTTTTTCTCTTATCAGTTCTTCATTTTCAAAAAAAAAAAAATACACTCAAGTTGCAGCTGCTCATTTCTTCTGAATAACTAAATTTGGAGAAACTGGAGCAGCTGAAAGATGAAAAGTCTTACAGTACAGATGCATGTCACATGAAGTTTAGAAACCAGTGCGACTGGAGTGATGCATCAATCGGCTGGAAGATCTTAGAACTTGGACTAGACTTGTCTGCTTCAGTGGGATCCGTGTTGGAGGTTCAACTTCAGCTGCTGCTAATGGGAAGCTATTGAGGAGGGGCAGGTAGAACATAGGTTCCAGTAAGTACAGTGTTATTAGGCAGCTGGTGGGGGACCAGGCAAGCAGGTGGCCTCAGAGTAGTCCAAATAGGTGGGAAGATGGAATATAGCTCCAAGCAGCAATATTCAGAAATCCAGGCAGGTGGGCAGGCCCTGGTAGCAGCATCTGTCAGTGGATAACAGTAGCCTACTCAGGTTCTGGTTCCGGATCAGAATTCAGACTCCTTATCTCTGTATAATCTATGTGACCAAAATATGTAACATCTTAATCAATAAAGAAAATTTTTAAAAATGTACACACAAAAAATAAAATAAAGTAAAATGACTGAGCAGAATGCTATCTAGATCTGTTGAAGTTCCTTTTTAAACAGAGACATTGAGGACAACTGAGAATTGATAGCTAACTTGTGTGGAGGGCCTCACAAAAGCCCATGCATAATTAGGCATTAGTACCTGGTTGTGTTCTTGCCAGCTTCATATCTCGACGTTCAGTATTAAAGGCCATTTCAAGCAATTGGGGAATCCATAAGAAATGATTTATGGCAGGACCCAAGTCTTGAAATAAAGTCATTTGTGATCAACTTTGGGGTATGAGTTAAAAAGATGAAAAGGCAAGCAACATTTTAGAATGAAGAGCATCTCCTTTCTAAGAGAATGTAACCCTGAGGCCCCAGGAACTCAGCTGCCAGAGTTCTAATGAAACACATGCTCAGCGGGGTCAGAGGAAGAGCCTTGACAAGGAGGACAGGCAATGAGGGACATGGTCTCCTTGCATTTGGTGCTGCGCTCAGGTTGGAATTTGCCTTGTGAAGAGGGTATCAGGTTGTAGAACCATTGCAATTTGGACTTCATGTATGCAGAGGCTAAAGAGCCCTGTGATGTTCAACTCACATGCACACACAATTGCACACATTATATTTCTGTCTTGTCTTAGCAGGTCTTGAGAACTTTCTCACATCATTAAATACTTTTTTTTTCAAATGCATCATTTTATCATGGTAGGATAATATTCCATCATATGGCCGCACAGTTATTAATGTCAAAAAATCCCCTCTCATGGCACATTTTTATAAGACGAGCTATACTAAATGTGCAATGTTATGGCACCCTTGCCTATAAATCTATGGCGGCATTTCCATTTCCAAGCATGGGATTACTAACTCATGAATATAGACTCCTTTAATGTCCCCATATATTAAAATGCTATATATTTCCCATTTGCTTTCCAAAAAGGTTATGCCAATTGGTATTCCTACCACCGACAGCACCTAAGGGACAGCGCATTTCCAATAGGTTTTGCGGGAAGCAGAGTGCTCAGGCTGGTTGGAGGAATATTTAGACTGAAATGATTTTAGTCATGAGTCTGTGACCTTGGCTCGACTCCAGCAGAGGCATTTTGAGGAAGTCTCCATCACCAGACCCCAGATTAGGCTTAAGGAGGCCAGATCATGTGCATCTGGGGCAAGGTCATATTTCAGCAGAAGTATTTCTGTTGACATTCCCAATGGTAGTAACCCAAATTTACACATTTGTAGCATGATGTTCCTTCAAAAGCTCTCCAGCACCTGCTCCTCCTACTGAATTGCAAAGGGAGAAATGGGCTGTGAGGCAACATCCAGGAGGCAGCCTCACTTGGGCACCCACATGTGCAAACAGGTCCCTTTTAAAGAAAACCGGTCTCTCCTCCCAGGAAGGCAGGAGTGTAGAGGGCACAGGAGACTTCCGCCCAGCAGTGCTGACTCCGGTCCCGGTTTCCCCCCACAGCACCCCCACCCCCTTCCAGCTGCATAATCCTGGGCAAATTTCTCCTCTCAGACACAGATTTCTAATAACGGCTATTTCTTAATAGGGTTACACAAGGTAAACAAACAAACAAACAAAAATCCACCCTATATTCTGCTAAGATGCTATAAATAGTAAGATACCTTCCATAATTATTTCCAATTAAATAATTACCTGGACCTTGATCTTGATAGTTCTGTTCAACTCTTTTGATTATGTTTTTATTTTATTTTACTTTATTTCTAAACTATGCACCACCAATTGCAAAACCATATCTTTCTTCTTCTGTCAGTTAAGTAGCCTTCTTGTTTACCTAAATTGTTGTTGAAACCCCTGGCTCTGGGCTACTTAGGGGAACCTGTTCAGGTCAGTTAAGATGTTCTGCTTGGGTCTTATCTCTTCATGACTCCACCGATCCTGGTAAAGACCAATTGATCTAACTAAGCATGCAGATTAAATCAGTTAGCAACCTCCAAAGCTCCCAGAGACCAGGCAAGGATATAAATGTAAGTCCAGAATTAGAAGTGAGGCAAAACATAAGTAGTGGGTTCTATAGCTAGCATACAGGCATTCACATCCTACTTGCTTTACAAACACTGTTCCAGGCAAACAGAATCTCAGTGCACAGAGTCAGCCTGGGGACCCACACGTGCCGCTCAGAGCAGACACCTTAGTGTAACTGCAGGTTCCTTCTCTCTTGGTCTTGTTTGATTTCTCCTTCCAGCTTTAGGAATGCAACCTTGCCATGCCAGTTTGCCTATATGGAACCCCTCAACTCTGTTTATCTGGTAGGGCTTGTTATATTTTTTTGTAGCAACACCAATAGTTGGCACAAGCACATTTTGAACTAAAAATATAGCTTCAAAATTACCACAGTTCCTCAGGTGCACTGTTGTTTTCAAGTTTTATGACCAGCTATAGATGGGAAATATTATATTTGTAGGTGAGGAAACTACATTGAAGAAATAAAAAGATACATGGCCAAGCTAGGATTTTAACTCAGAACTTCTAAATCCAAAGTTTCTGCTCCTTCTAAAGCAGGATGTTGTCGGTTATCTATGGGTCTTGATATGCAGTTCCTGAATATATTGTTATTCTGTGATTTCCACTGAAATTGAATATTTAGCCACTGCCCCAGGAGGAAAAGTTTGTTACTTATTTAGGTTGAAGTTAATGTCCTAGTGCACACTTTATCTTTCCACCTAAGACTAAAGGCTGCCCTTCCCTGGTTGGAGCTGAAACACTAAAGATAAAACTTTGAAGGTCTCTGGCCAGAGCAGAAGAAAGCAGCCCAGCTCAGGGCAGAGCAGAGCAGAGCAAGCAGACCAGTGTGGCGCAGAGCTGTCTAGCCAAAGTGGCCTGGCCTCAAGGTCCCTCATCCCAAAGCCACCTGACCACAGGACCACCAAACACCAGTGATGTTTTCCCGCCTGTGCTATGTCACAATTGAGCTGTATCACTGAATAAAGGTTCCCTTTATCACACCCAAATTGGGGATTTATGTTTGTATTGAATTGATTTCAACAATCTTCTGTTGATTCTATGGTGATGAGGATGGGATTCTGAAGCAACAACCCGATGTCCTGAGTCATTCAGAAACCAACGCATCTGGCACCTGTGAGCCCCGTATGCTCATTATTGTGACGGTGGTGCCCAAGGGACGTGGCTCCTATGGCAACCTTTCCAGATATCTCTCCAGGAGACAAGACACCAGGTATCATGGCCTACCACCTGAATACCTGGTCCATCCAAAAAGGCACCTCTACAAGGATTCCCCACAGCCTCACTGGAATGGACAGTACCGGACATTGTTAACTAATGCCTGAGTTACAAGGTTAAAATAGAAGGTTCATTTAAATAACACTGAAATTTACCTATTCAAGGTCACCTGAGAAGTCCATTGTGCAATCTGGAAATAAATATTAAAAGTGTAAAAATGCCAAGGCGAGGTTGGCCCGGCACATTCTGGCCAGGACAGAGGTGCCTGAGAAACATTAACCAGGAGGGCTCCTCTCGACTTTTTTGAGAAGCCCACTGCACCAAGGGGTTGAATCACCCTAATATCATAAAGTTGTTTGAGGTGAACATCACCCTGGAAAAATAGTCCTCTTTATGGAGCATGTGAGCGGAGAGGACTTGTTTGACTCTCTGGCAGACCAAGGCTGAAAGACCAGGAAGGAGGCCCAAGCCTTGTTCCTGCAGCTGGTGTCAGAAATCCCGTACTGCCACCAGAGTGGCATCATCCACAGGGGCCTGAGCCAGGGAACACACTGACAGAGGCTGAGCTGAGGGTAAGACTTGCAGGCTTTGTCCTCAGGAGCTAATTTCCTGGCCATAAACTGAGCAGGTTCTGGGCGCCCTCTATTAGGCTGCCTCAGACTCCTTCTGGTGCCAAACCTGTGAGAGGCTGGGGTTGAGGTAGTGAGCCTGGGAGTAGTTCTGTACAGGATGGTGATGGAGACCCTGTGTTTTGTGGGAAAGGACTTTGGGGAACTGAAGCAGCGGATACTGCAAAGGCACTTCTATGTACCATACTTTGTGTCTATCAAATGTCAAACACTTTAAAAAGTAAAAGAAAAAAAGAACAAACCTGGAAGATATAATGAAGGACCCATGGCTCAACATGAACCAGGAGGAGGTACTCAGCCTTACAGCGAGGCACCCAGGGGTGACATGAACCACTAGGTAACAGAGATAATGGAGAGGCTGGGACTTGTGTGGGAAAAGATCCAGGAGTCAGTAATAGAAGGTACAACAAAGTGGTGGTCACATACTTGATCCAAAGCACCACAAAAACCAAGGTGAAGGGCTGCACCATTAGGATAAGGCCCTGCCCCTCTCCTGACCCCATAGCCACAGTCCTTTCCCAACCCGAGAAGTTCAACCATTAACATAGAACACCAAGGAGCCTGCCAGTCCCCCAGCCAGCCTGGAGTCTGGGACTGCCACCCCAACCCAGTCCTCAGAGTGGCCCAGGGGCTCCCCTCCACCTGCTGCAGCAGCAGTGGTGGTGGTGCTCCAGAGAGAATCAATGAGGAAATTCCTTCTGTGCTGGGCAGCCTGATGGTGGGACCCCAGCCTCTCCTTCTGGCCATAGCCAGGGCTGGCAGGGGTGGCTAGCAGGGTCTTCAGCTTCCTATTAAGACTTATTTATAGGCCATCCACTAACAAGCAAAATCTCAAAAGGGCAAGCCAATATAATTTGTTAAAACTGTGGACGGCCAAGGCAGGGCTCCAGTCAAAGACTCTGAGGAGGTCAAGAACTCCCTACATTTTATTCTTCCTTTTCATGTTTTTCCCCAATCCTCACCTGAGAATATATGTTTTCATTAATTTTTGGAGAGAAAGAGAATGGGATAGAAAGAGATAAAAAGAGGAACATCAATCTATTGCCTCCTATATGCCCGACCAGGGATGGAACTCACAACCTAGGTATGTACACTACCCAGAAATTAAACCCATAGCCTTTTGGGGTATGGCACTAGCATTCCAACCAACTGAGCCGCCCTGCCAGGACTCCTTGCACTTTAAATGCTGAGCTTGAAGGTGGGGGGGATCAGCCAGAGGCTGAACACAGACAGCTGCGGGGGAAAGTGGTGCCAGAAATACATGCTGTGTGCAAAGACCCCTGGAGGAGAGGATTGGTCCGGTGATGGTGGAGGTGTGCACACCACCACAATGTTCTCTGCACGAGATTCACATCAGGAGGATTTCCTGTATCTCCATGGCCTGTGGAAGCATCTCCAAAACACCCACTGAGCTTGGAGGACAGCTGGAGGCCCCTGAGGGTCAAGAGGAAAGGCAGTCCTCACTGCAGCCCACCCCTCCACCCGTGTGAATAGACTTTAGAGCCTGGGCTTCTTTTTTTGTGGGGCCCTTTACTCCTCCCCTGCCCTTCTCTTTTCCCATGTTTGTGGGGTTCTTATTAAAGGATTTGGTTCTTCCAGATTTTGTAACAAACTTGGTGCTCTGTTAAAAAAAAAAAAAAGTCAATATCCTAAATCTAGTTGTTTCCTACATTTTTTTTTTTTTGGAAAGTTCTAGTTTCATTAGATGTTGATAGAAATCCAAGAGAAACAGTTTGTACACAAGTTTAAGAAATATGAGTGTTTCCGTGACCAGTGTGGCTCAGTTGGTTGGGCAAAGTCCCAAGCTGGTTGGATACCTGGTCAAGGCACATGCCTGCAGTGAGGGCTCCATCCCCACTAAGAAGGTATTCAGGAGGCAGCTGATGGATGTGTCTCTCTCCCTGTCACTTCTTCACTCTTTAAAAACCAATAAGGAACATCTAAGAAGAAGAAAAAGAAATATGGCTAGTGATATGAAGTCAAACAATTTCTTACTATAGGCCTGTTCTGAGATTCTAATGTTTTATGTGATTTATGACTCTCCAAAGAAGAGAAGTTCTTGTTTCTATCTCATCTACAGCTCAAAAACAAGCCATGGAATAAAATTGGGACAATACGATGTTAACATGAATGCCGCCTTCACTTTTATCTAAATCGCAGTGAGATAATATGGAGCTTCACTCTCTAAACTAAAACACAGACTCATTTGTGGGCTTGTGGGGTAGGGGCTTGGTTTTATTCATGGTCGCCTGCCTTCACCTGTCCACCCAGAAGTGACTCTCATTGTCCGGTCACGGTGATCAGCCATTACCCATAATCTTGCCACAACCTTATAGACAAACTAATCAAAACTCAAATTTTGACTAGCTTTGAAAATAGGATAGTTTACTAACTTGAAAGAGGTCAGTTCTGCCAAAGTTATTATTACTCAAAGTTAGTTGTAATCACACACACACACACACAAAAAAAAAACCACACACAAAAAACAAACAAACAAAAAAACCCCAAAAACAAACCTAAGAGATCTAAATGTAATAGTCTCTAGGTTATCTCCAAAATATAACCCAAACCAATCCCTTTTGTCCATCTGCTTTCACGTCTTCCAGCAGCTATTTCTCCACTTCTCCAGCCCCAGCTCAAATTGCTCCTAATGGCTCCTCAGAGCTTACCACATCAACACTGGGCACTTCAACGTGGCTTTAAGGCCCCACTTAATTTGACTCCACTTTAGCTGCTCAACTTTATATTCTCTATGCATCAAATATTTAATAAATTGGTCTCATCTTGTTTCTGGCTAAGCATCTTTAAACTTTCATTAAGTTGTTCCCCCAACCCGGGTCTATTGTCTTCTCTCTGATCCAAATCCCAAGTAAAACTCACTCGCTACAGAAAGCCATCTCTGACTATTGCAGACCTTGTTTGGCAGATAAGAAAATTGACTCGAAGAAATTGAATTATTTGTCCAAGGCCAGAGACCTGATGCAGCACAGGCAAGGTAGGAGCACAAGGGCACAAGGCTCCCCAATCCCACTCTCCCTCCGCACTGAGGTCCATCCTAAAGTCGCCGCGGGTGTGGTCAGTTAAACTTGACCCATCAAGAAAATGTATATAAAAGGCAAAGAACAAAATGTGAGTCCAAAATTCTGTTACCAGAGAAATCATGAATACATGATTAAAACCTAAACTTCTAAATACATACCCTCAACTGTAAAAAAAAAGAAAAGAAAAAACCTTAGAAAATTTACTAAAAAAGGAAATCTCATTTGCTCAGTAGAACTATACCTCAGGGCAAATTTTCATCTACAGGGACAACTGTTTGTCAAATGCATTCCTTACTAAGCTTTGCAGAGTGTCAATGCCTTTTACTGCCCATCAAATGCTCAGCGTGACAGTCACAGGACTGTTATCTGCAGAATGGGAGGGGGGGGGGATCGGGCCTATGTTGGCATCTAATGTAATTTTACTCTTTTGCAGTTAAACTTTGTATATATTTTTCCCTTAGATAATGGCTCACTATCTTTTTTTGCAACTTATACAAGCTTTCATGATTTGTGAAATTCACATTTCAGTCAAATGAAGTAATTTTACCCATGGTTTAAAAAAAACTGAGAGATGGTAAAATTCCAACAAATGCCTGTCACTCACATTAGAATATGCACATTCTTACAGTTGCAAAAGTTAGGTAATATCATGCTTACTCTGGATCTTAGGGGCCGGATGAGAAAAAGCCATGCATTCGCTCTAGAGACAGAGGGGGAAACAGCACCAGGAAAGCAGGTGAGGTATGGCCACTCCGCCAGCCACGGCACCGAGGACATGTGGCTCCATCTCTCTGGGCTGTTTCCCAGCCCTAACATAGACTGACAACGGACCTGACATCTAGCAGCTTCCTCCTGCATTCTCCTGTCATCTTACGCTTGGGCAAGGGTCGTAGATAACAACACCAGCAAACACTGATGAGCACATAGTTCTACCTTCTTTCTGGATTTCTAGAGGGACAATGAACTTTGTCCAGTCCTAGCAGGATCTTTTCTCATAATCAGGTATAATTCATAAAAAACTTCCTTGTTTAATGTCATGCTTGCTTTGGCCAAGGCTCTGGGTAGGCTGGCGGCTCTCATGCCATAGCAATCACATGGCCACGGAGCAGTTTGGCCGGTCTAGGAGCAGCTCATGCAGAGAAAGTGAGTCTCCTATCTATCCGGGAATGCAGGGGTTCAAGGAGCCTTTTTGGAAACCCTCTTTACAGGGGGGGGGGGGCAGAGAGTGCCCTCCCTTTGTTGTGCCACATTCTAAAACACCTTCTAAAAAACCTATGCAAAGAATAAATAGCTCAGATAAGATATGAAAATAGTGATAGTGGTTGTCATTGCATGATGACACTATTGGGAATATATTAAGTTTATAATGATGTATTTAAATTTGATGAAATAGCTCTAGTCAGTTTGGCTCAGTGGATAGAGCTTTGGACTGCAGACTAAATGATCCCAGATTCAATTCCGGTCAAGGGCAGATGCCTGGGTTGCAGTCTCCAATCCCCAGTAGGGGGAGTGCAGGAGGCAGCCAATCCATGATTCTCTGTCATCATTGATGTTTCTATCTCTCTTTCTCCCTCTCCCTTCCTCTCTGAAATCAATAAAGATATATAAAAATAAATAAGTAAATAAATAAAATTGATGAAACAAAGAGGTACCTCAAAATTTTAATAAAAATACGTAAACTATTTTTTTATTTATCCTGTTTAAATTGACTCTGGGAGATATTTGGCAATTTTAGTTTATTATAGCTCTGCTTCAAGTGAATTAACTATTGTTTTGGTTTCAGGGAAAGGTCAAATTGATTTATGGAAACTATTTTGAGATCTTGTTTATTACATATTTCTAAGCATCACAAATAGCACACTTAACCCAGTCACAGGCCCCTAGCTCCCACTGACATCAAAAGAGCACTCTGCTCCTGAGGGAGGACTTCCTGTCATTACTGCCATCGCAGAGCACTTGACTTGCCCCTCCCGGGGGTTATCTCCAGATGGAGCAGAAGGATGGGGTGGCCCAGGGCCCAGTGGCGGTGGAACTCTGCCCTCCCAGGAGCTGCTCTGGGCTGGGCCCTGAAGCCTAGGTCTTAGTGGCTGCAAATGAGTCAAAAGCAAGGCATTCATTATCGTGCAGCTTTCTAATCCCTACTTGTCACACTTGATGGGAGGAGCTGCATGCCATTTTATTATTATTATTATTATTATTTATTTATTTATTTATTTTTTTGCTCTGTACCACTCGCAGATGTCTTTACAGAAACACACACATTTGAAAATGACAGCATGAACCCACCTTTGAAAACACTCAAGTAGCTTGCTGCAAGCATTAGTCCCAGGGCTGGGAGTGGGCAGGTTGGGATCCTAGGAAAAGTCTTGTTTCTCATTCCTCTACTATCTGGGGCCAATCATCACTCCTGCCCTCCGCTGAGACTCAGTTTCCTTTTATGTTAAGAGTATAGTCAAGCTGATTACGGTATCCTTCATATAAAACTGTCTGTGGTTAGGAGCTCCTAGGCTTGAAAAAGCTTGGAATAGCTAATCAGCATTTAATTTAAATATATAAATGCAAAAATATTCCATTCCAGTGAACTGTGGCACAAATCCTGCCCTCTTACCATTTTCCCTTTAGACTTGCTGAGCATAAAGCCTACTCCATGATTCAACACAACAGCCTCAAGTGTATCCATAGTGACAATCGAGCTGCAAACATCTAGACTACATAATGGATGTTAAATATACTAATTGAATTTTCTTTATAATCAAATAAGCAGAAATTCACTCCATAATGCATTTTAGCATATAATACATAGGAAATAAGCAGTTTTGCAGCCTGGACCACACATAATTCTGTTTATTTCTCACAGAATAGGGTCACCTTTACAGCATTTAATTAGAAGTTACATGAAAATAATTGCTACACAATATCCTTTCTCCTGCTGCCATACATAAATAACTGGATCTGATGACATATTTTGAATATTAACTTGCCTATGCTTTGATCTCTGTGATTGGGGGATTTCTTCTATCTATAGAGTAATGTACTCTTTGGAGCACAGTGGGTGCTACAAGATGAATGTTGGTATCCCCTAAAATTCCACGTGAAATCCTCACGCCCAGCGTGACAGTCTCAGGAGGAAGAGCCTTTGGGAGGTGATTAGGTAGGTCGGGGGCAGTCCTGGTTAATGGGACTGGAGCCATTTTAAAGAGACATCACAGGGCGCCCTTGGCCCTTCCACACGGTGATATTCGAGAAGCAGCCATCTAAGAACCAGGGAGTGGGCTCCCACAGACACTGACTCTGCGCATGCCTTGATCTGGGACTTTCAGGCTCCAGACCATGAGAAGCAAATTTCTGCTGCTTATAAGCGAGTCGGTATACAGAATTTTTATAGCGACATGAATGGACTAAGACAGTGGAGACTGGAGATGTCTCTCCCTGCCAGTACAATGGGAGCTTCCATAGGCCTTGCCCCCACCCTCCGCGAGGGCTGCCAGCCCACAGACCTGCCTGGGACAACGATATTTAAAGCAGCCACATTATTTATCAAGGCCAAAAGCAAAAAAAAAAAAAAAAAAAAAAAAAAAAAAACAAAAAAAAAAACCAAATATCCACCAACTGATAAAAGGATAAGCAAAATGTGGTATATCCATACAAGGAGGAATTATTTGGGGATAAAAACAATTAAATGGTGAGGCACACTACAAGGTGGGTAAACCTTGAACACATTATGCTTAGTAAAAGAGGCCAGACACAGAGGGCCACATACTGTGCGGCTCCACATACATTAAAACCCAGAGTAGGCAAATCTATAGATTTGGAAACTAGATCAGGGGCTGCCAGGGGCAGGGAATAGGGACCAATGGGGGTCCCTATTGGAGTTTTCGTTATTGCTGTTTTGAGGATTCGTTAATGGTGATAGTTGCACAAATTTGTGAATCACTAAAAAGCTGAATTTTGGAGTATGTTTTATGATATATGAATTATATGTCAACAAACAACAAAAGGACTAAGCATAAGGAATGGTTGAGCTATAATGCCATTTTAACCAAGACATGAGTCAAACTCTCAGGTGGCTCAGAAGATCAACTGTTCTGAGATGAGGTGAGGGGGCTGTGTCCATCGGCTGTGGATGCTGGCTGACCCCTCTGGCAGCTCTCCTCAGCCAAAGGCAATTCTTGGAGAGATGGTCAGATTTCCAGCCATTAGCAACCAAGCATCCCAGTAGCTGGAAAAGTAAGCACCAGAATCCTGAAGGAGGGGCTATGATGGTGACCAGGCTGTCTCCGTATCATGTCTTCCTTGCTACTTGCTCAGTTCTGTAAACTGAGAACCAAATCTGATGCATGCAACCTTAACATTCTGGTTTCTGGTTCATGCTTGATGAATGTGCTATATGAGAGAATGACGTTCCTTTGGTTTGTTCCCACGTCAGGATCTCATAGCCTGGCCCCTGAGACCCAGCAGGACGTTTGCTTACTTACAAGAGGCCAGACTTCATGGGAGTCCACATTTTCATTTCAGGGCCTTTCCATCCCCCGACCTACCCATCCTTCAGGTTCCAGAGAAAACCTATTTGCTCTTATGCTTCTGCCTACAATTGTGATTTTCTTAAGGAAGGCCATGGCTCTCAGAGGATCCAGATAAATTGGAGTGATAGTTTACTATCCTATATAATAGAAGGCTAATAGCCAAATTGTTCCCATGGGAGGGAGTTTGACTGACTGGGAGTTAGACGTGCACTGACCACCAGGGGGTGGTGCAGAGCTCGGCAGACACTGGTGGTGCAGTGCTGGCAGAGGGCAGCAATGGAGGCACTGCCAGCCCTGATGGGCCCCAATGAGAGTGGACCACAGTAGGATGGTGGAGCAGGTGAGCAGGAGGCAGCAGGCCAACGCAGGTGTGAGAGGGGCCCCAGTCACCCTACAGATGGTAACTGGTGGTGGGGGTCAGGGCAGGCAAGCAGAAGGCACCAGGTCAAGGAAGGTGCAAGTGGGGGCCCCAATCAGCAGTTGCCCTACAGATCAGCCCTGATTGCTGGCCAGACGTAGGGACCCTACCTGTGTATGAATTTTGTGCGCCAGGCCTCTAGGGTAAATACAAGAAGACTGAGCACAAAACAAGTATTTGGAGGCTAGGATGGCAAGAGGAGAAAGGTAAAGGAGGAACTAACAAACAGGAGGCTCACACTAGGTGCTGGTCCGGCAGGCATTTGCATTGCTCTGTCAGCCTGTTGAACTCATATAGAATAAGAGTACTGAGGATCTAGAGAGTAAGTAGTATGTTTGACTTCACAGAACTATTAGGAATCCTAAAGGCTAGAGAAAGAGAAAGAGGCCTTAGTAGACACAGAGACTAGCTGGGATTTACAGGAAAAATAGGTACCAAAAATGTGGTTAAATTACAATTATTTGTGTTCCCTCTGGCCCAGCATCCTAACCAAACTACACAGGCCCCAGGTCAGGCTAAGGGACAGCTGGAACTGACCTGCACAACCCAGGCTGGGCAGGGGGTAAGCTCTGCAAAACACGAGCCTCCTCACCACAGTCCAGATTGAATTCCCCATTAGACCCCTGCTCACAGAACCAGCAATACCTCCCACTTCTAGGACTGGGGAGCTTATAGTCCACCTCAGCCTGCCACAGGTCACTTCCAAGATCGCACCTGCAGCCATCCTGCAAAACAATCTTGCAGGACAGGTTCTGACTCCACAGATCCTCTGAAGAATCAAGACAGACACAGATCAGGACACTAACACCAGAAAACACGTAGGCTGTGTGGCGGATCTAGATGCTGAGCCACTGGTCATGCCTCCATCTCTGAGCTCCTGCTGCTCAGGGAGCTGCTGACCGCCCAGCTCATTTGTCCACTTGTCAGTGGGAGCTTTCTCTCTTCTTGGCCCAGGAAGTCCCCACTTCCTGCTCAACTTCCAGGAGCTGCTCTGTGTTCTGGGTCTATTTGGATTTAGACTTCAGAACTAGCCCAACTTCTACTGGATCCTCGAGATAGGCATTTAGGGTGCTGAAGCATAGTTCCTTGTCTTTCTGGGGGCACACATTGCTCTGAGCCTCTTCTGGATGTGTCCTGGTGGCTTTCCATGATAAGACCAGAGTGTCCAAGTGTGTGTGAGGCAGATGTTTCCACTGGTTCTGTTACTTCTCAGGGGACCCTTGTGTTTCATCCTGCAAGTCAGCAGGAAACCAAAATCACAGCTCTGGCTCTGAAACTCAGGTCTGTCTTTCACAATGCATTTGGTGAGGGAGGAAAAATAAAAAAAAATAAAATAAAATAAAATTGAAAGGTTCTCCCCCTCCCAAACCGGTGGGCGGAGTTTAACGTATGACCCCTTAAGGTTATCTCCCCCTCCCAAACTGGTGGGCGGAGTTTGACACATGACCCCTTAGGGCTCCCCCCTCCCAAACTGGTGGGTGGAGCTAACAACATGACTGACACCTGCCAAGGAGACATCTCCAAGACGGTGAACCACCAATTAATGGGCCAAGGTGCCCTTGGGGCCCATCCTTTCCTGTTCCACCTGGGCCCAACCCCCTCCCTTTAAAAGGAACTCCAGACCGGCCACGTGCGTTCTTTGGAGGTGCATCTCCATTGGCCCGGTTGGGTTCCGATTTCCTGTCCCCTCTCCCCTAATTCTGATCTTTACCTCGGTGATGGCTCCCAGCCATTACCGGGGAATAAACTCTCTTTAAAACTACTGTTGTTCTGTTTCCTGTTTCCTTTCAAACCTAACAAAAATAAAATAAAATAAAATCAGCATTCAGCTCAGCCAGAGTGCCTCAGTGGTTGAGCATCAACTTATGAACCAGGAGGTCATTGCACATGCCCAGGTCACAGGCTGGATCCCTTGTTTGGGGCATGCAGCTACTCAATGATTCTCTCTCATCAATGATGTTTCACACTCTCTTTCTCTGAAATCAATAAAAATATATTTTTTAAAAAGAAGCATTCAATCATTTCACCAACTTTCAGAAGAAGGCAATTGTAACAAAAAAGGGAAGCAGAATGAAATAGTGTGTCTTAAATGTCAGCCTTTGGGTATCTTGTCATATTTTTCAGCCTCACAAAAACGGTGAGTGTAAGTTGGTACTGTCTCCAGTTTTGAATGGGAAAACGTGGTTAGGAAAGTTTATTGACTTCCCCAGTTCTCTGCAGATAGTACCTGTGGTATTGCCGTTCTAGCTGGGGTCTCAGGTGCTCACATTTGCCATCTGTGTACTCTGCATGGCCGGATATCTAAACAGGCCTACTCAGTAAGCTCGCCTGCCGTGCTCACTAACTATACAGATTTCCAGGGTTATTCCTCAAAACTGATCCAGCAAGTCGGGGAGGGGTCCAGGAATCTGTGTACATCTTTTCTTTCCCGGTTAAGTGTGGGAAACACTTCTCTCAACCATGCCACCCACTATCGCTTACCTTCCTGGTGACAAAGGTTCATAGTTCAAGAATCAGCTCTCACTCCTGAGAGCAGAGGCAAGATGACATCGGAAAGAGTATGCAGGATAAAGTGGAGACATAAGAGTTGGTAGCAAAAGATTCCTTCAGAGAATGAGGAAGAGAAGAAGTCCCCTGTGTAAGGAGGGGCAGTAGGGCTTGCTGGAAGCCAAGATCAACATTAATTAACATAAATGTGATAAGTCCATCAGAAGGCTGAATAGGGCTTTGATAATCACTGGGCTGAATATCTGCATTTTATTACCTGCTGCTGACTCAATGACTTAGGGCAACCCCCTCCCCCGAACCTGATAATCTTTCCCTGTTTACAAAACATTACCATTGTGTCTGTTTGCATTCCTAAAAGGCAATTGTGTATTCAATAAATAAAAAGAAGATGTGTAGGGAGCCCCCAGGAAGAGACCTGGACATGTTTACTGACTGAGCTAGGATATTGACAGAATCATGTCAGTTACACTCCTGCCCTGGAAGTGCCAAGATGTTCTTAGTTCCTGCTTGTGTTTGTTAGGCAGGAAGGAGTGGGTGGGATCTGGCCCCTCCTAGACTTCTTGTTTTTTCCTGTGAAAACCCCACCTTTTGTGGATTTGAGAATAAATAGAGGTGCTGTGTGGCTCAGGGGTCGTCAGTCTGCCTCTCCAGCAGAGGAGAGCAGCGGCCCTCCCAGCTCCCAGCTTAAAATCTTTCTCTGTGTCTTCTCTCTTTATTTCTAATATTTCTCAATCCCTGGCCGCCTCCCCTTAGAACCGGTTCGTTCATCTCTCTTTCTGTGCGGGACATGGAGAAGGGAGATCCCGCCACATCAGGCCCCCGCAAAGATGGGTGCAGAGTTTCAGTGGAGCTTGGTCCCTTGAACTAAGTTTCTGGCTGGCTTTCCCCCATAATTTCCAAATTTATATTTCTTATCTTGTGTATTAATTTGCACTTTCTCCAGGCCTTTGAACCCAGACCACGTGAGTCTTGGCCTCACAGGTGCTGGAGAAGGGGGAGGGTGCTGCTGGAGAGCAGGTGGGTGACAAGACCAGGACAGGCTGGGTAGCTGGTCCATGTCTCCTTTGCTCAGGTGCATTCTGGGCCTTGTAGGATTGTGAAGGGGTTGAAGTAAAATAAGGTCATGACATAAAAAATGAAAAAAAAAATAGAAACTTGTTGTGCTTGAATAAAAAAGTAGAATTGGAGCCATTTTAAATATTTTTCTGTCTTTAAAAGTATTTAAAAATTTCTTATATTCTGCAAAGAACTGGAGCAAAACAACCTCACAATGATAAACTGAAGCAAGGCGAGGCTCTTCTCACTTTTATCTTCTTGATCTATTTTCTAAAGAGGAAGCACAGAAAAAGATTAAAAGAAAGGCCACCTTTTATTGAGGGAAAGAAATGTATGCTGATTGTTGATGTTCTGAACTATATAACAAAATGAACTCAAATCTAAAACCACTAACACTCAGAAATAGCTTGTTCTTGTAATAATAGACAACAGTAATAGTGGAGGACACGTCACTGATAGCATAACTTCTAGCCCTGATGTTACTGATCTAGATAAAGGAACTTTGATTTAGATGAAGAAGCAATTTCAGTGGAATAAGGAAAAACCCGATGACTGCAGTTAAAATATCTGTAATCTTGCTTGAGGAGTCCTGAGGACAATGGTTTCAGGTCCTCCTTTGTAGGAAGTGGACGATAACAATATGAGACTCATGAGACATGTGAGTTACACAAGGTGCAGGGATGCTGTCAGGAAGCTTTTGCCCTCTCACTTATGGTCAAAAGCCCGTGGTGACTCTGAGAAGAAAAAAGGAAAGCAGGAAAATAACAGCTAATGGTGATGAAGAATGTAATATATGCCAGATACCATGGTGCATTCCATCTCCTCTAACAAAGCGATGATGATAGGTATACAGATGGGCCTAGAAGCTGTAGCGTTTGTAACTTGTCCATTCTGGGGAGCAGTAACCATCTCATGTGAAGTCAGATTTACTCTTCAAAGAGGACCATCCTGTTCTCTCTATTGTTCAGAACTCTCCTCAATTCCAATTGTTAGTGTTATCACGCACCTCTGACTCTCACAACCACCCTTTTACTAGACAGATGTCTTTTTAAATTTATTTATGGATTAAGTTATTATATATGTGTCCTTATCCCCATATCCCCTAGCCTGGTGTCTTGTGTGCATTCCTGGAATTATTCTCCACCTCCCAAGATTCAGTTTTGTACATCCCTGCTTCAAAATGTCCCCCAAGGGCACTGTTACTTCACCAAGTGCCCCTCCTCTTCATTCATGAATGGCCTTTTCAACAAATGACCTCACTTGCCAGTTACAGTGCTTGCCCTCAGCCTTCGCAATTCTTCCATGCTACATCCTGTTTCCTAAATCGTGCCATTGCCAGTGCAGGTAAAGCTAGAGGCACAAAACTTTCCCACCCTACAGAGCTCAGTATAGGACCCAGAGCAAAATGGTGTTCATTGTTAGCACAAACAAATTAATTACAACAATTCCTTTAGGGTTTATAAAATGCACCCATCTTTGTTTTCTAATATATTTTAATATACCACCTCATTAAAAACTAATAAGAACCTTGGACAAATATTATTACAGTTTAATGGGATTATTATATTATTATATAATAGATATTATTTCCTTCATGTTACTCTCAAAGTTAAAAAGGAGAAGATGTAATAGTTGGCACAAGGGCCGAAACCGGTTTGGCTCAGTGGATAGAGCGTTGGCCTGCGGACCGAAAGATCCCAGGTTCGATTCCGGTCAAGGGCATGTACATTGGTTGTGGGCACATCCCCGGTCAGGGGTGTGCAGGAGGCAGCTGGTCAATGTAGCTCTCTCATCGATGTTTCTAGCTCTATATCTCTCTCCCTTCCTCTCTGTGAAAAATAAATTTTAAAATATATTTTAAAAAAATAGTTGGCACAAGGTTAGGGAACTTCTATCTCTCTTTGGTGCCTCATTTAGGATCAACACTCACTATATGTTCGACGAATGAGTAAATGAATAAGCTAGAATTCAAATCAGGCCATTTTACTCCAAACTCTCTGCCACACCATGCATGAACATTATTTGATAATGTGTGCCTATGTGTGTTTTTCTCTTAAAGTTGAATTCCAGTGCAATCCACATAGCTTTGGCTTTGCAACATTTCACAATTGGTTCCAGAGCATACCGAACTCATTGGCTGAGTCAAAGAGAGAAAACAATAGCTGGTCTAATTTTATTAAAGATGGTTGAAAAATTAATGGTGATTTAAAACAAGGCTGAGCTTGAAATTTGGGCAGTTTGAGTAATCCCAATTACAAATGATGTCTTAATTGTGCTTTGTAAAACTTTTCAGGAAGGCATTATCATGATTACTTAGGATTAAAAACATACACAGAAATATATCCACTTTCTTCAAAGTAAATAAATAACATGTGATGATAAATGGTCAACAACATTTTCTATCCAAAGAAAAAATTGAATTTGAATTTCAAATACAACTGTATGGACAGTCAAATCTGTTTAACAGTTAGAGCACTGGGCTGCTCTGGGGTGGGGGATGGAGGCTGCTTTTCTAAAGGGTGGGTGGGTCAGGACAAGGCAGAACAGGTGAGGCGGATTGGAGGGGAGTGGGACTTGCTGTGGAGTTTCCCCTTCCTTAGCATCAGAATCATTCAGATCTGTCCATTGCAGGATGTAATATGTAATAATGGCCAAAGGACACTAATTTGAATTTTTATGCAGAGAAAGAAAAGGAAAGACTTATGAAATACAGCATCTGCAATACATATCTTTAAAGACTATAATTGAGTTGCATCCACATTTTTCTTGAGAATGAAAAATGATGAGCTGTGGCCAGCTGTCTAAAAGGTGATACCTGGGCCATCCCAGGTTTTCCTTTCACAGAGCTTGTCTGATCTCTCCCTGGAAGTGAGTTTCCTTCTCACTCATCATAAATAGTCCTACTGTTGGCTGTTAAACCAGCTCCGTCTCTTAACCCCAGCCAGTGTGGTCAGCAGTGAATCTGCGGGGATCAGCCACGGTGCTGCCAGGAGACCACCCTGCAGGGCTCCTGCACAGAGTGAGCCAAGGAGGCACCAAAAGTCGTTCAATGGAGAAGAATGTTTGTTCCAGAAGTTCTCACAAAGCACATCCTGGATGGTGGTAAGCTGAGCTCCAGGCTAATATCCGGGCACTCCTCCCTAGCAAGAGTGGCTCTGCGTCTCCTGATTGAATGCATTGCACCCAGTATTACGGGCATGAATCTTCATTCTTCCTGGGGATAGGAGTTCAAGTTTAATTGAGTCAAACATGGGCCAACATGAGCACAATAGACCAGGAGTAGAGGTAATAGAAGAGAGAGAAAAAAGGCCTATAGAAAATACTAAACATATCCATAAGACACATGCCAGAAAATAGGTGCCGGCCCTGAGAGAGAAAGAATTTATACTGAGTGGTCAGATTATTATGATCTCTGAACACATAATAATCTGGTCATTCAGTGTATATTTTATATAATAAAAGGCTAATATGCAAATTGTCCCCTTGACCAGGAGGCTGGCTGGACCCCACCCATGCACGAATTCATGCACTGGGCCTCTAAATATATATATTGAGTGGTCAGATTATTATGCATCCAGAAATCATAATAATCTGGCCACTCAGTACATATAGAATGTAGATTTATATTTGAGAAGTTTAAAATGTAGAAAAAGTCTACCTTATTGGAGGTTTAGTCCTAGTCAAAATCCCCAGTCTTAGTGGGATTTTAGTCTAAGCTCAGGCACCATTTCAGCAAATTGTTCACTTCCCTTGAGTTTCAGTTATATCAGATATGAAATGGTGATTTCAGAGCTTCAGAAGGAAAATGTCCCGAAGAGCTGTGTGCGGCAGGAAGAGCCTGACTGTGAGGTGGGAAGCCATCGGCAGAACTGCTGATTGAAGGGAAGAGAAAAAAGCACAAGGAGGACCCAAGCCTGCAGCCATCTTCTCCTCAGTGTGGAAAAGGGAAGGACGCTGGGTACCTAAAACCACAACTGAAACAACCCTTCTCTTCCAGAAAGCGCTTCCTTCAGGAGAACACCTGCCTAACGCCCAGCTGCAGGTCCTCCCTGTGCAAACAGCAGGCAGCCTGCCCTCCCTGGTGGGACACTCAGGGCTGCCCTCCCTGGTGGGACACTCTCAGGGCTGCGCTGGGAGCATACAGATGGCATAAAGGAGACTGCACTTCTCTGTTACAGTAAGAAGAATCCTGAGATTCCAGGGTGAAGGGAATGGAGCTCAGATGCTCAGGGAATTGGAAGGAAGGGAAGTTGGTTGTAGCCACGTGGAGGCAGATGGAGAGCCCATGAGAACGTTCGGGAGAGGGAACACTTTGGCTGGAGGATACGCAGCCATGCACACACACACACACACACACACACACACACACACACACACACACACACACAGAGTTAAGAAAAGTGTCAACTTAATTATAAGGATGTGTGCGTATGTGTGTGTGTGTGTGGGGGGGGGTGTTTTGTTACAGTAAGCAGTTATGTAAATATCATTACTGTCTTGCCAGACCTTAGCTATTTCTTTGGCAAACAGCGAGGAAATCAATGAAAAGATCTGGCCCCACATAGGGGTCAAGGAGCAGGGAGCATTCTGTGAGGTAGGTCCTGAGTTCAGCTAGATTAGGAGATAAAGCCAGAGTGCCTGGGCGTTTCATTGACACGGGGGGAAGCAGGAAGAACTCCTTCAGGATACCATCTGTGTCCTCTCAAACTTACATATAGGTCAACGGACAGTATGACCGAAGCCACACACTCATTGATGTGGGTTTTACAAGACTCTTAGCAGGAAGATGGAGACAGCTAGCCCTGTGTGCAACCTCAGAGCCCTGGAGGTAAAAGTACTTCCCTGGAGGCGGGTCAGTGTGTGGATTGGACTTTCACTTCAGCCTTACCACCGGGCGATTCCCGAGAGCTTGTGTAACCTTTCTGTGCCTCACTCCTCCGCTGTAAAATAAATAAAGACAGACCCCACGTCACAGAACTGCAGGGATTCGGGGTGGCCATAGATGCTAACAGACAGCGGTACGATAGGGTTCCTAAGTCTGCTGTGTGATGTAAAGGGCTCATTGCTAGAAGGAAGTGAGATGGTATGTCTGAAACGGTTTTGTGAAGTGTAAGGAAATGTGTGTTTGTTATTGTTGGTTATTGTTATTATAAAATAAAAAGTAAAGCGTAAGAAAAACAAAATAAAGTTCCTAAATGCTTTCCTAAAACCCAGAAAATAATTCTGTCTCCAGATTTTACAGGTAAAGAGTTTACAAACGTGTCAGAAGCACGTCTGGGGCCCTCTCCACTAGAGGCATCGTGGGGAGATGAGCACGTACATATTTATCATGAGGATCAAGGAATTGTCCGCCTGGCTCCCAGCCTTCCCCGTTAGCAGTGTTCTTGGAGGAGAAGCCCCACGTGGTCTCTAGGTGTTAGGATATACCTATTTACTAATAATGACAATAATTAACATTATTTATAAAATTAACCCTGGACAAATCTCTTAACTGTGCTTCCAGTTCTACTCTTAAGTAAACTAGTTAATGATCATTTTTGTCTATTCTGCATTTTAATGAAATTATCCTATATAATAAAAGGCCAACATTTTGGGAGTTCAATGAACTGGGAGTTCGAGTGCTCGCTATGACGTGTGCTGACCACCAGGCGGCGGCATGGAATGAAGAAAGGCCCCAGCTGGCCACCAGAAGGCCTAGATGGGCTCTGATTGCTGGCCAGGCCTAGGGACCCTGCCCATGCATGGATTTCATGTACCAGGGGTCTAGTAAACCATGATATTCTATGAACTAGTATTTTTGTCACAGTCAACCCAGTAATGTATACAAACAGTGGCCGATGAAAAGCCCTATTTGCAAAGCCTCATGTTGCTATCAGTGAGGGCCACCCACTGCTTTCCTCTGCTGCAGTTCCATCAACCACCCATCGCATTAACAGAGACCCTGGGAAGCCAGTGCAGGAGGCAGTGAGCAGTGGTTTGCAATGAAAAGGACATTCTAGGAGGGAGCCATGCCCCCTGCACAGAGTGCAGTTCCTTCTCCTAAGTGCTAGCCCTGCCACTGTGGGGCTGGGATCGGGAGTCACCCGCTGCCAGCTGCCACTTCCCACAACCCCCTCCAGCTCTGCTCTTTTATCACCACCCGTGTGCATGCTCATCCCAAGCCAGGCTTCAGAGGCGGCTTTGGGCCCCGCTGTCCAAAGGTGCTTTAAATATTAAAAATTGGTTTGGGGAACATTGTTGCAATATAGAATCTCCGTATTGGATTTCTTGGTGATTTCTAAGGTTCCCTCCACAGAAGTTCTCAATATGATCAGAGCTAGAAGGCCAGAAAATGGATTTAAATGAGATTAAACCACAAAACATGACACAAGAAATTAACAAATACTTTCAGGGCATACTAGATAATAGAGATAAGATACAGTAGTGTAAATAAAAGGATTTTCCCTTAAGGTGATCATCCTATGGGAGATAGTTCTAAGGAAGCAAGTGTAAGAGTGCTGTGCAGTGTGCTGAGTGTTACAAAGGGGCATGCAAAACGCACTTAGTGTTTTAATTTACCAACCTCTATAGATTGATTAAGCCATGGAAAAACTTAAAAGAGCACATTTCAGATCTAGCTTATCTTTTTTAAAAAGAGAATACATTTTACAATTTTACATACAATCATTTTCTGCTCATTTGTTTATTCGGTGAAAATTTAACAGCTGCTGGCATAAGCCCTGGTGAAGTGATAGTGAACCAATCTTCCCACTGAGAGATCATAATCTAGGGAAAATATACAGGGACTGGGAAAATAGCCATGCAGAGATGCTATAACAAATCACAGGGCGCTAGAGATTGCCAGGGGGCTGTAAGTGTCCGAGTTCAGGAGGAAGATGTTGCAATTTCATGCAGGACACTGAAAGCAACCCTCAATTAAAGGGTGAGTTCCACCAGCCTGGAGGAAGGTGGGGGAAGAAGACCTGCCAATGTCTGAAGGAAGAGCTCTGGGAGCAGAGGTGAGGTCACTGCACAGGAGAAAGATAGAATATTTTATTTTGAAACATTCATCGGCAACAACAGACCAAAGTGTTATTGTGTGCCCACTGAAATCAGATACGAAATTCCATTGTTAGCAGCTCCGAAATAGCGTTTATGTCTCCTGTCTAACCCACTGCCATTGCCCTTCCTAATTCAGACCCTCAGTGTCATTTAAAAAATATATATATTTTATTGATTTTTTTTTACAGAGAGGAAGAGAGAGGGATAGTTAGAAACATCTATGGGAGAGAATCATCGATCAGCTGCCTCTTGCACACCTCCCCCCTCCTGGGGATGTGCCCGCAACCAAGGTACATGCCCTTGACTGGAATCAAACCCGGGACCATTCAGTCTGCAGGCTGATGCTCTATCCACTAAGCAAAACCAGTTTCAGCCAGACCCTCAGTATCTTGCTGGCATCTTGGAGTAGCTCCTTTACTGGCAGCCAAATCTATCCTCAAAGGAAGATGTGCTCATGCCACACCTCTGCGGGCAGTTCTTCAAAATCACCCCCGTGGAGAGAAGCAGCATTTGGTGGTCTCTCACACAAGCACCCCAAAAGTCAACTCCAAACGCATTTTATGCTTAAACCTAAAAAGCAGATATTTTTTACTCATTTTAAATCAATCTGGATATTTATTTTCTGAGATATTTATAAAAATGTCCTAATGTTTATCATCTTGCATCATTCAGAGACTTAAGTTTGTGATACCCAGTAATAATGGAAAGCATGTTTTTCAAGGTAGAAAGCACTCAAATAAAAATAGGAACACTACAATATTTATTCAAAATAATCACTTAACATTGTGCCGGTTTTACTTACATATTCACAAATAATCTTGCCCAAAGTTATGTAAGAGCAATTACTCAAGATACATAAAAATGAATTGAAAATCTGAGAGAATCCATACATTAACTAAAAAAGCATTCCATTTTCTCAACACAAACAGGGAAACATCAGTTATTTTTATATCTTATAATAAAGAAAGTCAATTTGCTGGATAAAATTGCAGTAGATGTTAGGAGGTAAAGCAGTAAGGGAATTGTCTATGCAAAGAGCTTATTTAAGTAAAGAAGGAAAAAGAATTTGAATAGTACTCTGAGATCCCAGAATCCTCCTACAAAAATTAGATGTGTTTGCCCTAGCTAGTTTGTCTCAGTATACAGAGCGGTGGTCTGCAGATGGAGAGGTCCTGGGTTCGATTCAGGTTAAGGGCATGTGCCCGGGTTGTGGGCTTGATCCCCAGTAGGAGGCATACCAGATGCAGCTGATGGATAGTTCTCTCTCATCATTGATGTTTCTATCTCTCCCTTCCTTTCTAGAATCAATAAAAAATATGTATTTTTAAAAAATTAGATGTGAGGAAGTAAAACATAAGTTTGCTTAACGTATGCCAGACGATTGTCTTGGCAATGGTAAGATATAGGAAAAAGGGGGGAGAACAGCCTTCTTCGGAGGCATATTGCATAGTTGGTGCTTCTCAGGTTTTCCTGTGACTCATCAGGGAATTTTCTTAAAAATAAAGATTCGGTGCAGGTTGGTCTGGTGTGGCGCTAGAGACCCTGCCTCTCTAACAAGCTCCCGGTGACCTTGGACCCACTCTAAGTCCAAGTGTCCTGGTCGGGACATTGGATTGCAGTCCTGCAGAATTCCGTTCAAATCCTAGCCCCGTTTCATATAATTCACCACGGAGTGCCTGGCAGCCCCGAGCCCTGGGTCGGTAGGTATGGCCACCCCGCTGGCCAGGTGTTAGGACAATGTCTGCAGCGCTCCAGGCAACGCCTCAGTATCCAGTGGCTCTCAGGTCCCCTCCCCGAGTGTCTGAAATCTCATTTGTTCAAACTGACGTTATCAAAAGTGTAAATATGGTATCTCAAGGGTAATGAGAATAAGTAGGTCAAGATGCCACCAAAATAAGCCGAACACATTAGGTGTAATTTCATTTTTATAGCATTCCTCTTTCTATGCGCTCCGACAGAGGTCTCCTTTATAAGCTGAACACAATGAGAGGGAAATAAATCGCTGGAAAGGCAGTGCAAACATTTGGAAAAGCAAGAGGCTAAAATGCAGTGCGAGGTGGCGGCTTCCTCCCATGAAATTTTTGTCTGACAACCAATTACAGCCTTGGCAGTAAACAGTGTTCTGGAGAGCTGTAATTCCGTCAGATCGGCGTGGGGAGGGGCGAGGACAGCGGGAGCTGGAGTCTCTCAGATGCATGCAGAAAGCCAGTGGAAATGCTTCAGAAACAAAGTGATTATTAGCATGTATGCCAAGAAGGAACTGAAAATGTTATAAGCAAATCATGCCTCCGAGGTTATCTCCCTGGTGCGTTAAGGCGTTCCGCAGCGCACTCCATCGGAAGCACTCCTGATGACCTGAAGGGGGACATCAAACAGGCCCAGCTCTGTGGCCCCTCCCGCCCCCCCTCGGACTGCCCGTTACAGCTTTTTTCTCTAGATTTCCGGCTGCTGCTCCTTCATTATTCTCATCGCTCCGCCCGCTTCACTGCTCTGGGTTTATGGACCAAATGGCACATTGGCAGTGCCAAGAGGCATCCTAACAATGTGAAGCAGCGTCTTAAAAATTAACGCCTTTCTAGAAAGAAGCTCTTTGAAAAGTTGTAACTGCTGCTCATCAGGCTTGGATCTAGGTGGGGGCCTCTTTGGTTGCATTTCTTATAGCAACTGTGGGCCCCGCGGAGAGCCCGGTTCACTCTCTCCACTACGTCGCCCACCCTCTGCTAGGATGTGAGGTGGTGGCATGCCTCAGCAATATTTGTTTCCAGTGTAAATTTTTATAAAACAGCAAAAACTAATTAAGGACTCTACCAGTCATGAAGATGAAAGAAATAAAAGTAAATGTTATCTTATCCAAATAGTTAAGCAACTTGGCCTAATGGACTGTAATCACCATGCTTGGAAATAGTAATGACTCCTGTTTATAAAAAGAGGTGGCAATGAGGCTTCATGGGAGTCACAAATATCTTTGGGTCTCATGCCGAATTTGATATTTTCCTGTGATTCCATCTGCTTTCTGAAGGACAAGTAACACTTCTCTAGCAATAGAAAAAAAGTGAAGTTCTACTTTTTAATGTTTTTAAGAAACCACCAAAGAACTTGGTACTAAGGTTAGATAATAACAGGGTAGCTTTCCCTAGATCCTCTTTCCCCTCACTCTCTCTTGATGTCCCAGGACACGTTTGAGAGGAAAGATCCTTAGCAGTGGCAGAGCCATGTTGAAACATTCTGATCAGAGGTCAGAAGTCCTCAGAGCAGGCCTGTGCCCAGCTGCACGTGGTCCCTGAGTTCAGTCTTTCGTCTGGAAGAAGTTTAGCTGTTACAAAGCCAATTCTGTGATTTTATAGAGGAAGACTGAGGCTCAAGGAACTTCACTGATTTTCCCAAGTCAGAAGCTCATCAGACGCATCTCCATGGAGACTACACAGGCTCAAGATGACACCAATGTTTTCATGTTCTAATATATGAGCTTTTTAAGCGGTGTGTCTAGTTCTATTCTCCAGACACCACTACATTTTCCCGCAGAGTTCACACCAGGGTCTGAAAGGACCTGCATGATCCAACAATGGACAATCTCTCCTTCAGGCTAATCTGCTTCTCCCTCATCATCCTCTAAATGAATTTCCCTTAGGTCCATTCCTAGGACAGTGCCTAAGCTCACGTCTTCCCCATGACAGGTGAAGGGAGAAGTGAGTCCTTCTACCACCTCCTCTCCCCAGTTCTCCAAGTTACTTGTCTTTCTCATGCTCGCATCTCAGCTGGAACATGTATGTCTTCATTGTGCCTCCTTTGTTACCTTCTCGCACAGTTTCTAGCTATTTTGTCTATAGTGGTAATAGATGTTGGTTGCATGTTAGCTATTACTACAGCTTGTAGTTTTCCGTTCCCTGTAGCACCTCTCTGCACACTCCTACGGCATGGCTCCTGCTGATTGGCACCCCTCCTCCGAGCTCAGAGACATCAGCACCAATAAGCAGCACCCCTCCTCTGAACCACACGGGCCCTTCCTCTAAACTAACAAATACTACAAATGCCATTCTTTCCATTTGTTTTCCCAAACACACAGCAAAATGTATGTGTGGTAACTGCTTCCTGCTGTTGCCACCTCCATGATAATTCAAGACTCTTTTTTTAACTTGTTTTGTCTTTGGCATTACATAATGTCATGCATTATGGACTTTATATCTAGTCAACAATATTTTATATTATATTATATTATGTTCAAAAATAGATGAGCTCTCCATCTACTAATTGGGTCTGACTTATACAAATGGTAAAACAAGAAGACTCAATTCAAGGAGAAATAAGTTCTAAATGTAAAAGGCAAAAATATAAAAATATAAAATTGTTAAAGGTAACATCAAGGTATATTTTCAGAAATTAATAGTGAGGATAGAATTCTTATGCAAGACATAAAAAGCACACACTAAAGAAAAAAGAACTACTAAAGGAAAATATAAGAAAAATTTACATTAATGTCCATAATTACATTATAATACAGAATTAACCTCTATTTATTGAAAAGTATTATAAACCAAGTGAAAGTATCAATCAGAGACTGTAAAGCTATTCTCAATATACATCTCTCTCTCTCTCTCTCTCTCTCTCTCTCTCTCTCTCTCTCTCACACACACACACACACACACACACACACACAATGATATTTTGAATTTATTATAATTTTAATTATATATGTTATTGATTTTTTTTACAAAGAGGAAGGGAGAGGGATAGAGTTAGAAACATTGATGAGAGAGAAGCATTGATCAGCTGCCTCCTGCACACCCCTGCTGGGGATGTGCCCGAAAGCAAGGTACATGCCCTTCACCAGAATTGAACGTGGGACCTTTTAGTCCACAGGCTGACACTCTATCCACTGAGCCAAACCAGTTAGGACTAAAAGAGTATTATTAATCAATAAGAAAAAGAAAGACAACCAAGGAGAAAATTGGGCAAAAAAAAACCTTGAAGAACTCAAAAAAGAAAACCACGAGATTCAAATGGCCATACCAATTGAGAAAAGATGGTGTAGGAAATACAGATAAAACTCAAACCAAGATGTATTTACTTTTGTAAATGTAACAAAATGCAAAAGTCTAAAATACATCATATTGTTAAGGATACAACACAATCAAAATGTCATTTTTTGGTAAAAATTGTGCTATTGCCCAGCACATCTGGACATGCTCATACCCTTCACTTCAGCCAATCCATTTCTACTCAAACTAAAGAAGCCACATGTGTGGCAGGGCATATATGCAGGACCCTGTCATTCTCCAACCCCCTTCATTTCAAGTTCTTTATTCTTCCTTAAAAGCATGCAAGAGCAGGAAATTACTTTTTCAGCTCACGGAGTCCTCTCCTTCAAGTGCTGGGTAAATTGTTGAAAATAAAGCCAGAACCCTATCTGTAAAAATACAGGAAATCAATGGAAGATTCACTAAAGCACAGTATTCCAGGTAATCATCATTTATTTTGTAAAGTATTTTGTGAAACAGGAAACTTTTCAATAATCATTGCTGTGCTTAAGATAATAATGCCATTAATTAGTTTTTCTTTGAGAGACTTCCTGGGTATTTTATAAAAGATTTCTTTTTCCCACTCCTGGGAAAATAGTCATCAGCATTTAAATTGCAAACAATGCAAGAAACTCTATGGAAGGTGAGTATCTTCTTCACTTAATGTGTCCCAATTATTTCATATCTTTAATCCATTTATTTCTGTTGCAGAGTGAGAAACAAGCCCAGCTGGTGTGGCTCAGAGGTTGAGCACTGACCCAGGAACCAAGAGATTATAGTTTAAGTCCTGGTCAGGGAACATGCCTAGGTTCTGGCTCCATTCCCAAGTGGGACATGTGGGAGGCAGCCGATCATTGATTCTCTCTCATCCTTGATGTTTCTATCTATCCCTCTCTCTTCCTTTTTCTCTAAAAATCAATAAAAATATACATATTTTTTTAAGAGTGAGAAGTAAGTAGGGAAGGATAATTCAGGCAAGTTCTTGGCCTGATGGATCAGAAGAGATTTGGACACAAAAACAGCAATGAAAACAAACACTAGCCGAAACTGGTTTGACTCAGTGGATAGAGCATTGGCTTGCAAACTCAAGGGTCCCGAGTTCAATTTCAGTCAAGGGCATGTACCTTGGTTGCGGGCACATCCCCTGTAGAGGGTGTGCAAGAGGCAGCTGATCGATGTTTCTCTCTCATCAATGTTTCTAACTCTCTATCCCTCTCTCTTTCTCTCTGTGAAAAACCAATAAAATATATTAAAAACAAAAATAAAAACAGGCACACACTAGACACAGCAATTTCTATATCACAATTGCAAAGCATAATAGTAAGTGATTGACTTTGGGAATGCCAAACACTCTCATTCATAAAAGTGCCTAAATGTAAGTATTACTAAAAGGAAAGTTTTCCTACAACTTATTTCTAAAACATGTTTTAAGGGCCTAATATGTGAAATGCATAATTATATGCATTTGCCTATTTCATTTTTTGTCTATTTAAATTGCCTTTAACCTATGAAAATATGAGTCATAACAAAATTGTATAAGACCACAACAAAATAAGATTAACTCATTAATTCGAGAATAGGAGAGAAAGAATTGTATTCTAATATTTGTTTGTTACTTGAGGTAATTCTCAAACAATCCTATGTAATAAAAGGCTAATATGCAAATTGATTGAATGGTGGAAGACCAGTTGCTATGATGTGCACTGACTACCATGGGGCAGACACTTAATGCAGGAGCTGCAACCAATAGAGATGCTACCCATGCACGAATTTTGTGCACTGGGTCTCTAGTTGAATATAAACTGTGATTGAAAGGTAAAAAAACAAAAAAAAATAAATTTAAAAATAAAGAATGCTTGATAATACCAGCTAGTGAAAGCTATGAGGACTCATTAATTAATTAATTACCACATCGTTGGTAAGGACTCTAAGACTCTCCCTACTGAAAGTGTGGTCTTGCAGGCTTAGCATCATCCTGGATCTTTGAGATTCAGGACCTCAGCCTGGACCCAGACCTACTGAAACTGAAGCTTCATTGTCAGGACATCATCAGGGGATGTGGATGCACATTACATTTTGAATAGCTTTGACTGTATACTACCGTGTTTCCCTGAAAATAAGACCTACTTCAGGGAAACATAATAAATCCCCTGAAAATAAGTCCTAGTGCATCTTTGGGAGCAAAAATTAATATAAGACACTGTCTTATTTTGGGGAAAACAGGGTAGTAGAAACAGTGATTTTTAAGGGAAGCCCATGAACAGTTATGTGATTGGTTCAAGATACAAGGTAGCACATTTCCTATAGCAGGAAGCTAGATGGAATATAGTCCGACAAAATGTAGGTCAGGGTTTCCACATGATGTGACTCCTTGGGTCAGGGAAAGTGGATAGGCCAAGTTGAAATGCTGGGGCTCTGAAGACAATATGAGTCTTGACCATCTGCACCCCAATTTGGCAAGAGGCAGTACTTGGCAGCAAAAGGGTGTCTGGATGAAAGCAGATGGAAGCATCATTGCCATTTATTAAGACTCTGTGTTTTGGAGAAGGCTTCATGTGTGCTTTCTCACTTCAGCCTCACTTTACCAGAGAGGGATTTGAGGCTTGGAGATGACAGATGATTTTCCCAGGTGTGACTACAGCAATAAAATGATAGTAATTTTCTAGCTAGCATTTACTGGGTGTGTACTATGTTCAATGTTTTGTGCTCCATGCTTTTGTACCCAGTATCTCATTTAATTCCCACTACAATCCTGTGAGAAGATATTATTCCTCCATTTTATAGCTAAGGAGATGAAATGATAAGACAGTTTAAACGACTTGGTCAAGATCACATAATTCATTGCTACTTATGTTTGAACATGGGTCTGTCTGACTCAAAATCCCACACTCCTTCCTCAACACCAAATAAGTCCAAAGGCGATCTTCTGTCCATCAGCAACCTTCAAATAACAGCAAATATATTCTCACTTCTCTCATTAACGTTCACAGACACACACATGAAGAAATCTTTTCAGATGAATAGTTATAAAAAGCAAGAGTTCTAAGATTTACAAGTGAAATTGTTGATTTACTATTTGGTAAAATATGTCCCTCAGCAAAGATGAAATAAGCATGCCTTTGTTGATGAATCTGTCTTCACTGATGGGTGGCTAATTGGATTTCACTACCTACTCTGTCATGCAGAGTCTCACACTAATAAATGCAAAAATACTTACAAAGATATTACTAAGGATGCATGTATTTTTTAAATAACCCTCCAAGCCTACTCCACACCCATATATCAAGGTCTCTGGTTCCCCAGTCACACTACAGCAAAAGTGATGTATGTGTCTCATTCGCCCAGCACAGGTGCTTTTACCGGAGGGCAGGTGATTTAGAGGAAGAGTAGGGGTCTGGTTCCTCACAGCGCTCTGTTTGAATCCCAAATTCCCCACCTCAGAGTCACGTGGCCCCCAAAAGTGCTTTAGTACTCCCCGGGTCATGATTTCCTCCACCATAAAACAATCGTTTGTGTTACCTCAGAGGATGATTCAGCACAACCACAATGAAAGGAGACTGGTGGATGGATGTTCCTGGATGGTCCTCCCTCCTGCGTTAACCCTGGTGTCTCACATAGTCAGGAATTGAAAGATACAAGCTTCCATCTTGAAATCGTTATATCTGAGCACACACCATAAATTGACAAGGAAATGCCAGATTCTGAGTAGTTGTCATAATCTTTAGTAGTTTTTTTTTGTTTGTTTGTTTTAGTCCATTAAATCTGTGTTTACCAATTTGATGAGCTTGAGTGGCACATTTATTTTCGTGGCAATTAGGTGATGTACAGAGTAGGCCCAGGCCCACTTACAAATATGAGATAAATCCAAACCCTTATTCCCATCCATTTTCTACAGCTAATCTCTTCCGACTTTCACAGTCACATTTATCTGAGGTGCTGCTACTCATTTGCGGCAACACAAGATTTCCCCTTTCTGCCTTGAGTGATCCTGGCCTATTTATTTCCTAATATCTACTTAAACATCCTTTCCATACACCTGATATGAATGCAGTATTAGAGTTAACATAATTTAATTTTAAAACTCCACAGTAAGAACAAGTAACATCTGGTGAATTTTTACTATTCTCTACCCCAGATCATCGGCCCTTTAACATGTAGTTTGGTAAAAAAAAAGTAAATCTACATCCAATGGTGGGATTTTCCTTGTTTAGAGTAAGGGATGTTTTCTTCATATTCTCAAAATGTATATTACTCAGTGAAGCTTTCATACAAGAGACCGTAGCAGTGTAAAGGAGCCTGGAGAGAGCCAAGCATGGGGTAGCAATAACTCACGTTGGGTGTTAAATGGAACGTGTCTTTGGAACAGATTATCTGAACTTACCATTGTATCACATGAACAGTGTGTGAAGAAAACAAATGCCATTGGGACCTGGGAGATATCCATCCTCCAGCATGAAGAACAAACTAATTTTTTTAGTTTTGGTCCATTAAATCTGTGTTCACCAATTTGGTCGCTGACTGGCACATTTATTTTCCTGGCAGTTAGATCATGCAGAGTAGGCCCAGGCAGACTTACAAAGTGTAAGGTAAGTTAAATTGCTCTCCCTAGAAACCCTGTGCCCTCCTCAGACAGTGTCTTAATAGGTAAGCCATGTTTGCTCCAGGTAAGGAGGTTTGCATTTCCAATGTACCTGGTACATTTGACTCTGAGCTGCCACTCCGTAGGCTGGCAAAGATGGCTGATGGTTGCAATTTTCCATTTGCATTAGTCTAAAATCATGAACTCCATTGACACTAGTGACACAATGATTAACACTCATTTCTATAATGCCACCAAGTTTGATGCCTGTCATTCATTGTTGAGGGCTTGGGAATCTGCTAATGGACTTTGCTCCATCTGGAATGTGTTAGCTCCTTTGTGAAAAGAGAAAGAAATGCAAAGATAGTATATAGTATCATTTCTAATAGTATCATGTCAGTGTGTGAGGAAACTAATAGAATCACCACTTCCAGAATAACTTTTTATATATATACTAGAGGTCCGTTGCATGGACATTCATGCAATAGACACTGGTTTTCCTCTGGCACCTGGAACCCAGGCCTTCATTCTGGCTGCAGAGAAGCCAAGCCTTGAGACTCCTCTGCTCTGGCTACAGTGAGGCTTAGCTTCTCCACTCAGGCACAACGGAGAAGCCAAGCCTCTTCAGTCTTTAGTCTTTAGTCTTTTCTCCATGCCTGACCACACTTCCATGACACCCACCAGCCAATCAAGAGTGAATATGCAAATTAACCCAACAAAGATGGTGGGTTAATTTGCGTACTCACTCTTGATTGGCTGGTGGGTGTCATGGAGGTATGGTCAACTTGCATATTTCTCTTTTATTAGTATAGATTTAGTCCTATTCAGGTATGTGCCCCATAATGATGTCTTGGTCAAATATAAACTGTATACATGACAGTGGTCCCATAAGTCTCAATTGCCTAGTGACTCTTTAACTGACATAATGTAGTAACATATTTCTCATGCGTTTGTGGTGAAGCTGGTGTGAACAAACCTACTGCATTGCCAGTTGTATGAAAGAATAGCCATAAAACTATGTGCAGCACTTAATATTTAATAATGATAAAGAACCATGTTATGTTTTGTATATTTACTACACTATATTTTTTTACCTTTACTTGAATTCATGACACTGGTGGTTAGTGAAACTGATTGATATGCCTTATGGAAAAACCTCCCACCCTACTTATGATGTTCACAACACTGCTGGTTTATTTTTTATCATTATTTTAGAGTATACTCTTTCTACTTATTAAGACAAAATTTGCTATAAAACAGCAGGCCAGGTTATGTCCACAGTAGCCTCATACATCTTGTATTTACCCTGTCTCTTGATTGCATTATTGTCTCTTGTGTTTGATTTAATCTTGTGTTGTTTTGTACAGTAACAGGCTGTACAAGCTGTAACCTATGTGCAGCAAGCTATATCATATATCATAGCTGTACCATCTAGGTTTGTGTAAGTGCACTGATATTCGCACAACAACAAAACCACTTAATGACATTTCTCAGAATGTATCCTGGTTGTTAAGCAGTGCATGACCTGACCATAGCCTAATTCCTAATGCATACTGATACTAACACCAGAGACAAATTTCTCCAAATTTCTGAAAGTGAACATGGTAGTTGGGCTGACATATTTAAATGTCTTTAATATATACATCCAGAGAGTTGCCAAATACATTTATCTCTACATGGTAAGAATAACCCAGCACACAACCAGTATCCAAGGAATTAGTGTCCTAAAATATCTTTGTTGCATTTATTTTATTCCATTCTTTCTTTCTGGGAATAAAATGCCTACTTACCCTAATATCTTTGCTTTTGTTCTGTCAGAAAGACTTAGTCAAATATTTCCCACCCATGTAGCTTCTCCAGATCTCTTCTATCTGAAAACATAACAGGCCAATAAGAACCCTGACCTTTGGAGTTTAAATTAGAAGGAAGACTTCTGATGACCAGGCCTTGCATGGTCTTTGATCCTTGTGAGAGGGGTTTAGAGGCAGGAGGGGCAGGTGGGAAAAAGGGCGTCCATGGAGAGGAATGCATAGGTGACTGGAGGAGACAGCTCCTAGATGCCAGGTTATTTTCAAGAGAAGGGGAAGAAGATGAGGGGGCACCAGGTGAGCTACGCAAACTTTGAAACTGATACCCACCTGGGAAGAGCCTGATTAGAAAACAAACCTCACATTGTTTTCTGTGTAAATGAGATGCCCCACCCCAGAGCACAATTCCTTACATAAAGGAGGTCAGGCTACAACACAGGATTGCCCCTGAGATAGAATGAAATGAGAGAAGGCAAGTAAGTTATGGCCAGCGGCCCTCTGGAGGCAGGTGGTGGTGGAGACTGGAAGGAGGGAACAGATCTGGGAAATCCTTTGGAAGCAGAAATGAGCCCATAAGGGTGTTTGGTGAGATGGCAGGATGAGGAAGAAAGCAGGGATCAATGCTTTTGGAGTTGTGAACTGGATAACGTCAGAGAGAAGAAACACCACTTTCCAAGTTATAGAATTTTAGAAGATTTGTGTATAGACTTAAGCGCTAAGTAGATGGCTTTTGACATGGTCCACCTCAGATGCCAGCGAGGCACCCCAAAGGCTGCTGGCTAGTCATGTGGGGGCCAGGTCACGCTCGAGGTGGCACAATGAGAAGGCAGGCTCTTCTAAGCTCATTCACACATGGAAGCTGTTGCAACCTCTGAGTAAACTAGAGCAAACTAGGGGGAGTGAGTGTACAGGGGATGCTGTGTGCTTGAGAGAACTGTGGGCAGCATCTCCTGCAGCAGCGAGGAGGAAGAGGGAGAGGAGAACTGGCGGATTTCCTGAACTGGAGGCCAGAGAAGGAGACCCCAGGAGAGCAACAGTGTTTAGTGCAACTGAACAAAAATGAAGATTGAAAAAAAATTGTTTGCTTTGTAATTTGTTTTTCTGTTTCTTCTTTTACATCTTCTTTTCTCCTAATCACCTATTTCAGTTTTCCTCATTCCGGTATATGTTGTTCGTTCATAGCTTCTTAATTTACTCTAGCTATTTAAAATATTAGCTTATAGTAAGTAGTCTGTTGTTTTGGGAGCATCCTCCTGGCACAATTTCATTATTTGAATCATTCTTCTTTTATTCTCTTTTTCTTGTAACAACTTACAATAATTTTGTATGGAAATTGGCCATGATCTGTCTCACCCTCTTCTCCCTGCCCTCCATTCTCCTCCTTCCCACATCCT
This sequence comes from Vespertilio murinus, assembly GCA_963924515.1. Lineage (NCBI taxonomy): Eukaryota > Metazoa > Chordata > Mammalia > Chiroptera > Vespertilionidae > Vespertilio > Vespertilio murinus. The sequence continues at coordinate 47,695,124 of OZ004714.1, read as the reverse complement.
CTACCTTCTCTGGTGTTTCCCATACTTCTGAGGAAGGCAGATGGATGAGAACAGTTTCTAGCATTGTGGGTCTAGAGCTCCCTCTCCTGTCATTTTTGCAAATGCATTTTTGCATTTTTTTTGTAATAACAAAAATAAAATATGACCTTGCATTTACTGGTAATGTGGCTTCTGTTCACTTTTCACCCATATCCTTTGCTTCTACTGTAGCTACTCAGATAAATGGGAGTTTTCTCTCAACAGATTCTCATCATTGTCGAAGCTTCATCTCATTAGCTTGGAGGGTCCCCGGGGCCAGACTTCTCCAGCACTCTCAGACCTCACTGCCAGCCTGAGGCCTCACCCAGGAATGGCTAGGTGGCTGCTCCACAGGGGATCCAACAGGCATCCTGTGGGAGTTTGGGGCAAGCTGGGGGTACCACTGGGCTTTGCGAATCTTATTTCAATATTAAGCAAATAAAAGTTTTGCATTGTACTCCATAATTTGCACTTGGTTTAATAATAAAATGTTTTTAATGTCTTATCATTGAGTAAAACTGACACTTCAGGAGGCTTCACACTCTCCACGACCTCATGTGAGCCTGCATGTAGCATCTAATCCTGACTGACAGGTCATAATATGCTTCAGTACAGTCCTGGGGACTTTAGCTGGATTTCGGTGGGCAGTACTGTGTATCCTGCTTTTAAGGATATACATAACCAGCACAAAGGAAGAGATCGAGATGAGATTTCAGGGATAAAAAATAATTAAAGAAAAGAAGGAATTTCTTTTGGAATTAAGGAGATTTTAATACATAGTTTTAATGGAGAAGAATTAGGAGAGGTGATATTGAGAAGGCAAGTGGTGGATAAAGACTATAGTCCAAATGAATAGAAATAAAATAATTTTAAAAGACTTTTTATAAAAAGATTCATTTTAAAATATACATTCTCTCTCTCTCTCTCTCTCTCTCTCTCTCTCTCACACACACACACACACACACACACACACACACACACACACAGAAATACCCCTCCCTTGTGATAGCAAATTCTCATCAAACATTTGTTTGAAGATCTAATACTGGGATCCAATTACTTCAGGAAAGACTCATAGAGAGATCTTTGTTTTATTGATTGGAGAATGTATTTTTGCACATGAGTTTTATTCACTATTTCTCAGTGCCAGTCCTAGAGAAAAAGTTAATTTCTATGTGATGTGACAAATGAGAGCTTTCAGTGGGGAAAGAAGTAAAGATTTGTTTCCATTCGTCCAGCACCAATGACATTTGAGGGAGTAGCCACCATTCTGCATGTGGCTCATAAGCATCAGAGGAAGAACACAGGAATGTAAAAGCTAACAGAGGAAAAGAGTGAACTGGCAGAGATGTTAGCCGCGTGCCACTCATCCACTCTGTAGACAGAATATTGTTCTGCAAATGTGTCTGTCTGAGCCCAGATCCATGTGTGACCTAAGCCTGGGGACACCTGGCTGGTTCTACCTAAGAACCATCTGGTCTGCAGCCAAGTCCCGCTCTTAGGAACGGCATTGCCTACAATGGATATCCTTTCTTCTTGTTTATTAAACATTGTGTTCAGTCACTGAAGCTTTAGCCTTTAGGGAGTAAACAGAGTAAACAAGTGAGCAGATTAGGTTTTTATTAAACCAAAAATCGCATGGCTCAGCTGAATAAGCTCCAATTTATAGTTACTAATTGAGAAAATGTTTAGGCCAATGAATGCATTTTGGTTACAAGGAAATTCCACCTGACCAGTTAACACCAAAGCCTTGGAAAATATAAAAATCCCATGTCACACCAGGCTTGGGTGATATTAGTCTTGTATTTTAAAACCAACACTGATCCCAAGGGGTACTTTGTGAGAGAGAGGGGGCTTAATCATGGATTTGTGGTGTTTGAAGTTTTCCATAAAAAAAGAAATTATGGGTAACATTCTGAGTAAGATGGCATATTGAACTAATTATTTGAGGCAACAATGAGACACAAATTGAGAAATAGAAAACCAAAAAGATTGTTAAAATCAAGAAAAGAATGCACAGAATAGAAATGTAGAGTGACACTCACATGTGGAATCTAAATACCAAAATAAACTGATGAAAGGAGTGGATCCAGAGACTCGAAACATAAAACAGGAGGGAAGGCAGGGGAGGATGGGTGGTGGGAGTTAATCAGCCAAGGACCTTGTATGCATATACACATAGCCCATGGACATAGACAACTGGGCAGTGATCCTAGGGCAGGGGGCTTAGGGGGTGGGGGAGAGGGAGGGGACAGACTGGAGGGAGTTAATGGGGGGGGGGAGCCATATGTAATACTTTCAACAATAAAGAATTATAAAAGAAAAATACTGTAAACCATAAAGTTAAAATTTTTAAAAAAATTAAAAAAGAAATACAGAGCGGCATTCACAGCTGAAGCCATACACTAGGCAATCTGAGGAAACCAAGAGAGAATGTTGTAGCTGAGAGTTAAGCAATTCATAGGTAGAAACATAAGTAAGAGAGAATGCGGTCTACATATTATAGCACAATGCAAAATACTCATTAACCTTCTTGGGGGGAGAATCTTTATTGTGCAATTAGTGTTAGGCTTAATCTCAAAACTTGCTCAAGCCAATGAAATATGAGAGAAAGTGATGACTCTTTGTAGAAGAAGCTTTAGGATCTAATGACAGTTTCTCTATTCCTATTGGTCAAGAAAGAGAATGTCCATATGCCCGGGTCTCAGCATGAAGATGAGGAAGAAAAACAGCCACAGAACCCACAGTGGAAACAAATGTGAAATAAAACTTGTTTTTTTGGTTTGTTTGTTTTTATGCCAGAGAAATCATGATGCCATTGATCACTGCAATTTAACCTACTTTATTCTGACTAACACTTGGTCCTGAGAAGACTTAACATTTAACTTAAGATCTTCTAACACCCGCACCTGCGAAGTGTACAGGGGTAGAAAGGAGCATTTGCCACTGGTACCAAGGACAGTTCCAGTTCCCAGGGAGCTGCAGGCCCAGGGAGGGGCAGGCAGAGATGGGAAATGAGACTGAGAGAGGATGCCTCCCAGCCAGGTGACATCATCGCCCCATCCCTAAGACCGCTCCGCACAGGCATATCCGGTCACACTGCACCTCATTGTTAGGGGCTGCAGGCCACAAAATCTTAGGCAGAAAAGTGAGCATAAACAGAGAGGAAAAAATGAAAATGAATAAAACAATATCCAAACATCAAAACCAATGATGAAATCTAGTGTTAGAATTGCCACCATCATCTCCAACACACAGGACTCACAGTGGAATGGTACATTTTTTAAAAAAAAAATATTTACAGAAGAATGTTTCAGGAATTTTTTTTTTTAATTTCAGTTTTCCAAAAAAAGAGGGAGGGGGGAATTTACAGGTGAATTTTAGAAAGAACCAGTTAAGTATACAGAGAATAAAAACATCATCATTATGAAAAAGATTAGTAACAATATAAGAAAGGTTAGTAAATTGGAAGATAATATTTAAAATTTTATTCAAAGTAATAGCAAGACCAGAAAAACAAAACAAAACAAACAAAACAAAACAATGGAAACATCTTATAAGAGATATGAAGACTAAAGTTTCCAATATGCAACAAAAAAAAATGCTAGAAGATGGGAAATAAAAGGAATGTCAGAAGCAATACTTGAAAACCTAAGAGGTAAATATTTTCATAATTAAAGAAGATACAAATCAAATTTAAAATGCCTTTTGAGTATCTAACAAGAAAATGAAAGATAAATTTACACCAAGATGTGTTTTTACTGAAACTTAAGGAACCGTTAAAAGCTATCAGAGAGAAATTTTCCCGGAATGGTGACATAAGCACCTCTGATATTCTACTCCTCCACAAAATCCATGGGACCATGGTAAATTCTAAAAATAAACTTTCAGAACTTTGGAAATTGACCAAAAGCTTGCAACAATCCAAGGAGTATTTATTCAAGAAAAGGTCAAATCTTCTTAATGATAGCAAGATGTGTTCCCTTTTAAGTAACTCTGTTCTATCCTCCTATCTGTGGAAGTTGTAAGGTTTCAATCGAGAAGTAATGGAAGCTGTGAAAAAAAAAAAAAAAAAAGCCCGCCAGCCACTGGAACAGGTAGAAAGTGTTTGGAGACCCCCAAAATCCAAAACTGGACAATTTTCACTATCAGGCTTGTCCCCATGCACAGAACCAGTTTATTTGTCCAGACTCAGAGCTCCCTTAGTGAGGAAAGCCCAATGTGTAGAAATTTTGTCAAATTAGCCAGCAGTAATTGTGTCACAGTATTTCTGCTTCCTAAGCCAGCAATACAAATGGGGCGACCAAGAAGCTGGTCAGAAAATGTAAAAAAAGCATATGTGGTGAGTAGATACCTGTAGTGGGCCTCGGGAAGCTCCGGTACATTGTTGGGGATTTAAAATACTATGCATGTGTGTAGGGAGGGCTGTGCACAGGTGAAGGAAATCTCTGAAAAGGTCCTAACCACTCAGCTTTGGCAGATAGTGAGTTTTTGCAAAATGCAAGAAGGCAACAGCAGGGTTCTGGAGCATTGAAGGCCTGTCCCAACACATACACACACACACACACACACACACACACACACACACACACACACAGAGATGTTTGGCAAAGGAAAGTATACATTGATTTAAATATGTAAAAAATATGTGTTAAAATTAGCTGACTATTAAGTTGATGGAGAGGAGACCTCAGTGGCTTCACTGAAATGTCAAAGAATATAGACTTTAAAGAATTATTTCAGGCAAGTCACCAAGCAAACAAAAAGCAGCAATGAAGAGAAGTAACAAAAGGATGTTTGAGGGTGGGAGTGAATTTGATTCTCAGAATTTCCACCTTACATTAATTAAAATGTTCAGTTTTAAACAAATAATTGTACACTACACACACACACACACACACACACACACACACAAGACAGTATGACCTATAAAAGAAAAAAACCAAAACAGTCAATATAGATCTCTGTGAGGCTTCCCAGATGTTGGGCTTAATAAAAATATTTAAATTCAGCAATCATAAACATGTTTAAGGAACTACAGGATTGCATATCAAAATAATTAAGTGAAGTAATGAGAGCAAGGCCTCACAAAATAGAGGTTACTAATAACGATGTAAAAAGTGTTTTAAAGGAATAAAATACATCATGTGTCATTGAAATGTACAACAATGCTGAAACCAGTTTGGCTCAGTGGATTGAGCATTGGCCTGTGGACTGAAAAGTCCCAGGTTCAATTCTGGTCAAGGGCATGTACCTTGGTTTCGGGCGCATCCCCAGTAGGGGGTGTGCAAGAGGCAGCTGATCTATCTTTCTCTATCATAGATGTTTCTAACTATCTATCCCTCTCTCTTCATCTCTGTTAAAAAATAAATAAATAAAATATATTAAAAAAAAGAAATGTGCAACAAATGAAGTGACAAATTCACTAGAGGGCTTCAAGAGTAGATTTCTATAGGCAGTAGAGAAAACTAGAGAACGCAAAGATAACTTATTTGAGGTTACCTACTTTGAGAAACAAAAAGAATAACAATTAATAAAAATTGACAGAGCCTTAGAAACCTGTGGGAAACCATAAATAATACTAACATATGCATAATGAAAGTGCCAGAATGAGAGGAGAAAGAACACAAAGCAAAGGTAATATTTGAAGAAATAATGACTGAAAAATCCCCAAATTTATTGAAATACATTAATTTACACTTTGAAGAAGTTCAATGAACTTCAAAGAGGATAAACTAAAGAGATTTTAATCTAGACACATCATTATCAAACTCTCAAAAAATAAAGACAAAGAAAAATTGTTGAAAACATCAATAAAGAATTAGCCATCACATACAAGATATCTTCAATAAAGTTATCAGCAATTTCTTATCAGAAGACATAGAGGTCAGGATACAGTTAGATGGCACTCTAAATGTTGAAAGAAAAGGACAGCAAGAAGTCTATATTTAGCAAAAGTATCCTTCAAAATATAGGGGAAAATTAAAACATTACATATGAGAGAGATTATCCTAACAGACCTACTCTATAAGATATAAATACTCAAGTGAGTGCTTCAGGCTAAAATGAAATAATAATATGTAGTTCCTCAAATCCCCATTGATAAATTAGGAGAAATAATAAATATAACTAAAGAAGTAACCTGAATCATAATAGTACAAAGGAGGAGAACAAAATGGAGCTATGCATGAGCAAAGTTTTTATATACTGTTAGAGGCCTGGTACACAAATTCATGCACCGGTGGGATCCCTTGGCCTGGCCTGGGGATTGGGCTGAAACAGGCTTTCTGACATCCCCCAAGGGGTCCTGGATTATGAGAGGGCTCAGGCAAGGCTGAGAGACCCCACCAGTGCACAGTTGGGGCCAAGGAGCCACACGGGAGATTTACCAGCAGCAAAGGGACTGTGGGAGGGCACCAGGGTGTGACTGGCCTGTCTTGCTCAGTCTCAATTGGCTAGACCCCAACAGCAAGCTAACTTACTGGTCAGAGCATCTGCCCCCAGTGGTCAATCCACTGTGGTCATAGTGACTGGTCAACCTGTTGAATGCATGACCCCTTGTAGTCAGTGCATGTCATAGTGAGCAGTTGAGTGGCCTTTAGCATATCATTAGCATATTATGCTTTGATTGGTTGAACAGTCAACTGGAACTGGACAATGGAACTTAACATATTAGGCTTTCATTATATATTAAAGCTGTTAATAAAAATATAGAAATATAATTTTCTTTAAAACTGGATGAAAATAAGAATAATGGCAGAGTAATTTTCATAATATTAAATTCTAGAATATAGCAAAACTATTTTAAAGCACTGACAAAATATCATCCTGGAATTGTACACAAAACTTTCTAGAGTAAAACAAAGAAAAGACACTTTCAACATTTTTAGAGGCCATCAGAGTCTTCTAATCTTGAACTTTTACTGGGGAAAAAAAGCCCTTTAAAAAGAAGAAAAATGAATGTAATATACTAGGACTTCAGCAAGGATGATATGATTGACTTTAAAAATCCTATAAAACAAAAATAGTCTCTTGGGATATATAATGGAAAATAAATGCTTCATACAATAACAACAATGTATCTAAGATGGTTAGAAAAAAAATTAAGACATGTGCAGGAATAACATAGAGAAAAAAATATATATATGGGTTCATAAAAGAAAAAACTAAATAAAATAATATTGTATGTTCATGAGAGGGAGGACTCAATTTTTTGAAAGTATAAATGACTTTTTAATTAATAATTCCAATATAGTTTCAATAAGATTTTCATAAAACTTAACAAATTTATCAAAAAAGTAAATTGAAGGGCAGAATTAAGTAATAAACTAATGAAGGGACTTGCCTTACCTGATATTAAGATACATGATAAACTTATAACTATGATAACATAGAAGTAAAATAAAATGTAGATAAATTAACAGCCCTATATAGGATATTGATATATGATAAAGATAACTACAAATAAAATTTAAAAAATACAATATAATCCCCTTTATTGTTTAGATTTTTTAAAATATATTTTTATTGATTTCAGCGAGGAAAGAAGAAGGAGAGGGAAAGATAGAAACAGCAAGGATGAGAAGAGAATCATTGATTGGCTGCTTCCTGTACACCTTCTACTAGGCATCTAGCTCAAAACGCAGGCATGTGCCCTGACGGAATCAAATTAGGACCTCTACCATACTGCCATTTATTGTTAACCTAAAACCCACCATGAGGATGATGACCATGAAGGATAACATAAATATTTTATTTTAAATCCTCACCTGAGAATATTTTATATTTTTCCATTGATTTTTTAGGAAGAGTGAAAGGAAGAGGGGATGAGAAGAGAGAGAAACATCAATGTGAGAGAAACACATAGATTGGTTGCCTGCTACACCTATCCTGAGACTGGGACCAAGTCTGCAACTGAAATACATGCCTTTGATCAAAATTGAACCTCAGACACTTCAGTCCACTGGCCGATGCTCTATCCAATGAGCCAATCTGGCCAGTGCATCATGGTTTTCTTGATAGAAGGAGTAAGGGGAAGTACAGGAAGCTTCACATATAACTATAATTTCTGATTCTCTTAAGGATTTCTTCTTAAATAAGCATGGTAAAATATGAACATTGATCATCTGAACAGTGAGGATTAAGTAAAATAACATTAAAAGTGACTGGTTCAAAATAGGACCTTTATACATATTATTTTCACCTCTCTCTTTTTGAATGATAAATATTTTATTCTCCTTTGGTAATACATCATAAAGGAAGATCTGGTAATTTCTTACTATAAATAATTCTATTTGCTGATAGTAATAACATAAGGTTAACCAAAAACTTCTTCTCTTAGTAAATAATTTCAGGTTCTCTGTACTCGAACAAGGGATTAACAACTCTACATTATCTGATTTCAACCCAAATGAAAACAACAAAGATAAAATGTTTAAGTACAATACCTCTTGTCGGAGCAATTTTCTTCATGGGAAATATTCTTAAGTTCACTACATTCCTTTAGCTACATGCTTTAATCTGATTCATGGCATACTATTAAGGACTCCCCCACCCCCACCCCCTTAATTCTAGGTTTGTTATGGCCAGAGTGGCCTTTGACAAGAAAATGATGACATACCCAAGGGGTTCTCTCAGCATGATCACCTTTGCCAGTGGGCTCAGAATTCGAAACAACCAGATGTGGGACGGGCTTCACATTTGTATTTAAGTTTTGACTTTCAAACATATGGACATTCCTTCTTCATTTCTACACACTGAGTTGAAAGTGGCAACAGACAAAAACAGGCCATGCCATGTGGGCTCAGTGGCAAAATGCCAAATTCTAAGGGGTACAGAAGCAACCGCAGCCTTCAGTCTGGATCTGAAGGCACAGATGGCTGCTATCCATGGGACAGAGGAAGCTGTTCAGGCTTATTTTAGGAGAAAGTGAAATAAGGCAATACAGGATGTTTATCTACTATATCTGCCTGGGCCCATGAAGTAACTTTCTATGGCTCAAATGTCCTTCTGTAACTTATAAGTCCTAGAAAATTCCTATTCCTTTTTTAAGTTACAACTCTGACATAGACTACTCCCTGTTCACCTAGATATTATATTTGCTTTACATTATACATGCATTCACTAAATAATTTATGTAGTGAATGCATATATAATGTAAAGCAAATATCTAGGTGAATGGGTGTGTCAGCAAATAGAATTATTTATAGTAAGAAATTACCAGATCTTCCTTGATGCGTATCACTTAGAGTCTATAAAATAGATGTCTTAATAACTACTTCATTGGGTAATTAGGATAAAGTTGTGAATGAGACACAATTATGACCCTACTAGAAGCCATTTTATTATTTTTTTCTTTATATTTTATTTATTTTTATAATAAATCTTTAGTGTTCATATTATTACAGGTGTTCCTCTTTACCCCCTCCTCCCCCATAGCTCCCCCCCACCTGATTCCCAACTCCACCTCATGCCCTTACCCCCAACCCTGTCTTCATCCATAGGTATAAGATTTTTGTCCAATATCTTCCCACACTCCTCAGACCTCCTTCCCCCTGAGAATTGTTAGTCCAATCCCTTTCTATGTCCCTGATTCTATTATATTCATCAGTACATTTTGTTCTTCCGATTTTTTATTCACTTGATTTTTAGATTCACTTGTTGGTAGGTATGTATTTGATGTCTTCTTGTTGTTCATAATTTTTACCTTTACCTTTTTCTTCTTCTTTTTCTTCTTAAAGAATACCCTTCAGCATTTCATGTAATCCTTGTTTGGTGATGATGAACTCCTTTAACTTTTTCTTGTCTGTGAAGCTCTTTGTCTGACCTTCAATTCTGAATGATAGCTTTGCTGGGTAGAGTAATCTTGGCTGTAGGTTCTTGTTGTTCATCATTTTGAATATTTCTTGCCACTCTCTTCTGGCCTGCATAGTTTCTGTTGAGTAATCAGCTGACAGTCATATGGGTAGTCCCTTGTAAGTAACTAATTGTTTTTCTCTTGCTGCTTGTAAGATTCTCTCTTTGTCTTTTGCCCTTGGCATTTTAAATATGATGTGTCTTGGTGTGGTCCTCTTTGGATTCCTCTTGTTTGGGGTTCTGTGTGCTTCCTGAACTTGTAAGTCTATTTCCTTCACCTGGTAGGGAAAGTTTTCTGTCTTTATTTTTTCAAATAGGTTTTCAGTATTTTGCTCTCTCTCTTCTTCTGGCACCCTAAAAATTCGGATGTTGGTATGCTTTAAGCCATCCCAGAGGCTCCTTAGACTATCCTCACACTTTTGGATTCTTCTTTCTTTCTGCCCCTCTGGTTGGGTGATTTTTTTCTTCCTTATATTCCATATCTTTGGTTTTATTCTTGGGGTATTTTGATCTATAGTTGAGTTTCTGTATATTCTTTATTTCAGACATTGTATGCTTAATTTCTGACTGGTCCTTTTCCTTTTTTTTTTTTTTTTGTATTCTCATTAAGGTCCTTGAAGCTCTCACCAAGCTTCTTGGAGGTCTCATCAAGTTTCTCAAAAGTTTTCAGAAGATTCTTGAGTAATCTTATTAATGTGATTTGAACTCTGTATCATCCCGTAATTTATTTTCCTCCACCTCTCCCATTCCTGTCATGCTTCTGTGTCTCCTCAATATGGCTGCCTCCCTGTATTGATGGAGCGGTTTTGTGTGGTAGGTGACCTATAGGGGCCAGTAGTTCAGTTTCCCCAATCACGTGAGGTGGTCACTTTTGGTACATCTCTTTGTGGGCTGAATGCAGTCTTGGTGTAATTAAGCCTTGATTGCTGTTGGTATACTGGGAGGAATTAATCTCCAGGCCAATTGTCGGTGAGGACCAGCTGTGTCTATAAAGGAAGAACTGCTGCACTGGAGACACTCTTTGTTTCAGTGGGGCTTTGGTGCTCACTGAGTCCGACTCCCGAATGTGTCACTTATGGGTGTGAGGGGTTGAAACTGACCACTAGGAACACTGGCTTCTGGATCTCCAATGGGGTATAGTTCATTTGCTTGGGACTTGGGGGTTTTGTTGCTGGAGCTGCAGTACACTTCCTTAAGCTGCCACAATACTGGCCATTTATATGCAAAAGCAGCTGTGTGGTTCCTGGGTGGGTCTGCAGAATGTGCCAGCAGGGACTCAGGGCAGGGTGGGGTCTCAGAATGTTGCTAGGCTGGGGCGTGCCTAACAGCAATGGCTGCCTTCAGCCTTCCCTGTCCTTCAGTGTTTCCAAGTCCCATCGTTTCCAAGTTTCCATGTCCCTGAGATCCAGAGCAATATACAATGATTAATGCACGCACCTCTGTAAGAGTCACCATCACTTTTGGACCCGATGGCCTACACACCAGCTTCTCCCCATAGACGTCTAGGTCCCCCATGTGACCCCAGAAACTGGATTTTAAAGTGATAGGGAGCTTGTTTCCCTTTAGGTTGAGGAAAAAAAAAGCCGCACGCACAGTTGCCCAATTCATGTGCCTCTGTACCTAGGCTCCTCAGCTTTTCAGCGTGCGCTCCTTTCTCTTTCAGCCAGCCTTCCTGTGGTTTTCGGTGATAGATGTCCTTTATATTAGTTTTAATTTTGAAATTGTTTGCGAGGTGGCAGACCAGTTCTTTACCTACACCACCATCTTGGTTTCTCCATCTTTTTCTTTCTCCCATTTTATTTTTTAATATTTGAATGAATACTTCACATTTATGGCTAAATTAGATAGTCAGAGAAAACTTCATCCATTGTACAACCTGCTTTAGAAAAAAATAATGAACTGTGAGAAATGTGTACCAATTTCTGGAATTTTCATCTCTGTGGCACCCTTTGCTATATCCTAATTCACTGCAGTTACTAGTAGATGTACTGAGACCCTTGCATGATCTTTCATTGCTACCCAGGAGCAATACTTAAATCCTTGGATCATCAATTCAAGAATTTTTGCCCTAAAAATCAGCAGTATATTAGTCCTTCTGCTAGACCAAGCTCTCAGGGAGTCCATGTCAGTGTCTCACCTGATGCCTTTAGGGGCAGCCACTTATTTCTTCTGCCTCTCATCCCCATAAATGTTTTATTGGGGACACGCAAATTCCATTTTCGCTATTGCTCTTGAATATTCTGCTCCTTCATGATGGCACCCAGAGAATTCCTAATTTCTAATTCAGCTAGTCCTAGGAAGAACAAAGAGTTTCCTGCCTGCCCTTGTCTCAAGACTGGTAATGCTCCCAGCCTGCATGCTCACTACCCATTCCGGCCTTCAGAAGTCATGGCCTACTCCAGTGTCCATTCTGGAAATCCTGCCTGAGATTTGTTCAAACTGCCACCTCCCTAGTGTTTGCTTCTTTTCGCCTCTGGGCTGAGGACTTTATGTCTTTTCTTGGCTCTTTCTGCTTCAAGAATGCCCCTCAGTTCGTCTGGCAGAAGAACTCAGCCACCTCCTGGAGAAGACATATTCTGACACCAGCCAAGGGTTCCATCTATGTTGGCCATTTTAAACGCTAATCATCATATTTCATTTGCTGCGAAACATTTTTCTGGAATAGAAAATGTGATTTTGCTCACATTAGAGTTTTGAAAGAGGGGTCACACTGGAAACAGTGATTTGTAAGCTGTGTTCAGGCTCTTGATACACTGACCAATTTTTCTAAAGTACTTGAGCATAAGAAACCAATGAAAGTTTTGAGAGGCTTTTCTAAATCATTTTAATTATTGAAATTTAAAACATCTATGTTTATAATTTCATGCAGTTAAAAAGCCATGCCTATTCATGCTGCTATGTGATTTTTCATGTTTTAAAAAGATATAAATAAAACAAGTAAGAGTCATATAATGACTCATTGTTATTCTATCCATTAAAGAACTAGAGTTCATGGTTGCTTTATATAGAGTTATTTCCCATACTAGGTATAGAATGTTTCCATTGTTAAAGATCTTTATATTGCTAAATTATAATCTTCAGATTAAAGCTTTACAGAAATAAAGGCTGAATCTGCAGCAAGCTATACATTTGATGGTTTATAATATCAAGCAAAGCAACTTGCTCATCAAAAGAATCTTACAGTTAGTCTTCAAATCCCAGTCCACTGCTCTTCCCTCACTGTGAGGAATACACATATGTCAAAATCAACAATCCAGATATATCTTAATAAACATCACAGCAGTGAGAACTCTCTCACTCTTAAATCATATTTAAGGAAAATGAATTCCAAAATACCTTTCAATATTACAATATTTTTGTAGCTTTCCAAAATTCAGAAAATTGTAAGAAGTTATTTAAAAATTGACAGTTAGCTATTGTGCAAATGCTAGTGTTCCCCTAAAGCTCATATGTTAACATCTTAATTCTCAATGTGATGGTACAATAGGTAGGTTCTTTAGGAGATACTTGAGTCATGAGGGTGGAGTCCTCATCAATAGGATTAATGCTTAGGAAAGAAACCCCACAGAATTGCCTTCCACCCACCCCTTCTCCACCACACACACACACAACCAGGTGAGGATGCAAAAAGTAGTCTGCAACCTAGAGAGACCCTCATCCTCAACAGACCATGCTTGCTCCCTGATCTTAAACTTCAGCCTTCAGGACTGTGAGAAATTGATTTATGTGTTTGTTTGTTTGTTTTAAGCTCTCCAGTCTGTGGTGCTGTGCCCAGATTTCGTGAACCTCAAGGACCACCAGGAAACCAAATCCGATGCAATTAGTAAGAGAGTCTCTTCCATGTTAACATGGGCTCTGTCCCACTCATGCCGAACACATGGCGGAAGAGAGAGAGAATGTAACATCTCAATGAGTTTTAAATGGGGATGGAGAGGGGGTGATGTGACCCTGATTGGTTGGGTGAGTGCTAGAGTAGGTCCACAAAATGGAGGATAGCTCTGAGGCAGGGTTCGAGCATTGCCCTTTCAGTGGCATTTTGTTACAGCAGCCAAAGACAACAGTCACAGTTCAGCCCATAATTCATTGAAATGCACATTTGAAATTTAAGCCAGATAATTAAGGTCTTTTGAAAGTATATTTTCACAAGTTATCAGCCAATATTCATAAGAAGTATGGAAACAGGGACTTAGTATATATAAGTAGAGCTTAGTTTCTGCACTTGTGTTTGATGTATTATTCTAGGGTCAGAGTATAAAGAAACCATATGCAAATTATGTAATATCTTAGTGTGTTATGCACAAAAATTAGAATTATCTAAAAAATAATTCTTGGTAATAGTAATCATATCTCCCAAGTTATTTATTTCCTTTTTTTTCTGTGTATGTTCTGAGTAACCTAAGTACAATTGGGAGCACTTCATCTTTACTCCTCAAAAACTGACAAAGATGATAATATAAGTGCTTCTGCCAATTTTGATTGTAAAAATGTCATAAATTGTATGAGTTACTGCTTCTTAAAGAATAGGACCATTCAGACAACAGTTATACACATGTTTCATTCTGTTCCATGGTCAAATTGCTTGAGAGTTAAGTGTATATTTTAGAGCAAACTTGGATTTCAGAAATGTAGGTACTCAATAGCAAAAGCTATTTCCAATCTTGCAACATGGATTTTCTGTCAAAAACCTTTGTTTTGGCTTTAAATGGTTTTAGAATCTGGAAAATATATTTTAATCAGATGAAAAGATACAATGAAATTCCATTTTAAAAAGTGAAGCATTTTATATCATTAAAATAGTCAATACTGCCTGGCCAGTGTGGTTCAGTAGTTGAGCATCAACCTAGGTCAATTCCCAGTCAGAACAGATGTCTGGGTTGCAGGCTTGATCCCCAGTGGGGAGGGTGCAGAAGGCAGGCAATCAAAGACTCTCTCTTATCACTAATGTTTCTATCTCTTTCTCCCTTTTCCTTTCTCTCTGAAATCACTAAAAATATATTTTTTAAATAGTCAATAACATTAATTATTATTACAATAGTTTTTAATACATGTGCCATGTGCATAAATTAAAGAATGATGTTATGGGTAAAAAGAAATATTTTGTTTGGATGCTTAAAAAGGTGGAAATATTTACAATTACTTGCTCTGGTGGGTTATGAACATGGACTTCAAAATTGCTAGGATAATTTTTGCTTAAAGATGGGGGATTTGGCCACATGAATGTTTTCTTTTCTTCCTGGAACCAATGAATACAAGTATAAAAATCAATAGGTCATAATTCTATAACAAACAAGAAATTGGCAAAGAACTGTCAAATAAAAAATCCAATTTTTTAAATATATATTCTGGAAAGCAGCAAGTCCATAGGAAAGCAATAACTATTGCCCTGTGATTGAGGAAGTGGCAGAGTGAGACTCTATTTAGAGGTGAGACAGTGTTCCCAATAAAACCACAGAGAGACTTGGGGCTGAAAAAGTGCCTAACACACAGAAGGGTATGCAGAAGGCCTGTGACTTGACACATAATAGAGAGGAGGACAAATACCATGCATGGAACTGGAAACATGCCTTACTTGTACCTACTCCTGACTCAGAAGAGTCAGCAGCCAGGACACCAGAAGGCAATTCTATAGGGAAATTGTGACTCATGACTTTTTGACATATTAGAGACCCTGGAACAACACCAACTCTAAGACAAGTATCCAGAAGTGAAGACCTCAAGTCAACCAGTACTTCACACTCCCATAGAGCTCCTAACGAGCTTTCCATGCCTTGATCTCAAACACAGAGGACCAGAGAGAACAGAGAGCATGGGGAGAGAGGGAGGTGATTCACAGAGATGATTCATAGGAAATAATAAAATAATAAATTACAAACAATAATATCCTAAGAGAGATTCAAAAAATACCTTATTCATTTTATGTGAATGAGGTATTTCCTGGGCATAGGATCAATCTGTGAGTCTGAAAGAGCTCTTAGAGATTAAAATGTCTTGATCAAAATAAAAAGAGTTAATAAGGAATAGAAAGATAAAGAATCATGTGAATAAATAAGGAACTATGGAAAACATTGAGAAAAGATGAAAAAAGAAAATATGATTTAGAATATCAACCCAGGAAGTCCAATAGTCAACCAAGAGAAATTTAAGAATGAGAGAACAGAAAACAAAAACTGGAGAGATGAAAATGATCTAGAAAATATTAAAATATGTTTCACAGAGCAGACAGACCCAAATCTTGAAATTAAAAAAACCCATCTAAGAAAATTTTAAAATAGTCCAGCAAATGTGAGCATAGAATAAAGCCATCCAGCAGACACATTAGTGATACTCAAGAGCTGTCTTCCCTTCAACAATATTTTAAACAGGAAGACAAGAAAATCAGAAAATGGCATCTGCAGCTCAGGACAACAGTGAAGGTAAACTCCTGTTTCAATTTAGACAAAAACTGTGTAGGAGACAGACGGCCCCAGAAAATTGAAAATAAGGGGTTACTATGGAAGCTTAGAATATTTGCTTCTTAAAGTAGACAGTCCTCAGGTTACATTAGATTTGACATACATAATTTTGTGGTTACATCACCATCTATCATTAACTTATATAAAAAAAGTTATGTCATTTCAACAAATGCACATATGTGCTTTATGTTTTTTATTATTTATTTACCACAAGTAAAGGTCAGGAATTGTTATTTTTCTTTTCTTTTCTTTTTTTAATTTTTTTACTGTTTCACTTCATTACTGCTGTGTATGTGCTCCATATGATTACGTAAGTGCTTAGGTAGGTGGGTTCCAACTTATGTCGAAAATCACGTTATGTCATGCAGTAGGAATGACTTAACTGTATATGATCTTAAACATGGGGATAAAAGAGCTATTAGATTCTCCAGAAAAAATAATAAATATCTACAGAAAATAAATAATCTACATGGCTTTGCAGTAGACAATAAAGTGAACATTCTTTAGAGAGAATTTTTAAAAACATCTGAAATATGGATAGGAAGACATGACTATAGTTACAAAACAGTTAACAGCTATCAACAAAGAGCAAAAATGTGGAGAGAAGAGCATAGGAAGAGGCATGAATAAAAATAATCAACCTGTTAATACCTTTATTTAATAAAGTGAGGAACCAAACCTATAGTCTGAGTAATGAATACACTGATTAATATCACTATACTAGAGGCCTGGTGCACGGATTTGCACACTAATTGGGTCTCTTGACCTGGCCTGCAGGGACCAGTGAATCTCCATGCTGCCACAATCTGGCCTTACCTGCCAGCTAGTCTGGCTCCAATCCACTGTCTATATGGGTCCCACAAAGCATGAAGCAGTGTGGGAAGCAGCAGGTGGCCAGCGAGGAGCCTGAGCACGGACTGAGCAACACACTGCTCCCACTCATCCCAGCCCCAATGTGCCTGCTGTAGCTGCCACTTGGGTGCGCAGGGGGAGTGTCTATGGGAAAGGCTCAAGTTGCCATAACTGCACTTGCCAGCCATGAATCCAGTATTTGGGGTCATCTGTCAGCTGGGTGGTGCTCCCTGGTGGTCGGTGTGCATCATAGCTATTGGTTGGTCTTATGGTCGCTTAGGCTTTTATACTGTATATATGTATATATATATATATATATATATATATATATATATATATATATATATATATATATATACAGACTAGTGGCCCGGTGCATGGAAGAGGAGTTCCCTAAGCCCAACCTGCACCCTCTCCAATCTGGAACATCCCTCTCGCAATCTGGGACTGCTGGTTCCTAACTGCTCACCTGCCTGCCTGCCTGACCGCCCCTAACTGCCCTCCCCTGCTGGTTTGGTTTCTCCCAACTGCCCTAACTTGCCTGCCTGATCTCACCCCCAACAGCCCTCCCCTGCTGGCCAATTTGGTTCTGATTGGTAGGGTTCTATGCTAGTCAGCATCAAAATATCCGCCTGCTAGACAGCCATTAGCTCCTCATAGTTCACCCAGATTTGGTTCTGATTGGGTGCTTTATATGCCAGTCAATGTCAAAAGCTCTGCCTCCCAGGAAGCCATTGGTTCCTCACAGTTGATTGGTTAGTTTCTATGCCTGTCAGCATCAAAACCTGTGCCTCCTAGGCAGCCATTGGCTCCTCACACTTGACCCAGATTTGGTTCTGATTGGTTGATTTATATGGCAGTCAGCATCTCTGGGTCTATCATTGGGGCCTGATCAGAAAGGCAGAACTGATCAGCAGTCCCTTTGGAGGCCTGAAGAGAAATGGAGGCACATGCTGGCCCAGTCGAGTGAGGCAAGTGCTGATCAACAGCTGCAACACAGGCCACAGATCAGACCCTGCTTCTCTCTTCAGGCCCCTCTCCGGGCCTGATTTGCAGCCCCCCTCCGCAGTCAGTGCTGGGTTGACAAGGCAACTGGAAGTCAATCCTGCAGTCAGTACCTTGGCAACCCAGCACTGACTGCAGGATTCATTTCCAGTTGGTTGAACTTCCGGTCATGATGGACCCAGGGTTTTTATATATTAGGATATTTATATGTTTATATATTTATTTAGATTTAAAGTATATAATTTGCCTAAGTCTTTTCTTTTAAACACTAAAGATGAATGAGTTCCATATGGTAATGCAACTATAGCTAATAATACTGTATTTTATACTTGAAATTTGCTAGAAGTTCACCTTAAACATTCTCATATATTTTTCTTAAATTACATGAAGGCTATCTGTGGTTTATGTGATGTAGAAGACTTATTGTCAGAATAAGAAGAGGTTAGTTTACGAAGAACTTTATTAAAAATAATTATAACCCTGTCCCCAACTCCACCATCAAGACCATGTTATTGGTATGGGCAAAGGGAAAGAATGTTGCATTAGAACATTGAGACCTATACTTAAGTCAGCTACTAATCTGCCAACCAGCCTCAAACAAATTATGAAAAATCTATCTTCATCCTGAAACTAAACTATTACTAAGGTAAACTTCTATTCTGTACAAGCATCTGTGGAAGACAGTATATGAGTATTGTTTTTCTATGTCTTTAACTGGTGGTAGTCATGGTTTATGTTTAGCCTGCCCTTTTTAGTCTTCTGTATCCACATTAAAAGTCAGCATCATGATAAAAATAAAAGCTCCACTGAAAAGCAAAACAAAAACTAGGCAACAAAATATTTTCCTGCTTTGGAAAGTAGTTGTTGCCTGCTGTTTATTTTTGTATATTTACAAAACACACACACACACACACACACACACATGCACTCACAAACATTTTTAGGTAAATTCTGGTTTGTTGCCTATCAAGAAAAAAAATCAACAAATGTATCAAAATAACCACTTTCAGCAAAGTCTAGAGATTCATCACATTTTGCATTAGGAATAATTTCACTGGCAGCATGCACTAATATATCAAAAGAGCATTTAAAACAAGATTTTTGTTCAAAGAAATGGCACTTCAAAGCAATTGAATAGCAAGTAATCATGTCTAACTTCTACAAAGCAGTATTATCCTTCCTAAAATTAAAACCTTGAACATACAAAATCTGAGTTGAAATCAAATCTGATATTAAATTTTATTGCATAGATATGACTTGCTATGTTGTTTAAGAGCTGACATTTCAAAATAATTCTAAAAATCATGTTCAGGTAGATGATATTTATCCATTCCACAAACTGAAATTTAGTCTAAAAATCTTGATCCACATTACAAGAAAGTGAAGTTTTATATGCATATCATATTGTTAGCATTTTATCTCAAGATACTAAGTACCTTCAATAAAATTTCCTTTAAAGGGAACTGGCATTAGGGAAAGGAAAAAATAAAATCAAGTAATTGACTGATAGTCTGTCATGGCTTTTTTCTTTAAATTTGTTGTATCTTCCTTCCTTCCTATGTTTCATATTCATTATTTCTTCAAATAAAGAGTGATCATTTAATGAATGTTGATAAGTTTTAATTTCTGAGTAATTAGCATCCTTTACTTTGTATTTCTCTCATTATCTGTGTGGTTGAACAAATTGTCCTATTTCATTCTCCCTGTGTTTTGTTGCAATTCATTCCATTATAAATATAACATTTGCATCATGCTGAAATATAATTCCCTTCAGATCAAATTATATATTTTTAAATTGTTTAAGTCACATTATTTTTTTATTTTATCACATGTAGAACTTAATCCCTTAAAATTTATTTTCTGTAAATTGTGAGAAAAATTATTTAATTTTATTGTTTTATTTACAAGTGATTAGACAGTCCAGCAGTAAATAATGCATTCTTTTTGCACTAACTTCCATATGTACTGATTTTGTTCTGAAAATAGAAAAGATACTATTCATTATTTTTCTAATCTACACTAATAAAAGAGAAAGATGCAAATTGACCGTACCTTTGTGATACCTACCAGCCTATCAGGAGTGAGTATGCAAATAAACCTCCAAAATATGTCAGATTAATTTGCATATGTATACGCTGAGCGGGCAGGGGCACTCTGCACTGCCCAGCAGCTCTGGGCCTCTGAGCAGTGTGGGAAGATGGGAAGGCAGCTCCAGGCGAGAGTACAGGCAGAAAGGTGGCTGTAGGCAGGAGCAAAGGCAGA
The DNA here is from genome assembly GCA_963924515.1 of Vespertilio murinus. NCBI lineage: Eukaryota > Metazoa > Chordata > Mammalia > Chiroptera > Vespertilionidae > Vespertilio > Vespertilio murinus. The sequence goes on along the minus strand of OZ004714.1, from coordinate 47,674,680 downwards.
AAGTTGGCTCTGGCTGGAGCAAAGGCAGTTTTTGCAGCCAGGGGAAGGCCCCTTCTTTGACAAATCTTCAGGCATCTGGTCTCTAGTTTATTAAATAATTCTCAACTTTCCTCATGTGTTTATTCTGATGAACTTTAAAACACTTCATTTAGTCTCTCACAAAATTAAAATTATATTAAATAAACCTTTATTGAATTTACTAATATTTTTGCAAGCATTTTCCTCTTTACACTGTTGATTATCTGAAATTTGGACACACTGGATATAGTGTGTGATTTAACAGACAATGTAATTTAACAGACAGTTTTATGTTGTGCTTATAAAACCACAGACATAGGACATAGGAGAGCTCTTCTTTGTTACAAGAACCCCCCTCCTTTTTTCTCTCCCTCCCATTCTCCCTCACACACAGAGCCAATACAGAGTGGGGGGTTTTGTCTGATTGTTTGTTTTAACCTCATGGCTTGTGCACATATATTTATTACAAGCTGCATGTTTGTATCTCCCTGCATGGGGTTAAGACCCCATACTCCTGAGGGGAGGGAGTTTTGCAGCTACAATATCCTTCCAGCTTCTCAGCCAGAAACCTGGGTTTGGAGGCCAAGTCTTACTGCATCTCCACTCTTCTTACCAGTTTTTATGTGGCTTCTTCTGTAAATCCTTGACTCTAATATTTTAGTTCAGCTAATCTTCAGTTGATTATTCTGGTTGATTGCTCTATAATTTACTGTATGGAAAAACAATATAGAGGTTCCTTTAAAATTTAAAAATAAAACTACTGTAAGATCTAGCAATCCCACTTCCTGGGATTTATTTTCTCAAGAAATTCAACACACAAATTTGAAAAATCCAAAACACTAATTCAAGAATACATGTGTATCCTTATGTTCATTGGAGCAACCTTAGTGTCCTTTGATGGACAATTGGATAAAGAAGTGGCGCATATACACTGAGTGGCCAGATTATTATGATCTCTGAACACATAATAATGTGGCCATTCAGTGTATACTTATATAATAAAAAGCTAACATGCAAACTGTCCCCTCGACCAGGAGTTTGACCAGCAGACAGGCTGGCCAACCATCCATGTCCCCTCCCCCTGGCCAGGCTGGCCAGACCCACCCATGTACAAATTCATGCACTGGGCCTCTAATACATACATATATATATATATATATATATATATATATATATATATATACACACACACACACACACAAACACATTGAGTGGCCAGATTACTATGAACTCAGAGATCATAATAATCTGGCCACTCATTATATATTACTTGGTCATAAAAAGACAAATGAAATCTTACCAATTTTTCAACATGGATGGACCTAGAAAGTACTAAGCTAAATATAATTGGTTTATTTCTTTAGTTTATATATTATATTGACATTAATTTTTCAAGTTTATTGACTTTTTACTGTCTTTATAAATAAAATGAGTAGGTGTTTTTGAATTTTTTAAGTTTACTTTTACATAAGAAATAGCATTTTAGGTGAAGTCCTTTTTCAACAGTTTCTAAAGGATGATTCCCAATTGTATATTTTCTAATTGGCCTACATTTATGTGTTGATTTCTAATTTGAGGCCAGGATTATTTAGAAGAGGATTTTTGTTTGTTTTAATATGAAAAATAGTTGCATTTTCTATTAATCTGTCTGTTTCTAATTTTATTGCATTATAATCATAAATGATGTCTAAAATTGTTTTCACTCTTTAAAATATTGCTCTTTTCTTGTACTTAGGTTATAATTATTTTAAGCATTCCACAATATTTCTAAATAATTTCTATTCTCTTTCAAGACAGTTTTTGGTAAGGAGTAATGAAAGCACTTTGCTCAGACATAAGTTTTCTCAACTTCACTTTGTTTTTGTTAATTTCTAACATTTTTAAAATTCTCAACCTGGGGTAATTTTCATTGATTTTAAAAAGAGTGGAAGGCAGAGGGAGAGAGAAAAAGAAAAACATCTATTTGAGGGAGAGGCATTGATCAGTTGCCTCCTGGATGGACCCCAACAAGAGATTAAACCCGTAACCTTGATATGTTCCCTGACTCAGAAACAAACCGTAACCTTTCATTGTGTGGGACCAAGTGAGCCACACTGCTTAGGACTCATTTTTTAATTTATGTAATTTTAGGTGTAAGTCATACAAATAGTCTCTATATTTTCCTCTAAAATTTTATTTTTCATAGTTAATTTGAAAATAACTTTATTTTTGATGGTGCAATAATAGTCTTTATGTTTAATATTGGTACCCGATTTCCCAGTGCTATTTTAATTTTTTTCTTCCACTACTTAAAGTGCCTATTCTTCCTACTAGACTCTTATACAACATTTGAAACTACTGGAGATGGAATCTTTTTGTTTCATTTACAATAAGCACTTAGCTTAAATTTATAATATACATTTAAATGTGTATGCCTTTGTCATGTAAAAAGTGCAATAATAAAAATAAAAAATGATGTAATATATATTTATTTTTTTAAATTGTGTTTTAGTTTATTTTAGAGAGAGAGGGAGGGAGAAGAAGAGAGAGAGAGACGCCCACGAGAAACATCAATCAGAAGCCTCCTGCATGTCCCTGACTGGAGATCGAGCCCAAAACCTGGGCACGTGTCCTGAATTGGGCCCTCTCAGTGCATGGGGTCATGCTCAACAGCTGAATCATGCTGGCCAAGGCCGTAACATATTTTCTTATGAAGAATTTGTTAAAATTACATTTTCTAATTGTCATTTCTTTCTATAAACAAAGTTTTGTCTTCTGTATGCTGATTGTATTAGTCCTCTTTAGTTTTGCTATTCTCAATATTTTCTTGAATTTTCTAAGTGGATAAACTATATTATCTGCAATTTTGAATAATACAATTTTACTTCATCCTTCACATTCATTTCTCTAATTTCTTTTCACGATTATTAGGATTCCTAGAAACTCCACGATGGAGTTGGATAATAGAAACAATAGTGTTATTTTGCCTTTTTCTTTATATTAATGATTATGTTTCGCTATGAATTATCACAAATGATTTTTCTCTCTTCTTTGGTATTTGGTTTGTTATTTAAATGTTTTTTCATGTGAAACCTTCTCCACATTTTCTCTTCAAATTGCACACCTTCTTTTATAGCATTATTTTCCCATAATCCTCATGTTCTCTCTTTGGGATGCATCCTGATTTGATTTTTACACCTCCTAATAGTCTCTCATGGCAGATTTCCTTAAGTGCTTTTTCTTATTTTTACTGTAGTCTTCCTATGAGATCACTAGCCTCATGAGTTATCCTTTAGGGACTGGACGTGCCCTTGAATGCGGGTATGTCTGTAGGAAAATTCCCTGCGTGCCTCTCCTGAGGATGTGGAGGACTTTGTGAGCTACTTCATCAGCTCACTCACAAGGCTCCCATCCAAACTACATCCAGTGCTTATGTTTGGCTTTTTTCTTTCTGCAAAGACTCAGAGTTCACTCTAATTCCATGCTACAAATGAAAGCATTGGATTCAGTTTTTTCTAGTCCTTATTTCACATGCTAGATGTTGCTTCAAGACTCAGCATTAGCTCTAAAACTCACTTCCAGCAGCTCATTTACACAGGGCACTTGGAGTTTTTTCTTTGTGGTTTTGTATATATAATTTTTTTTTCTTTCGTCCTTCTCTCCCTCCCTCTTCCCCTCCTTCCTATTTTCTTCAAGAACAAATCTGTATTAGTATTATAATTGATTTTAGTTTTTGAATGATAAGGATGTATTGCAAATATTTTTTTTTTTTGTCAATTAGAGCTGGAACTCCCAGTTAGGAGTTTCCTTTTTCCCAATAACTTGTGTCCCTATGTGTGTTACCGTGATTTTGCTGGAACTGGGACACCCTTTTCATTACATTGGCTAGACATACCACCATTGGACCCCCACTGAGTGTGCCCACCTGTGCCAAGAGCCAACCAGGAGCAGGGTCTTCATGATGTGAGTGCTCTGTCATTTTATGGACCTTCAAAAGATTTTGGTAAAATACACAACAACCTTCTGTCCTCATCACATACTCTTGTTTTAATTTCTGCTGTTGGTTAAATATGCAATGTGTCTTGACTTGGGGGGTGAAGGTGGTCTCTTTCATTTACCACCAAACAAGATTGTTTTACATTCACTGGAATAAATGTCAGCCCTTTGCCTAAAGCAACCTCATGTGCTTACTATGCTATACATTTCTCTCTGCCTACAGAGCTTGTGAAAGACAGCTTCTCACTAGTCTTTCATGCTGAGATAGAAGTGCCTCTATTGCTCTGTTCTTTGCCACCACAGGAGGAAGCTAGAGGCAGTAAAAAGGGTAGTTTCAGAGTACTGACCTAGATCTCTATCAGTGGGATGAGGGGGAACAACAGTAACAACTAGATTCCCTTCTGTTAAGACCTTGAAGTCCTGATTTTTTTTCTAGATTTTCAATGAGGATAGAGAGGGAAAGTTGAGTCTTATTATACCTTACAGTGGGTTGTCATAGATTTATTCATATTCTTTTATATTTTATTATTGAAAGGTACAATTTGTATTCACCGGAGTGTTTCTCTGCTTTTTTTCTCACTAGATGTCTTTCCTCTTATACTTCATGATTCATAAGAACACTTCTCTATATGCTGATCAGGTCATTTGTAATTTGGAAAACTGTTTGATTTTGGAAAACTATCAGACTACATGTTCTGCAGACTTCCTTATCTAAAAGGGTCATCCAAGGGTGTGCTCCACACTGAGCATCACAAACGCTTGAAAAAACACAGATTCAGAGAGGCTCCTGGAGCATTAAGATCAACCTCAAGTGGGATAATAAAGGCAGAACCAGGCTCATAACCTTCAGCAATTTCCTTTCCACCTCAACTGTAGTAAGTCAAAACTGCCTTTGATATGGGTATGATAAACCATTTAAGGTGAAATAATTTCAATTCATTTGGGACATTTTGTTCAGGTTGACTAAACTGATACTATTAATCTCGAGAAAGACTGTGAGCAAATTATTTTGAAGAGATCTATAGGTCGAGAAATGAAGATACTGACTAATATCAGTTAAACCAATTCTTCCCCCAAAATGTATTCTATCATTCAAACTTAGTAAGGAGTAAATTTATTAAATTCAGTTCACTAAATAAAACATATGTGCTTCATTAAATTAACACAAGTGATTCCTTTCTTCAATAAATGTTTCCTGAGCCTTTCTTTCTTCTCTTTCTCAATCATTCAAGTGCATCAAAACACTTCCTGTATAATGAACAAAACCGAACTCCTGCAATCCCATTCTCACCCTCGCGCCCAACTGCATCTTGCTAATGAATGAATGCTCCTTTCCAGCTCTCTGCTCAAGCTTGAACTCCTCAGCAACCCCACCACAACCTTACGCGTACTCTCTGCATTCCTTAATGTTAATGCATTGCTACTGGTGATGTGTTCCACTATTATCACAGGGCAAAAGGGAAACCCTCCCATTTCTACACAAAATTCCATCCTCAGGAACTTCACTTATGCAACTATTTACTCTCCCTCTGCAATATCAATTTTCCCTCCTGTTTAATCATTTACTTTCACATAAAACATGATTGTCTTTAAAATAACCCTATATAATTAAAGCTCAATATGCAAATTGTCCCCTCAACCTGGAGTTCAACTGGGGGTTCGACAGCTTGCTATGATGTGCGCTGACCACCAGGGGCGGTGTGGAACATAGCGGTGTGGACAATGTGGCACTGGCAGGGGGCAGCAATGAAGGCACTGCTGGCCCCAATGGGCCCCAACAAGAGCTGGACCCTGACAGGATGGTGGAGCAGGTGAGCAGGCAGTGCCAGGCCAATGTGGGTGCAAGCGAGGGCCTGATTGCCCCACCAATCACCCTGCAGAGGGCAACCAGCCCCAGTAGTGGGGGGTCAGGGCCACTGCCCAAATGTCAGGCACTGAGGGAGCTGGGCGGTGGCCCAATCACCCCACCAATTCCTCCGCAGACAGCAACCAGCAGCAGCTCTGACACTTCTATTGCAGAGAAAAGGCATATAGCAATATTAAAACATTTCTTCTAATTATTTTCCTTTCAGTGTTCACAAATCCATGCACTGGGCCACTAGTAAGCATATGCGATTTGTTACACTCTCATCCTCCTTCAACTACCATTTCATTTCTTCATCTTATTTAGAGCCAAATGGCTTTTAATAAATTTCTGTTAGTGACTACTTTCATTACCTCAACTCCTCGCAACCAATTTCTACTGTGCTTCCCTGTCTCATCAACCCTAAGACACCATTCCTTCCAAGTGCTCTCCATGTTCACAAGTCTAATTTTCAAAACTCTCTTTTTTATATGACTTCATCCCTAGGTGTAATTTAAAATATTTGACCATTTTCTCTATCTCTTGGCTTTGGTGTGCCCCATTGTCCTGCATTTCTTCACACACCATTTGTTCCATTTAAGTCTGCACTTTTGGCTTTTCCACTTAGTTTCACTAAGTCAAGAAACCTTGAGCTCTCCTTTTAATATTTTAAATTTTTATTCTTTTTTTTTTTTTTTTTTTTTTTTACCTCTAGTCTCTTCCTGATAGAATTCCTCTTGCAAACACAATCTAAGTTTTTCCATTATCTGGTATTACATGAAAAGTATGGAGAAAGTTCAACTTTGAAGTTTTCAGGACACCATAGCACACTAGCATGTTCCACAGAAAGGCTTGCTTCCCTCAGTGGCTTTTACTAAATGCTATGAGAGTCTCAAAGTCAGTGCCATACAATCAGTGTCACACTTGCTCCTATGTGAGCCATTTTCCATTGACAATTGGTTATTTTCCTCCTATATTTATTAAAATTATACTAATTTAATGACAGAAGCATTTGGCAGAGACCTGTAAATATAGGTTCATAAACAAAAGTTCACAACATCTCAAAGGGAAAATATACCAAGACCAAAGTAAGGATTGAATTGGGAGGTGGCAAGAAGAGTTTGGTATTCCAGGAAAAGTGGAAAACCAGGAAAGGATTTTCCTGGCATTTGTGAAGGTGTTGATATGAAGTGATTCTAATTAAGACAAAATAGAATTAAATCGGTATGCTTATTACAGCCATATTTTCTGTCAAGAAGAAGGAATTTTTGTAGGGAAGGCTGAACATAGATTAGAGAGCAGCTGTTGAGGTACAAAATGATGGATAAGAGAGCTTATAAGTACAGATGAGTTCTAGGGTCCCGGGCTGATTGGACTACATCCCAGATCCTGAGAGAACTTGGCCTGAGATCTGAGACCACCATCTGCTTTCTCAGAGGATTCACTGGAAAACTAAAAACAAATAACACATTATCTCTTTTAGAGAAATGAAGTGTAGAGAGTGAGTCCTTAGATTATAAATCAGTGACCATGCTAATACAACCACAAATTATAACAACGTTTATAAAACAATGGTCAATACTAACAAATGGAAGATGTTGGCATCACTAAGGGGCAATCTAAGTTTACAAAGAACAAGTCAAGTCTACCTTATTTCCTTCTTGACTGAAACACTGAACTGGAAGATTAGAAAAATGTGAAACAGATGGGGCTTCTAGGCCCATCATCAGATCCTTCAGAACAAGAAGAAAAAAATGTGTCAAATTTTGTTCTGTTGGATAAAATCCAGTATTGTTTGTAATGTGGAGTAATTTGTTAATAGTGGAATGTTTTTTCTCCATCTTACTAGATATTTATTTTACCTAATTTCCTTTGGTTGATGGAATTATCTCTTATCTGAAGAATCTCTACCTGTGGAAGTCAAGGGAGTCAGATTCTTACTCTCTCTGGCCCTAGTAGAGCTAAAATTATGATCCGTCATTTCAGCTGCAAGATGACAGCAATGGTATCAATCTCAGGGGTTTTGAGGGCAAATAAATTGGAATATAATTAAATTAAGTATTAAAAAATAAGAGGTATTAGGTGTCCAGTAAATACTAGATCCCTTTCCAGACTGACCATTTGAGAAGAATATGCAAACTACTATGAGATTATGGAAGGGAACAAATCATTGAGGGCAGATGGTGATGGTCACAAAGGCAGAATAATAAAATTTGCATGTTTACAACAAGAGGATAGATACATCTGGTTATAGAGTCTGTTTCTGGGCACCAGGGCACATGAAAAAGAGAGAATGGTTTTCAAGTTTTTCCTTGGCTGATAATGCCTCAATGATTGTCCTGAAACATTCTTTTCTTTTCTTTTTTTTTTTTTTTTTACAGAGAGGAAGAGAGATAGACAGTCAGAAACATTAATGAGAGAAAAACATTGATCAGCTGCCTCCTACACACCCCCTACTGGGGATGTGTCCACAACCAAGATACATGCCCTTGACCAGAATCGAACCCGGGACCTCTCAGTCCAAAGATTGATGCTCTATCCACTGAACCAAACCGGTTTCGGTGTCCTGAATCATTCTTATTAAGCATGAAATAGGAAGAATCAAGTTACCTGAGACATTCATGAGCTGAGAATATCTTTCTCAAAGAATATCTTTCTGCTCCTGACCACTCTCTCCAAGGTAAAGTTATTTTCTAAGCAGCCCAGAGTTCTTACTTGATTAATCATTTGTTTCTTTTCTATCAGCACACAGATCTCAGCTTCAACATTCTTTGTCTTGATGACCAACCTTGATGTTGAACAGTTCAATTCTAAGATTATTAATAGCATAGTTATAAAATGGTTATAAAATGGTTGGTATGTTTCTACTCATGACCATTAGATATTTAGTTACAAGTATCACTAATTTCTGGTACTATGATAATATAGGACAATAAAGAGTTACCCCAATAATATAAATTTTAATGTAAAGTAACATATGCATTTGCTTTATAAAGTAAAACATCTTAAAAACAGAAAGATAGAGAGATCTTATAAAATGAATAACAACCTTAGAATTAATCTCTGGACTTCAAGGTAGTTGACAATTAACTGGGGTTAAGATTTGTCCTATGCAAATGTTGTCAAGTCTTCCTCTATGAAAGGACAAAACAAATACTTCAGATGCTACTTCCAGAAATGAGGTAATCTTACCTTCTCTCTCTCTTTTCCTTCCTCACCCTCTCTTTACTTCTCCCTCTCACTTATTTTAATCTTTAACTTTGCAACCTGGATTTTTCTGCTTCACTAGCTCATTGTCTATCCTGGCTACTTTTAAATGTAACAATTGGCCCATAAGTTTAAATTATTAATAATTAGGCAGCAGGAAATGAATTAATAAGACTGAAATAGTCAGGAAATTTGGGGTGGGAGAGGATAAGTGAAGGAGGACTGCATTCCCCTCATGTATTTTAATACATTAACCAAACTTAAGAGTATTGCACTAGTGCATAAATAAGTCGATAAAACAGGATTCCCGTCAAAGATAGTGGAGTAGCTGGAAGCTCCACTCACCTTTTCCCATGACCACATCAAAATTACAACTAAATTACAGAACAATCAACCTGTACAAATTATCTGAAGACCAGCTGAAAAAAAGTCACATAACTAATCTGCTTTAAACTGGTGGCTCTACTAGCTCCACCTGGTGACTACCTGAGACCATTGCAAATGCCTGTGGACCCCAGGTGGGTGGTGCCTGACCTCAGTGTACCCTGAAACTTTTGGTGAGTGGCCTCAGATCCAGCATAGGCACCAACTTTGAATCTGTATTAAGCTGATGAATATCACTCGCCTTTATAGAAAATTTCCTGAGAATCTGCCTCATGTAAACTACCACATGAGGCTCTTTAGAGACTGAGCACAAAAGTAGCAGGCAGGTGGTGGTGCTTTTGGCCTTTGCTGAGCTGCCCCAGGCAGCCAGCCTTGGTTTGCAGCTTACCCTCCTACATGCACCCAACACAGGTGGCTACAAACTATGAATCACTTTTAAGCTTCTGACAGGGGGCCCAATGCTAGTAATAGGCAGTAGCTGACATTGATCTGCACTGGAGTCTCTCCTATGAGGCCCCAGAAGCCACCCACCCAGAGGGTGACTTAGGACCACAATAGAGGATCATCTAATTAGCTCTGCAAGCAACATATCCAAGGAGAGATTTTGGCAGGCACTAGAGCCTTCTAGGGGAAATTATTTTTCATGGAGTTAGCCCTTGCACAGCAAGTCATACACAGTGGTTGTGGCCAACCCTCACAGCAAATTGGTCTGAGGGTTAACCTCATCCATGATGTAGCAACAGTAATAAAGGCTCAACTAAAACAGGAGGGCACATAACCCATACAAGGAATACTCCTGGAGAACCCAGCCCAGAGGACCAGGGAGACTATACCACTGGGCTCCATAGCACACCTATTCCTTTAAGGCCAGCCCATAAAGACTGGAAGACATAGAAGATCTACTTAATTCATAGAAAAAAACACAGAGAGGCAGGCAGCCAAAATGGGGAGAATAAAAGAACATGTCCCCAATGAAATAAGAAATGGAGACAAGCCTCTACCACATAAATTCAAAACAATGGTTACAAGGATGCTCAATAAACTTAGTGAGGGCTTCAACAAAATATACAAGCATTAAAATAAAGCCATAAAAAAACCCAGCTAGAAATACCTAAAATTAAGAATATACTAAAAGGAATCAAGTGTCACATGATCTCACTCATATATGGAATCTAATGAACAAAATATATTGATGAATAAAATAGATCCAGAGATATAGAAGCATGGAACAGACTGTCAAATCTCATAGGGAAGGTCCAGGAGTGGTGGGTTGGTCCACATACATTGATGCTTGCCTGGTTGGGTGGCTCAGTGGTTGAGCATTGACCCATGTACCAAATGATCAGGGTTTGATTCCAGGTCAGGGCACATGACTGGGTTTCAGGCTCAATCCCCAGTAGGGGGCATGCAGGAGGCAATCAATCTGATGGATGATTCTCTCTCATCCTTGGTGTTTATATCTCTCCCTTTCTCTCCCTCTTTCTGAAGTCAATAAAAAACCTATTTTAGCCGAAACCGGTTTGGCTCAGTGGATAGAGCGTCGGTCTGCGGACTGAAAGGTCCCGGGTTTGATTCCGGTCAAGGGTGTGTATGTTGGTTGCGGGCACATCCCCAATAGGGGGTGTGCAGGAGGCAGCTGGTCAATGTTTCTCTCTCATCGATGTTTCTAGCTCTCTATCCCTCTACCTTCCTCTCTGTAAAAAATCAATAACAAACAAACAAACAAACAAACAAACAAAAAACCTATTTTATAAAAGCACAAAAAACAATGATGCTCAAAAGAATGTGAGGGATCATACGTATTACTCCATGAGAAAGAATTGCTGTCAGCTTTAAAACATTCTCTTCATTTTTCATTTTTAGATTGCATAATGTATAGGGTTCAAATTTCAGCTCTACCACTTACTAAATATGTATCCATTAGTAAATAATTTTACTTGTTTGTCTCAGTTTCTGCATCATTAAAAGAGTTGTTTTTGTTTTGTTTTGTTTTATTTTGTTTTATTTTGTTTTTTGGTAAATACTTCACAGGAGCATATGAGGACTATCTGTAAACTAGAGGCCCAGTGCTGGCCTGCCCCCTCTCACAGTCTGGGAGCCTCTAGGGGTGGGAGGTAACTTGGCAATCAGGGTAAGGCAACACCCCATCACACCTCTGCTGCTGCCATTGCTGGCAGTGCAAGCCTTGGCTGGCCCTGGTTACCTGAGTCTTAGGTCTCTGTGCGGCTGGGGGGCTAAGGGGACTGAGGGATTCTGGAGGCAGAAGTGCGGAGTGGCCAGGCCAGCCTGGTGGTGGGCCTGACCTTGCTGCACGCCTACCACCCTGGCAGGGCTGAGGGGACTGGGCACCACCATCTTGTGGCTGTGGGTGCTTTTATCTTTGAGGACAGGGAAGTCAATTAGCATATTCCCTCCTTAATGGCTGTGACCACTCCATCTTTTCGATGGCATGAGGATCAATTAGCATATTACTTCTTTATTAGACAAGATGCTTAGAACAGTGCCTGGCACACAGTTAGCATTGCAAAGTTTGTTAAAATTGTCCTTATTTTAATAATTATTTAAGTAATTAAAATGTATTGTAGTAAATAAATATTTTGATGAGGAAATTATATGTACTGCATTTTGCACATTGCCTTCAAGGTATGTTTTAAAACCACATGTACTAAGTGTAAACATATGGTTTACAAGCTTGAGGACCATATACTCCTGCTTCACAGTTTTTTTCACAGTGTAAAATTTCATATTTAGAATTGGGCAGCTGGACTCGGTTTAGATGATCCCAGTTTTGTGGGCCACATCCAAAGCATCATCGCCAGGAGCCAGTCGGACATACGCCTTCTTCTCGCCCTCAGGCCTGACCAGGGTGCTGACCGTGGCCACCTCAGTGCCATGGAGCTTCCTCACAGCCTGGGCTGTGCTTGTCGGCCTTGGCGCCCACAGTGAACACGAGTGCACGCTGTCCTCTTTCCTCTCCCGGGCCGACCCGGTGTTCGGGGGTGGATGGCGGCGCAGTGGGCGGGCTGCTTCTCCCGGGAGCTTTCCCAGGACGGGCGGCCTGCGGAGCCCCAGGGTCTCCGGCCCTCGGAAGGTGGGTGACGCGCCCGTCTTCTCTGTGTGGCTGTGGACGCCTTTCGGCATGGCTTTCTGTGCCTTCAGAGCCTTTGGGTTGGCTTCGGCTTTGGGAGAGCCGGGGCTTCCTCCTTAGCTTTCGGCTCCATCTTTGTAAAAAGGCCCGCTTCAAAGTTTTATCACTGCAGCTGTTCACAGCTCTGACTTTCCCTCTCTGTCCTCGTTAGATGACAAGTCACATGGTCACTCCATTCCACTTACATTGATTTGAAATCCACATTTTATGAAATATTACACAAGGACTAGTTTTCAATACATTAGGTGTTATAAAATATATGAAACAACTTCTATATAGTTTATTGTTGAACCATAACTAATCAAGCAAATCACGATCACTTTTAAAATGAGTAGAAATATATGAAAATGACATTATTATTTTAATAATAAGATAATATTATTTTTAATAATAAAAATAATATTTTAAAATAAATAACATTATTATCTATAGATAAACACCATAACTTTCTTATGGTGTTTATCTATTGAATGTAAAGTCCAAAAATAGCACTAAGTATATATGATTATGGAGTACATGATTAAGTTTTCTTTTTATATCAATGAAGAAAGTTCAGATTATTCAATTAATTTACCAGAGGAGAGGGGTGAGGTAGGGATGGGGAGGTGATATATGATCAGTGTGCACCATGGTAGGTGGTTACCAGAACCGATAGGATGACTACAACATAAGGTATAAAGTGTTGAATCATTATAATCAGTACCTGAAATTAATATAAATAATGTAATATTGTATACCAATCATATTTAAATAAAAATAAAATTAAATATAATTATTTTTAAAAATTGTTTCTATTTTAAAGTACATACTAGTATAAATTTCAGGTAGATGATGACTATGTATAACCATGTGTGCATGTACAATAAGTAATATGTAATAAATATACATAATGGAATTTTAAAAGCTATGCTAGTAAAAGACTTATTTTATTTTATAAAATAAGTGATACATTGGTTAGATAAATGACAACACTTCTGTAGATTTCAAAAGACACCATGAAAATTAAATCAAAGAGTAATCTGGAAAAATCACAACATATATGGTAATGCACAATTTGTTATCCTCAAAATAACAAACTACTTTAAAGAAAACAAAAAATTATATGATTTGAAAAACAAAATAATTTTTAAAAATAAAAAAGTAGAAATGAAACTGATTGATATGAAAGACAAAAATATTTAATTTTCTGGTAATCAAAAAAATTATATTTAAAATCTTGGTAAGATAATTTCCCCAATATAATTTTTCCCATAATAGTAGTAACTAGCAGAAACCGGTTTGGCTCAGTGGATAGAGCGTCGGCCTGCAGACTGAAAGGTCCTGGGTTTGATCCCGGTCAAGGGCATGTACCTTGGTTCCAGGCACATCCCCAGTGGGGGTGTGCAGGAGGTACCTGATCAAAGTTTCTCTCTCATTGATGTTTCTAACACTCTCTCTCGCTTCCTCTCTAAAAAATCAATAAAATATATATTTTTAAAAATAGTAGCAACTAAATAATACCATTAGATTCTCATACTGTGCTCATGGGAATGTTAATTGACACAACTTTTCTTGAGGAAAAGTTGTTGAAATGTATTGAAAGTCAAAAAATTTATCCTTAAGAAATAATCCATACCTTAAGGTAGATAATTATGCATAATGCTTGTCAATTTCTGTAATTATGAAAAATTGAAAATACACTAAACAGTCCAACTAAATGTTAGGTGAAATTACTTTATTACATGCTTATAATATTACACTTTCTAAAGTAATAGTTTAGAAGAACATAAAATTACATAATTTCGTGGTAAATGGGGCACACCATCTAAAAAGAAAAAAAAATAGATCACAAAATATGTATAGAATGATCCCAATTTTGTAAAGAAAATGAATATATTATGTAACAAGATGTTAGCATTTGATTCTTCCTACTTCAGATTTGATTAAGGTGTCAATAAAATGGATAATAGATAATGAAGTGTGAGACAAATCACTATGTAAAGAATTTATAAAGAAAATCAAATAATCTAGAATTATCCCATAACACTTGCTCTCCATTGCTGACTGTGAAAATAGAAGAGGGACAGGAGATGAGAGACAAAGCCATTTTGGTTCTGAGAATCTGATGACAGACACATCTGGATGGCCTGCTCTCTAGGGGACAACAGGTGTGTAAGTAGGAAGAAAACTGGCTGGAGGCTGTCTTGTGACAAATCCCAGAAGTCCCTGAGCTGGCAGGTGGGAGTCCATCACTGTCCCAGGTGGAGTGGACTCCTAGCAAGGCAGAGCTAGGTGAGGAGGAGCATTGTTAGCAAACAGAGGAGACCACAGAGCTGTGAGAGGCAAGGACAGCTGTGCTTCCCTATGGACCCACGAGCCCTGCTTTCAGTGTAGATACTGAATACATCTATTCCACAGGAAAAATGTGAAATAGCTGGAATGCAATGCACTGAAATGACTAAGATAGTTATCTCTGAATGCTGATCATGAAGAATGTTTTCTTCCTTGGAAAGGTAGTTATCTTCCTAGTGTTATAAATTTGGTGTGTAGTTGCATGATTTATTGGTCAATGTTCGATGCTTTGTACAACTGAACAGGGTAGACTTGAAGATATTAGCAATCGAATATATGAAAATACTGCAGACCTGAAAAAATTATGAGGTTCATAGGAGTGGGATCAGCATCGGATGTCTGTTACTCCTCTTTTAAGGCCAGAAAAGAGTTACAGCTTTTACACATTAATCAATTCTGCCAGCAATGCTTTCATGGCTCCTGGAGGGCAGAGCAGTGTAGGAGACAAATGTTCTGAGCAGATTCCAGTCTGGAAGACACCTCCTCTCATAGTTTAATGGACCAAGAACAGGCAATGATCAGTCTCTATTCTCTGTCCTCAGGAATATTTTGTTTCTCCATCTTATTTATTAATGAAAATTTCCTTCCCAGGACCATGTCACATGCCACCATAGAGTCCTTTACACTCAAGTATGAAAGATACATGTGAAGAGGGGCAGTGCAAACTGTGCAACAGGACACGGCCACAGCGCCCCCTGTGCAGGGCTGACCGCAATGCATCCACCCAGATAAGTCTTTCCTGAGCAACCCACTTCTCTCCCTCCACTTCATGTGATTGTGTATTGGCCCAGTGTTTGTATTTCCTTACGCTGTCTGATCTTTTATGTGTTCTTATTTGTACTTGTTTACACATCTTTTCTTGCCTCTATGCAGCTGGAAAATTTGAAGCCAGGTAGTATGACATGTCTTTTAATCCCTGGAAGCACCTGTCTTAGGACCATGCACACTGTGGAGTTAAAAAGGCAACTATAACAGTTTAAGTATAAACCAGCAACAACAATGACAATGACAGATAACATGTACTGAGCTCTCACTATGTGCCAAGCACAAACTGTTCTGAATGGATTATTTTTATTTAACCCTAATAATAACTGCATGCATTAGAGACCATATAATCTTATTTTATAAAGTAGAAAACCATAACCCATTAAGGTTAAGTAATTTGTTCTATCAAACTATTTAATATGATTTTGAATTTAAAAATGTCCATCTCTTGGACATATTACACCCTTTGGAGCATATAATTCCATTTAAGTAAATGCAGTTTACTAAACTATGAGTTTATTGATTGTAGGAGCCTTAATTATTGTTTGAATCTACAATGTGGTATACTTTATTGGAGAATAATGTGTGCATGAATAAAAGGAGGCTAGATTATTTCAGCTGTGCAGTTGACCCCAATTCTGAATTGCTTGCAGGGGTAGCTTACTCCAAAGCCACATTGCTTGAAGCAAATAGTCACAGGATTAGAACCAAGGCCCTTTAACTCCCAATTAAGAACACCTTTGCTTATACCCCTCCAACTAGTTGTTCACACAAAGAACACTCAGCTGTATGTTACATGAAACTGGGAAAGGCAAGAGTGCAGAGAATTGGTCTCTTGGGGAAACTCCCACTAATAATGCTCTTCAAGGAAACCTGCATCTGCGTAGTCAACTCCTGCCCAGTTGCCCCACTTTGCCCTGGCTGAATGGCTTGGGCACTGGGAAAGTGATGCTTCAGAAGGCTTCCAGGTACTGGGGAAGGAGACCTACTGTGCTCAGTCAGTTGTCCTACAAGCCATCTGGAAGTGGCTGTGCTGAATGGTCCACTGCCCAGAGCTACAACCACATGCCATGGCAAACTGACTTTCTAGATTCACAGTGACTATTCCTGGGAAGGTGGGGCCCACAGCCCAGTTCATCTTTGTTGTTGCTTTTCTCTGATCCAAGTGCATAGTATGCACCTAGCATCTTACAGGGAACTCTGAGAGCAGAGCCTGCTTTCTAAGATTCAAAGAAACCAAAGTGTGGATGTAAGACAGGACTGTTACAGTAACCAGAGTCACTCATGCTAAGCCCAAAACTTACCTAAATTTCTATGCTCAGCAATCCCAGAAGAGAAAGGCCTAGGTCATCCAATTTGTACTTGTCTGCCAGAACAAGTAACCCAGTGGGCCTCCAAGACTTCCCTCTGTTTCATATAAAGGGAATCCCATTTCAACCAATAAGCAAACACTCAGCATAACTTCCTTTCTCCTGTTCACTTTGGTCTATAAAGATCTCTCACCCTGTACGGCTCTTCAGAGCTGCTTTCTCTCTGCCAGACTGGATGCTGCCTGATTCATGAATTCCTGAATAAAAGAAAGCAGGGACTGGAAGGGACTCTTTCCCCCCAGCACATGGGAGTCTGTACTTGTTCTTCAATAAATCTCTATCTTTGCTATACTATCTTCAGTCCATGGATTCATTCTTCAACTCAGACGGACAAAAAATCCGGGAACACCGCATGTTCCAGTCCTGAAATCACCACCATGGGAATATGGGTGCTGGATGCTGATGTGGAGAGCAGGCACCATGAGGTCTGACATCTTCCTACCCTGCATGTTTCTTGGATTCTGCTCTGAATCCATGCTCTGGAGCTGCTCTCCCTTTGGCTAGAGATGAAATCAGGATCTTGATGATAACTGGTGTTGGCATGGTGCTCCTAAGAAGGGAGACCTGGAAAATATCTGCCTGAATTCTTGGCCTTCAGATCCACCTAGCTTTGCTCTGAGGCTAGGGAGGGAACCTGGCCTCAGTGGGTGTGTGCAGTAAGATTGAGGAAGCAGGACAAGAGTCCACAGGTAGATCCTGTGCTTGCCAGAAAATGAGACTGGTACTAAAGTAATTGCATTAGAAATCCTTAAGATTAGGGGGATGCTGGGAGGCTGACCTCTGCTAGGTAGCTAACCTCTGCTCTCCAGGGCAGGACCGGCAGTAGTGGGAGACAGGGTGCAGATATGTGCCTTTCAGAGATGATGCTTCCTCTGCTGAAGGCCACATGCTCGTGGTCCAGGTCACAGTCTGCTCCTCTCACTGCCTGCCTCCTGAGGAGTTATGACATTACTGGCATCTGCCACAGAGACATCCCCAAGACATTGAACCACCAATCAGCATGTGCTGAAGTGCCCTGGAGCCCACCCCTTTCTGTTCCACCCTGGGTCCAACCCCTTTCCTGTTCCTCCCCTCAAAAGGCTCCTCTGACCCTCCACGTACTGCTCTCTCCATTTCTATCTGTGGAAGCAGCCTGGCTGGGTCCTTTCTCCTCTCCTCCCTCCTTTAATTCTGATTTCTCTACCTCCGTAATGAGTCCCACTCATTACTGGGGAATAAACTTTACTTTAATATGTCTTGGTGGTCAGTTTCCTGTGCCTCAAACCTTACACTATCCACCAGTGATGGCGATGCACACTGTGAATATTGTGAGAGCTCCATTAACCTGGCAGCTATAATATGCCTTAGGTTTTGTTTTTTTAAAACTAACATCAAAGCACTTTATAAGTTTGATTCTCACGTGACATGTTTTCCTGAGTGGAGTTGAAGCAGGAATTTTAGGGTGATATAGGGAGGCTTAAGGATTCTTTAGAATTGGGGTCCATGGGGCTGCAGACTGGGAGAAGGTACATTTCCATAACATATGGAAGCCAGGTGCAGTTACATCTCCATAAGACAAGGAGGCAAGACAAGGGAACTGGAAGTAGCCAAGAAAGGTCATATTTACAAAATAAATAGAAGGAAGCCCTTCATTCATGCAGAAGAAGAAAGCCCAAAGGGGATAGGGAAACAGTAAGAAAGTGGGGTGGGGGGAGAACTTCACCTGTTTCCTGTAACCAGTCTGAAGGAATAGTGACTGATCAGAGGGGATTTGGGGCCTTTATAAGCCATTGGGAAGAGGAACCCAGTGGGACCCTTTCCCCTCTCTATGTGGGAGTCTGTACTTGGTTTTCAATAAATCTCCATCTTTGCTAACCACTTTCTGTCCGTGAATTAATTCTTCAATTCTGGCGGACAAAGAATTCAGGTTCCAGACCAAAAACTCATATAATTAGAAGTTTTAGTACTAGTTTAATTGGCAAAGGTTCACATTTTGAATCAACTCTGCATTGCCCTGGGGAGAATCGAACACACACACCCACTCTTCCAGACCTCTGTGAATTGAGATTTCCCTAAACACAGCACAGAGTCAGCAGTGGGGAAGTAGCAAGAGAGAGACAAAGGGTGTCAGGTGTGGAGGGGAGCTGGTTTCCTGCGCCCAGCCATTCCGGAGATATCATGAGCAGCAAATTAAACGATCCTTCAGCAAGAATTTTGACAGGAAAATTTCATTAGGGATTTAAATCTCTATGGAAGCTCAAGTTGCTGCATTAAGATATGAAAATTGTGCAAATATTGTTCCGTAGACTAATGTTTGCTGCAGGTCATTGAGTTGCAGTCAATGAAATTTAGAGTGATAAATGCCATATTGAAAATTAACTAGAGGAAGGAGGGGCTGAGGGACGGAAGGAAAGAGGCCTGCTTTGGGAGCTCAGGCCCAGGAGTTGTTTGGATTGGAAGGTAGACTCCAGTACTAACCAGCTGGGTGACCTTGGGCAAGTTAACACCTCTGAGGCCTAATTTCCTCATTTATAAAATGTGAACTATTGCCAGTAACTCTTAGCTAGACCATGATTGTGAGGGTTTTCATGAGACAATCAATCCAGGTCAAGTTCTTTAGCACAGAGCCTGGCACATGTAAATCCTAAACATACTAGTAGGATTGTGATGCAGAAAGTGGGCTAATGTTTATCTGACGCTGACTTCTTCTCAGTCTCGGTGATACCAACCTACCAGTACTATTATTTCCCATTTTTTAATGTTTATTTATCGATTTGTAGACTAAAGGGGCCAGATGCTAACCTGACAGGCTCAGGAGAGGCCTGAATGGCCGTCTTGCAGACTCAGAGACCTAAAGGAACCACAAAGGATGGTATGACATTAAACTTTAACAAAAGCAGTGATGGTGGGCAGTTATGTCCTAGGCCGGTATCTTTACTCACAAGGTCAACCTTTATCTAACTGAACCTATCTGTCTTTTTGCATCTAAGATAACATACCCTTGAAATGTCTGGATAACTTGTAACTTCGATTTTTCTGGCACCCTTGGCGCACAACCTAATGTGCTGGGTGCCGGACAGATACCACAAATTCCTTCATTTTCATGTTTATTGTTCCTGCACCCACCTAAGTGTGTCCCCATCATTCCACTTTTTATCCAAACCCAGGGGTTCCCCTTTCCCCCGCTCCCCATCCCCCTCTCGATTTCCTTTATCCCACATCCTTAATCTACCACCAATGTATTAATGTAACCCTCCTATATCCCTCCTTTGATTGTAATGTATAAACACAAATGTCACCCTCCATTCTCAGGAGCTTTATCTCAATTCGTTAAGGTCCTGCTTCCTGGCATATGTCCACAGTTTGGCTCAAATAAACTCACAAAAATTCTTTACAGGTTTCAATGTTGTTGTTTTGTTTTGTTTTGTTTTTTATGTTAACAGATTTTAGAGAGAAGGAGAGAGAGAGAGAGAGAGAGAGAGAGAGAGAGAGAGATTGATTTGGTATTGCACTTATTTATGCATTCATTGTTTGATTCTTGTATGTCTCCCTGACCAGGGATCGAATTGAAACCTTGGCGTATCAGGATGACACTCTGACTAACTGAGCTACTTGGTCCATGGGGGGGGGGGGGGAGGGGCGGGGAGAGGGGGTGGTTGGAACCTAAATCCTGTTTGTACACCTTTGTACTAACAGAATCGGACTGATTAGATGGGTGTTGGTGGATGTTAAGAAAATATTTGTGAAATGAATTAATAATTGCATAAATAAATGGATGATGCTTGAATGAATAGAAGGTATAATGTTTTTCTCCAATTAAACTGTGCCCCAAGGATTCATCCACAGGTTTCTCATTGTTCTTTTGTTTGTTTGTTTCAAAACTGAGCATTCTCACAATATGATTCCCATAATAATATGCCATTTTATGGAAAACAGAAAAAAAAAGGGGGAAAAAGACCCATATACTTCCAGAATCCAAACACTTTCCCCTTCCGCATTTTAGGATATGTGTGCTCTTGCTGCAATCTTATATGAAAATAATTTCCATCTTGCTGTTTCACTTAACAGGACTATTTTATACAGCTATAATTTTAATAATAATATAATAATAGAACATGATAGATATGACATATTACATTTACTTAAGTATACTCTTGGTAATTTTAGACTGTAGCGATTGTTTCACTATTATGAATATTGTTGCACTAAATGTTTTAATGTATATAAGACACAGGTTTTCAGGGTTACTGTCTGATCATGGAATCACTGTTCTTTGAGTATATGGTCTTTACAATGGACCTCACCTTCAACCACTGTAGTGATGCACTATGATATCCAATTGGATGGCAAGAGTTTAATTATTGTTTAAAATAAATTATGTTCACCATTTTATACCATATTCAAGCCCTGCCCCAGAACACTGTATTTGATAGATATTCCATAGCTATGTATGAAAAGAAAAGAAAGGCAAGAAGAGGAAGGGAGAAGAAAGAAAGGGAGGGGGGAGAGAAGGAAGGTAAAGGGGAGAAAGCAAATATTGAAGAAAGAGAAGAAAATAAAGGGAAAACAGAAGGGAAGGAAAGACAAGGGAAGTAAAAAAAGAAAGGGAAGAAAGCAAAACAAAGAAGGAAACTAGGCAAATCAGGGAGAAAGACAAAGAAAAGAAAGGAAAAGATAAAGAATCAGCAAGCTCATTCTTCTGTGTAAACTTGCTAATAATTCCAAACACATGTCTCTAACCACCACCATGCTTTCCAGACATCAGCTTAGCATGTGACCCAATCACAGGATAAAAAAGACACAACATACTCTAGTGCAGGGGTGGGCAAAGTTTTTGACTCGAGGGCCACAATGGACCGGAGGGCTGGAACAAAAGCAACCTGACCACGCTGGCACTCTCATCTTGGGCTGCTGGTGAAGGAGCGGAGGGCAGAGCAAGAGAACCCTCCGCTCTTTTGGCTCCATGGGCTGGATAGTACAGCCGAACAGGCTGGATCTGGCCCAAGGGCCATAGTTTGCCCATAGCTGCTCTAGTGTCTGTCCCATCTGGGCAATTCCTAGACACCAGGGCCTCACATTTCACAGGACAGAGAACCCATGGCTTACTTTGTTGCTAGGTTTTAGGCAATGTTCTTTCACACCCCCCACCCCTGCACCTTTCTCAAGGAGAGCTAAATTTGTGAACAAGAGTAGTTAGTACTGTACAGTGCCTTACCTTACCAAGGTAAAACACAGTCAAATTAAATTAAAGAAAAAATTTTCCCTTTAAAAGTTTTTACATTTTCTTGATGAAGCACAGCTAGAAATTCAGGGGCAAAATGAAAATATGCATTTTGAAAAATCGTTAAAAGATGGTTAGACATATTCATTGTGCAGCAACATGCACAGCGGCAGATAGGGCGACCTCTGTCTGCTGTCAATACGCAATGCTTCGCTCAAGTTTATGTTATGCATGATTGGTAATCAGGAAACCATAACATTGCCTTTACGATTTGGAAATGCCTGTCATTATCTTCACTGAACTAAATTGCTGATTGAATAAAAGTTCTCTTGCCTTAGAAGTGACTCCGTTACAGCAGTCATTGCAACATCAGAAGATTATTTACAGAGAGAGTAAAAATTCCACATTTGACCAGAATTGGGCATAATGATACAGAACATTACTTTTAACTTCATATAGGAAAAGAAACTAATAGCTAGCAATATTTCTACTTTGAACTTTGTATAGAAAAAGAAACGAACGACTAGAAATATTTCTTAGTGGGAAATTGTCTTCATTCATTCGTGAAACAACATTAGTAGTAAAGTCGTCACTGATAGGCAAATAGTGTTGCTGAAAATGGGTTCTCCGCTCGAAAACTTGTTATATAATTTGATATGCATCTTTCCATATTTCAATAAGTCAAATAAAAGGTTAATGGATTTAATATGATCACAAATTACCAACCAGAGGTTGGTACTTTAGTTTCTACCAATTCTTTAGGATAAATAATAAGTCCTTTTCTTTCCCTATATCCTTGCTTTCCTAATGGGGTGGTAGTGGCTGGCAGAAACTGAAAGTTCCGGGGGGGGGGGGTAGTTGGCAGTGGAGTTGAATGTGAAGTCCAGGCACCATCCAGAAGACCTGGACCCAGACCTCATTAGTTCTGAGCAAGCTTTGAACATTAACCCTGTCATCGGCATGCACCCTGGCAGCTTGCAGAGTCACATGAGTGCAACACAGCCTTCAGCTGAGTTCACAGCCATAGCCCAGAGGACAGGCTGCGTACACATCGTGTTAGAGAAGAAAAATGCATGACCTACTTGGATCCGATAAGATGGAGTCAGTTTTCGGCAGAAATTGATCACAACGGACTCCTTGATAGCCTTCCTTGCACCTGAGAAAAGGGGACAAATAACAAACATGTGTATGTGGCCGCGAACATTTCAAAATTTCAGCAAGCAAAATAGCCACTAATTACATAAAATAGATAACTGTGAGAATGGAACATTCATGCTTTTGCATAATTTGATTTAGTATGTCTGTAACATCAACAGGCAGATTTTAGTCTATTTCTGTGCAAAAAACCACACAAAAAAACCCAAAATCAAAAACAAAAAACCCCA
This sequence comes from Vespertilio murinus, assembly GCA_963924515.1. NCBI lineage: Eukaryota > Metazoa > Chordata > Mammalia > Chiroptera > Vespertilionidae > Vespertilio > Vespertilio murinus. The sequence goes on along the minus strand of OZ004714.1, from coordinate 47,651,054 downwards.
GCCTCTCTTTGCTTTTATAATTTTATATATGATACCCAATGCACAAATTGAATACTTTTTAAGGTGACCCTCATAGCAATCTCAGCAGTGGTAACCTTCATGTCAGAGTTCTGGAGGCAGGCATACTTTTCTCTGTGCAGCACGCTGTCTGTAAGAGGCTCTGGTACTCTTTCCGAAGCATTGCTTTCCACGTGTCATTTTTCTAATAAAAAACATTTTATCGTGTAATTTAACAAATAATATCAATAGATATTGGTAACTATATATTTTCTTGTGTCTTATTAGTTCCTTTGAGGATTTTTAAAAAATATTTTTATTGATTTCGGAGAGGAAGAGAGAGAAAAGAGAGATAGAAACATCAATGATGAAAGAGAATCATTGATTGGCTGCCTCTTGCACACCTCCTACTGGGGACTGAGCTGGCAACCCGCGCATGTGCCCTCGACCAGAATCAAACCCAGGACCCTTGAATCCACAGGCCGATGCTCTATACACTGAGCTAAACCAACTAGGGCTAACTTTTTTTTTTTTTTTTTTTTTTTTAAGTTAGCTATCCCTCATGTCCCTGTGGCCTGATTGGCCAGCATAACAGCTTTCACATCTGTCAAGATCTCTATGTGCAAGGTCTCTGTGTTCTCCATAAATGCCCATTTTTCTCTCTCATGTTCTCTTTTGAGTTCAGCAAACATGTGCAAAGTGTCTTCTTTCTGCCAGGCATTGCACGACGCAACTTTCCTGAGGCGGGTGCGATTTGGAGGCGAGGGATTTGCCTGCAAGCACCGGCAAGGAGCACCAGGCCTGGTCCTCTGTGAGTCTTCACACCACTCCCCCCCGCGGGGCTGCTGGCTGCCTTGGGCAGCGGCAGCTCATCAGTGGCAGGTCAGGGAACACGTACAGCCCGGGCGGCCCCAAACCCCTGTTTGGAGCAGTATCCGTAAGGGGCGTGGCCTATAGTGATGGACTTGAAACTTCACCTGTCATGCCCCAGCTAAGCAGGGAGTCATCCATTGTTGCTAATGAGTGAGTGTCTCCTATGGACAGTGGAGGAAACTGTGCTGTGGGCATATACATCAGACGTAACACAACAATCTATTAAATCTATTAAATCGACACATGAATGCAAAGGAACCGTTCTGTCCCAGGAGGGACTGTGAATTCTTTCTCTAGAATATGCTTTGTTTTCGGAGTGATAAACTATTAGATGAGATCTATTGCCACTGCAGCAGTGACATTGAAAGGCACCGGGTCATTTTTGTACCTCTCACGGTGAGTCACATCAGAATTCAGGTGAGCGGCAGGCTCTCGTTAGCAGCCTTTTAAGCCTGGTGCTCAGGGTGTACTGGGCTGTTTTCCTCCTACACTGAGAAACAAAGACTTCTGATAGGAGAACACCCCTGATACTCAATAGGCTGTTGAATAAAAGTTGCTTAAGCAGCCACACATTTTCATAACCTCTTTAAAAATTCATGTATTGCCCTTGAAAGAAAGCAGGCATGTCACCCGGTTTACAATGGTAAAAAGTCAGAAAATGCTTAGGACTGGAGCAATTTCTGATGAAAATAAATAAATAAATAAATTTCTGTTCTCTGAAAGCCAGCCTATTGTTGTTAGTTCATCTTTATTCAGAAGTCCCAGAACTATGGTGTTTTAATTTTCATTTCCCCATGAGTTACGTTTGGGTGTGTGCTACAGCATGCATTAACTTTTTGAAGGATTTTCTTTCTGACATATGAGGAAGATTTTCTGCACGTTAGTCTTTATAAATTCATTTAATGTGAAATGGTACCCTAGAGAGAGGGGTGCTTTCAGAGGAAGTGTTTTTGTGTGTGTGTGTTTTGCTTTGCTTTTTAAAGGCTTCTTTGTAACTTAAGAGTCATTATTCTATTTGTGAGAAAAAGAAAATAAAGATAGATATTTGTAATTGTTCAAGTCTTAAACAAATTGCCCATGCGTTTGAACCCTCTCTGAAGTGTTCAGGCCCCAGGGTATCAGGACAACTGCACAGTGAGCACCCTCATCCTGCCTCATGCCCCTGGGTGATAAAATGTGATGTATGATTGTGTCAGAGCAGCTGGGCCCACACTGGGAGACCCACCAGGCTGTGTGCCCAGATGTGCCAGCCCCGAGCCTTTGTTACGGAGGCAGGGTCACTGCTAATTGGTGCTGGGTTTGCCAAAACAGGTTTGGCTCAGTGGTAGAGCGTCGGTCTGCGGACTGAAAGGTCCCGGGTTTGATTCCGGTCAAGGGCATGTACATTGGCTGCGGGCACATCCCTGGTAGGGGGTGTGCAAGAGGCAGCTGGTTGATGTTTCTCTCTCATCGACGTTTCTAGCTCTCTATCTCTCTCCCTTCCTCTCTGTAAAATATCAATAAAATATATATATTTTTAAAATAGTTGGTGCTGGGTTTCAGAAACTTCACTTTTTAAATTTTCATTCAATAATCACACATAGGAGAACCAAGATGGCAGCATAGGTAAGTACCTGTACTTGCTGCCTCTCACAACCATATCAGAACTACAACTTATAGACAAAACAAATATCATCCAGAACCACAGGAAAGCTGGCTGAGTGGAAGTTCTACAACTAGAAGGAAAGAGAAAAGCACATTGAGGCTGATAGGAGGGGTGGAGGCGGGGAGGTGCATAGGCACTCCTGAAACAAGCTGGCAACTGGGTGCCCTGTTATTTGTTTCAATTGGGTGGGAGATACAAGCTCCTGATTGCTCTGAACTTCAATTCCTGTAGAGACTCTAGTGACGCAGACTCATATGGGGAGAAACTGGACTGTGTGGCATCAGGCCAGAACACGAGGGCAGCTTTCTCTCAGATGTGCTCTCAGTGATAATTGTTCCTGCACAGGGCATGGGACACTGTTTGCTCTGCTCTGGTGATTCCCTGAGACCCCACCCCACCCAATTTATAACCCCACCCAAGCTGTGCAAAGTGGCTTTTGCATGTGAATGGCCTGTCCTTTCACAGCCTCAAACCTAACAAACTACAGCTGGATCAGAGAGCTCCAAAGCTTCCAAAAGAAGGCGCAAGGCCCGGCAGCAGCCTGTCTTGCTTCACAGCTGACCCTCATCTGGGCACTTCCAAACCCCATACAAAGAAGAGGAACCTTCAGATCTCTCTGTAGCTCCTATTAGGTGGCTTCAGGCAGTGGCTGACTTTGTACCTCCTTGGAGATTCAAGTGTCAGTGTATGCAGTGGTCGGTGTGAGACTATACCAGATTACAATTATTTAAATTCACAAGCAACACACTTAAGAGGCAGACTCAATGAGTACCAAAGCCCCAATGAAGCAAGTCCTACACCATAAGGGTGTATCCAGCACAGCAGTTCTTCCATTTTAGATACAGCTGGTCCTCACAGCCAATTGGCCTGGAGGTTATTTTCTCCCAGTGATACTAACAGCAATCGAGGCTTAACTACAAGACTGTGCACACAGCCCACAAAGGGGTGCACCAAGAGTGTTCACCTCAGGTGATTGGATAGGCTGAGTCACTGAGCCTATAGGACACCTACCACACAAGGTCACTCTATGAACACAGAGAAGCAGCCAAAATACAAAGACAGATAAACATGTCACAAATGAAAGAAATGAAGAAAAGCAAACTAATGGATATAAGTTCAAAATCACAGTTAAAATGTTTCTCAAGAATCTTCTAGAAATCTCTGAAGAACTTAGTGAGACTGCAAAAAAAAAAAAAAAAAGGAAAAGAACCAGTCAGAAATTAAGCATACACTGACTGAAATAAAGAATAATACAGAAATCCAACAATAGACTAGAAGATCCCCAAAATCAAGTAAAAGACTAGAAATATGAGAAATATGAGGAAGCAAAAAACACCCAACCAGAAAAGAAAAAAGAATCCAAAAATATGAAGAAGCCCCTGGGGAAACTTTAAATGTACCAACATCCGAATTATGGAGGTGCCAGAAAAATGGAGAGAGCAAGGTATTAAAATTCTATTTGAAGAAATAATGACAGAAAACTTCCCCTATCTGGTGAAAGAAATAGGCTTACAAGTCCAGGAAGCTCAGAGAACCCCAGACAAAAGGAATCCAAAGAGGAACAAGACACATCATAATTAAAATACCAAGGACAAAAGACAAAGAGAGAATCTTAAAAGCAGCAAGAAAGAAAAGTTAGTTACCTACAAGGGAGTACTCATATGACTGTCAGCTGATTCCTCAACAGAAATTATGCAAGCCAGAGGGAGTGGCAAGAAACATTCAAACTGATGAATAACAAGAACCTACAAACAGAAATTATGCAAGCCAGAGGGAGTGGCAAGAAATATTTAAAGTGATGAATAACAAGAACCTACAACCAAGATTACTCTACCTAGCAAAGCTATCATTTAGAATTGAAGGTCAGATAAAGAGCTTCACAGACAAAAAAAAGCTAAAAGAGTTCACCACCAAATCAGTATTATATGAAATGCTGAAGGGTATTCTTTAAGAAGAGAAAGAAGAAGACAAAGATAAAGATAAAAATTATGAACAACAAATACATATATATCAACTAGTGAATCTAAAATATCAAGTGAATAAAAAATCTGACGAACAGAATAAATTAGTGGATATAATAGAATTAGGGGCACAGAAAGGGAATGGACTGACAATTCTTGAGGGGAAGAGGGTGTGGTGGGGTGTGGCAAGAGATGGGACAAAAATTGTACACCTATGGATGAGGACAGTAGGGAGAGGTAAGGGCATGAGCTGGGGTGGCAACTGGGTGGAGGGGAGCTATGGGGGGATAAAAGAGGAACAGCTGTAATAATCTGAACACTAAAAATTTATTTAAAAAAATAATTACACATAGCCTGACAAGTGTGGCTCAGTGGCTGAGCATCAACCTATGAACCAGGAGGTCACGCTTTGATTCCTGGTCAGGGCACATGCCTGGGTTGCAGCCTCGATCCCCAGTAGCGGGCGTGCAGGAGGCAGCCCATCCATAACTCATCAGTCATGTTTCTATTTCTCTCTTCCTCTCCCTTCCTCTCCCTTCCTCCCTCTGAAATCAATTTAAAAATTAACATATGTATAATTAAAAATCACACATACGTCAACTTGATAAGTTCAGACCCATCCAAATACAAAGACAGAGTGTGGCAAGCAGGTAACGCCAATGACGTGGACTAAATTTATGACTATATTAAAGATGTAAAGTAAAGGAAAAAAGGCTGAAGATGCACTTCTTGTTCAGAGATTGAGTTTGGCAGAACCTCTGACAGTGTGATAAGCAGCACAGTTTTTGAGAAATATCATTGCAAGTTGGTTTTAATTTTAGTAGATGTTTTGGAAAGTTTGAGAACACTTTTTAAAAAGAGTTTTGCTTTTTTAAAGATACATGTATAAGAACAAGATAAATCCATAGAGTAAAAATAAATGTTTTTTGTTTTATCATCTTAATAAAGTATGACCTAATTTAATAAAATTATAAAAGTATATATGTAATCTTTAATGATAAATACATTCTTTTAAATAAAAGCACATATTGTACCATAACCAAGTTAATAATCTATTATTTTTTTTACTCTTCATTGCTTTAAAACTGCCCTTAAATCCTCTATATTCTCTGAATTTCTTTATTCCCGAGAATACTTGCACACGGATATTTTATTAAAAATTGCAGTGTTCCCTATGGCTTTTTAGGGGTAAGCTTACATTCTATAACTATGTGGCCAAAGAGCATGGAACAAGGTTAAGACAGGAAATATTATTGGCAGTGAAACAACTGCAAAGCAGTCTGCAAGAGTTAAGAGCTTTTACTTTGCAAAAAATACCACTATCAAAATTTTCTGTTTATCAACTCTGCGATGAAGGAATTGTCACTTTAGAAAACAGTTCAGTCCTTGGTAACATTGCTTGTTTAGTTTACTTCTAAATTTAAAAGACAGCAGAAAGGAGCATAGTTGGGGAGACAATATCCAAATCAGGGTAGGACATGTGAGAGGTTGAAGAGAGAACTCTGGTGGAGGAACCGTGAACACGAGATATTGGGCAATGCCGTGAAGTCAGGGGAAGAGCTGGAGGCTCTCAGCTCCACGAAATTATCAGCAAACTATCCCCTCTGGCTGGTGAGCCACAAGGTCAAATAAAAAACCAGTATTCTCCTGTCCACAGGGGTAAGCTGTGTCATTTCAAATACAGACATCACTTTTTTTTGCTCCCTACATCCTTCTAACTTGGCCCTCAGTCCAGTCCTACTTGTTCAGCTGTATCTAAAATAGCAAGCCACCCTTTCATTCTTTTTCCTCCTCTACATTGTCTCTAAGGGAAAGCTTAGCTTTAGTGAAAGGTTTTAAAAGGCAACCCTGGGCCACAGTGAAGAAGAGAATAATACTGACAAAGAGGGGAAAATACAAAATGCATAGTTGTTGGTTGTAACTCAATACTTGTTTTGTCAGTGTGGCAAAGCAGAAGCGGTCAGCAGGTCACCAGCCTGGATGTGGAGAACGCCAAGGAGAAATCTTTGAAACTGTGAGATCAGTTGCTGATGTTTCCATAGAAACCCACATCCCTTGGCCAGCTAGCAGTGATGACCATGGCCATCAGCCCACAAGCTCACTTCACACCACTCCCATCTCTTCTTTTACAGTATTCACCTGCTGGATTATGTCTTGCAACCCATTTTCTGAATAACAACTAAATTAGAGCTAATAATACTAGTGATTTGACTGAAAATGGAAGAACTCTCACTTGTCACCAACAGCTTCCCTACCTCCGATTATTACTCAATTTATCCTTCTTCCTTCTATTAGGAAAACCAAACCAAAACAACACAAACACTGTTCCACTGAGGAAACTGTACTGTCCTCTTAGTCCTCACTCATTGCCTTCCTGGTCATTTACTCAATAAAGGAAGGCATTAGCATTGCTTCACTTCCTTCTTCTCCACTCCTTCTCTGTCTTCATTGTCAGGGTCTTGACTATCCACATAAATGGCCCAGCCAACACTTGGTCTCTGAACATGTCTTCCTCATCTTTATCCTGGGTAACAGTGCTGAGTTCATAGTCTTGCTTCTATGCTTAGTATTTGCATGGTGTGCTTTAGGCAACTCACTTAATATTCCAATTCCCGTCTCAATTAAATAAAATGAAAGTGATACCAGGAAGGAGGAAAATGAGCAATCACACATGCGTTTTGGCCATTTTTATTCCTGCATGTCTTCACATCTGCAAAGATGCATTTTACATAATTTACAGGGAGAAATGTATGAAGGACAGAAAATATTTTCAAATGTTTGCTCCAATCGATGTGTAGTGCCTGGTCTCTGCATATACTTTGGAGAAAGTATGCATGTTTCCTTCTTGGAAACTGGATTTTAGACACAAAATTTAAACTAGCAGAAGTCAATTAACTTCAGAAGAGAGCGAGAGGCAATGTCACAGGGGAGCAGACATTTTGTCAGTGATATACAAGTCTGCTGGTTTTAAAGGTACTATTAATCGCTGATTTGAAAAACGAACAGTCCCTCCAGGTGGTTTTCTCTATGGCCTGCCAGTTCTCCTCGGCCTCAGTGTCAGTCCTTGGTTGGGAAAATGGAAAGATCATCAGGCAGTTAAGCCTTTCAGGTGAGAGGCACAACGGTTTGGGACACTGCCTGGTTTTAAATCCTGGACTGGCTGGCTATTCACTAACTGCCTAGCCCTCCTGTGCCTTCTTTTCTTCATCTGTGAAATGGAGATGATAATTGTAGCTTCCTTCTAGAATTGTTATTAGGGAAAACTAGCATGCCTGTGGGTCATGGTAAGTACTCAAAAAATGTTAGTTTTTCATATTCTTTGAATTTGGAATCATCAGCCCAGCTTTTTTCCAATGAAGAAAACGGAGGTTCAGAAACATTAAGTGTTTTATCCTAAAATCACATAGCCCGTGTTTGAACTAGATGCAGACTCAACTGGGGTTGACTTTCAAGTCCTTGCTTGATGTGTGGCACCTTCTGACATTCTTCATGGAAATGCAGTAATCACATAAATCATCATACACCTTTTCCCAAGATTAGTACTTGAAAATATGGCCCATATATTATGAAATAAAGCCATGATTTATGGTGAGAATTAAAGATCTGGATGTGTAAGTTATTATCCAATCTCAAAATGTTCTTAAGCAAACCGTGTCCGAGAGAGTAATCATTCATTTAAAGGCAAATGTACTCAGCTTCATGTTAATCATAAAGGTAATCACCAACTATAGATGGGAAGCCTCTTAAGGAATATTAGTGTTGAAGAATGAAAATGACACTTCTAGACTTCAGGCTGTCCTCAGTTAAACACACACACACACACACACACACAACAAACAAAAACACGGAGAATGGCATTTTAGCAAAGCCAATGAGTTACACCTCCTTGAAGAGATGGGGAGTTACAGAAGCAAAAATTCCAATCCAAGTCTCCATCTACATGACAATATGTTCTGGGTGGACTAGAAACATCCCTAGCTAAGGATCTGCAGCCTAGAATTACTGGCTAAAAAGTTACCACTGGGTTAGAACAGATTTCCTTCCCTGCCACTCACTGTTGAAGCTGAGACCCAGGTTTGGCTAGAGAGAATTTGTGACACTGATTAAAGTATAAGTTGTCTTTAACTGAATTTAGAGTGTAACTAAGTGTTTTCATATAAAATTAACATTAATTAAAACAGCAAGATGTTTAAGTTAACCAACTGAAATTCAAATTACCTACAGATTTATTGTAGGTACAGCATTTCCAAAACCCTTTCAACTATAAATGGAAGAATTTGGAATTGGATTAATTTTAAATTGCAGAGTAACAGCTACCTTCAAACTCAAGAAGGTTCTCCAATGTGTTATTAATGGCTTTCAAATATATGGGTGTCCAAAAATGTATACACACATAGAATAATTATTGATTCCAGTGGGTAAAATCTGCAAAGAAAGAAGCATCTATTGAGCTATCAGAAAAAAATAGTGTATATACATTTGGAAGACACCCTGATTCCTTGGCAGAGGCCACTGTTGCTTATCATGTCACTCATCTTACAACTGTTTCTTGCTAACGGAGTTGTGTCTGTGAAAAATTAGGGATTTGTTTTTCAAAATTTCCCTTGGGCAAAGTTTGAATTCAAAGTAGGTGAAGGTCAATTGTTGCATCCTAAGACTGCTATGATTTCAGAAGTGAATTTGAAAGCACCTGCTCAAATCCAGGAGGTATGCTACACTCTGATAATATTTGAGCCCTCAAGACAGAAAGGAAGAGAATGACTGCAAATCTGAGAAGTTAAAAAATATGACAAATGCATGTTTACTCAATCACAAGTTCTTTGCAGCCACGTGTAGAGTAGCAGGGGCTCCTATCCAATAGCCACCCACATAATTTGGTCTTTTTTTTTTATTATTATTACCAGAGAGACAACAACCCATTCACATTAAGTCATGTCACTGTCCCTGCATGGCACAATGACTTTTAGATAACCGATGGCTGAGGTGTTCTCATGTCACTATGAATAAATAGTTTGCTTTTTATAGACATTTAGCCCCTATTTGGTCAGGAGTTATACCTCAGCCTTACCATCTCACTAACAAATTTAAGCCACGTCACATGGCCTGAAGGTACTACACAGCTTAGCGTGCATAGCAGTATTATCCAGAGCAGCTATGTGGGCTGACAAAGCCATTCTAACTAATTTAGCTTTGATTTTATTTTATTTAAAAGGAAAAGGAAAAATCTCTTTTTAGCCTAAGAAGATAAAGAAAGGAACAATCCATTGGCCCTCTTGCACAAAGACTTCATAATTTCAATATTACAAGAAGTAATAAAATAGTAATTGCCCCAACAAGAACAAAAGGATTCACATTTATGGAGAAAATGCTACATTTAGTAACTCTGATTCTGAAAATTGTGAGTCTAGTTTTCAAGAGAGGTAGCCTGTTAAATAAAGGTGGGAAAGGCATGTCGTTTGGATGCAAGATGACCCCCAGTTCTCCCACTTGGAAGCGTGACAGTGGTCTGTGACTGACCTCTCACAGCTGCTCATCTCTGAGTGGAATTCCCAGGTCTTCATTTAGTGCCTACTCTGTGTACATGTGGGGTACACACACACACACACACACACACACACACACACACACACACAGTGCCCCTATTCCTTGTAAGTATGCCTGATAATCAGAAAATTTAGGTAGATAATTTAGGTTCCAACATTAAAGTCAGAGATTGTCAGGATGTCTTTCCCCACTTCCCTAGTTAATGAAAAGTTTTCATTCATACCATTGTAATTAACCTGGTTATTAATTAATTAGCAGGGAAGGAGCAAAGCAAAGGCTAACTGATATAGGCATGCCATTTTGCCAGAAAACCACAGTCTAATATTCTCTAAGTCTTTTCCCCACAGATCCTGGGGAAGGGCCTGGACAAAGGAGGAATAGACGCATGCCCAGTAGTCTGGGTGACGCAGAGAGGGTGCTTCTTGTCAGGCACACCTGGGAGCAGGTCATTGGCCAGGATAGGGGTGCCCAGGGTGTGAAATCTGAGATGCATAAGCTCCTGAACAAAGGACTTCCCTTCCTTCTCTCTTGCTGCTCATGCTGGAATCCTGGCTTGTTGGGCTCCATGCTCTGCATTCACTCACAGGGCCCACAGCCATGGGGACTCCACACACAACGGACCGATGGACTGGAACTAGCTTGAATCTCTGCTTAACTCAACCCCACCATAGGACAGAAGCTCTGGAGACTGGCTCTTCTTGTTTAGCTTTACCAGATCCCCAGTTGCACCTTTTCCAGGATTGGTTTAAGGGAAATGGGCCTTGTGAAACAAACAGATATAACTCCACACAAATAAAAGTCACTCATTCTCCCATGCTTGTCTTAAAACATTCTTTTTCTCAATATATCATAAAAACCCGACCTATAGCACCCAGTGGAGAAAGAATCCCCCACCTCCACCAGTGGGCACCCCACTTCCACATAACACCATGACTGCCTTTGGTATTTCCCAGTCAACAGCAGACCAAGGTTTTTTGTCTTTACATCCACTCCCTATGGCTTTCCTATATTATTTTCATTTAAGATGTTACAAAGATTCGGATGTTACTAGCCAATCACAGACTCTCTCAGATGCTGAGGCTACAACTATGATCAGACTCCTTCCCTTGCCTCTTCTTGCTTGTAGTAAGAAGAACAGTTGGTTACCGTGTCCAGACTAGTGATGGAATTTACTCTTTACTCCTTCGGTCTAGCAATCATATCTACACAGGAGTAAAAAGTAATGATCATCCTTGTCAGTTTGAACTTCACAAGAAATACAAAACTAAGCCAGAGTAAAATATTCTAAACTTACCGAATCAGTGCTTGGGTGGTCATAACAAAGTATGATAGACTGGTTGGCTTAGTATAATAATCTGATTGTTTTTATTTAATAGGAAAGAAGTAAGGGGACGACTAGATAATATAAGTGTGCCATTTATACAGCTTTGCTAGTTTACAATTTCCAAGTCTGTTCCCTGCTGATCAATGCAAAAAGGACCAGACAAAGACAGCTTTGATGCATGCAAAGTGAGGTCTGAGTGACTTGGGAATGTGCTTCCCTGACTGTCAATCACACCTGGGAACAGGCAATTGGCCAGAATAGGTGTGGTCTCTGCAAGGGAGCAGAACCTGAATATTTAAATATCTGAACAAAGGAGTGCACCCTTTGACTCTCACTGGCATGCCAGGCTCCGGCTCTCCTGTCGCAGGGGTACATACCCTTAGGCCCATGTAGCTCACGGCCATCTGGGACCCACACACAATGGACTAATGGACTTTAACTGATGCTGAGCTGGACCCTGCTGAAACATGGGATGGACACTGGCCCTTGTTTTTGCTTTGCAGAACCCCAGTTGCCCCTCTTTGGGGGATGATTCAAGGGGTGTGGGGCTTCACAAGCTGAGGAATGGAACTCCACACAAGCAAAACCCTTTACCACATCTTACTCTCCCACAGGGCTTCTGCAAATGCTTATTTCAGCGGCATCCCAAGAACCTTAGGCCCACTGGTAACTGGGAAATCAGGCCCACTAAGTTCCCCATCAACAATATGACCTCATTTAATCTTAATTAATTCCTAAAGATCCTGTCTCCAGATCACTTGGGGTTAAGGCTTATGGATGTGGACGTACAGGATAAGCCACTCCAGGAGGTGCCTCTTTAATATGCAGGGAGTTTGAGCTAAAGGCAACTTCAGCCACAGGTGGCAAAAGAAACTTCTGCCCTCCTACACTTAACTGCCTAAGAGAATTTGAAGTAGAGGCCTTGCCCATAAGAGATAATCAGCAATAACCCTTTTACATGACAGGGAGACTTTTATTCACTAAACATCTGCTCTTCTTATCATTCTGCAAAGACACTTTGGTAAAGTACCAAAGTGCTTTACCTCACCCTTAGCTCAGGATGTCTTATATAGCTCACCCCCTCCTATCTCCGAGTTTCCTGCAGGTGGGGTCCCTGACTCTCATGTGCGCAGAGTCCCTATACATATGTATGCATTAAATTTGATTATTTAAAAATATATTTTGGTTATTTTCTCTTGTTAATCTGTCTCATGTATATTGACTACAGGATCACCAAGATGAATCTTGAGGGCAGAGGAATTTTGTTCTTCCTGACACGGGTAAATAAAGGGCTGTGTCTTGGGGGGGTGGATTCCTACAGAAAGTGGCTTCATGGTGTGATCTGATCATAAATGTGTAATTTGGCAGGTCCTGGTAAGTACTCACACTCCAGGCATCTAACCTTTTAAAGTAAAGGTTTATCTTTGCAGTAAGCAAGCTTTTTCTACTTTTTTCTGGGCATATAGGATGACACAACTTTGAACTGCCTTTTCTCAGACCCCTCCAGAGAAACCCCTCAAGAGAGCACATAATCCTTTTAACTGTCCTGTAATCCAGTCCGTGCCTTGCTTTCTCCCACCTTCATGTCCTGTTCCTCACATTCCCTTCTTGATCTCACACACACAAAGAAGCTGCTCCTGTTGTTCTTCCCAGCATTTGAGATCTCGCTCCCCGGCCAATGTAATCAATTTTGGCTCAGCTGAACTCTTACAAAATTTGTTTACAGGTTTGATGGTTGTTGCTTCCACAGGCTTGAACATAGGCTTTTAGGGAGATATAACTCAGTGCATAGCAGCTACTCAGCTGGGAAACAGATTTCTACAAGACAACAAAGACCAGATTCTTCCGCGTGGAGGGCTTTCAGAGAAAATGCAGGACACCCAGTTGAATTTGCATTTCAGGTAAACAACATTTTTTATAAGTTTGTCCACATATAATACTTGGGGCATACTTATACTAAGAATGTATTCATTATTTATCTGAAATTCAAATGTAACTGGATGTCCTATATTGTATTCTTTAAATCTGGCAACCATAACTACATGGCAGTAAAAAGAAATCTGAATAGTTAAGGAAGTGTTAGATGCCCGAGCAAGGATGATGGGCCAGGTACAGAAACTCACCAGGGTAGAAAGCTCCAGATGCCTAGCAAGGGTAACCTATCATATCAGTATCCATGTGGTTTGGACCCCCTGGCTTTTTATATTGCTGGTCATGCAGTTTAGACCCCCTGACCTTTTCCTTCATATAGATTACATCTAAGCCTCAGTTATATTTCAGTTCCAGCCCCAGAAAAGCAGCAAGGCCAGACAAGTGACACTGAGGCTGTCTCAGGACCAGCCACGTTGACTAATGATCCCCTACGCTGGCACCAACCAACCAGTGGAGACCACAACCCTGAGAAAGCACACCTGGAAAGCTGATGAATAGTCTGTTAAGACCCTCCCCTTAGACCTCCAGAGAGATTTCCACCTGCAATACAGAGATGAAGCTCTGGACAAAGGACCCAGTCATGCTCCTCCTGCAAGGAGCCATTCCCCCTCAGGCGTGTATCCCCCAGCCTCTAAGAGAGCCCATGAGACTTGCAACCAGGGCAGAGGCAGCTCATCTGGGGCTCACCCCCTGAGCCTGTCTCCAAGGCCCACTTTTCTCTGACTCTCAGTGAAAACCAGCCTGGGTTTTCCTGTTGCTTCTTTTATGCCTTTCCTTACTTCACTGCCCCAAGTATATTTTTGCTGTTGTTCCCTAGGCTTAGTGCTGTGCAGCCCTTCCCTTTGGACATGCCACCCCCCATCACCTTTCCTTAAATAAATTCAATTTTCTTCAATCACCACCTGAGATGGCTATTTAACCTGCCCTCACGCACTACCCACACTAACCTTTCAGTAAGAATCATCGATAAGAACACATAGACTAACTTAGACTAAAGTTTATGTGCCATATTTTTGCCATAACCATATCCTGCTTTGATAAATTTAGCAACCTCTTACTTGAAGGATAAGGAGCCTGGACACACTATATTTCCAGTTGACCCTTAACTAGGGGTGAGGGGTACTGACCCCAAGATGTAACTATAGCTGCCCCTCAGTCAGTATCCAAGGAGATTTGTTCTAAGACTGTCATCATTAATATAAAGAAGGAAGTAAAAGGGAATGAAATAGTTTTTCATAAACTGGGAAGCAAGCAGGAACTACTCACAGGAAAGAATTTCCATCCAGCTTACTGGTGAGCAGACCCATTAACACACTCCAGGAGGGCTACCTCTGGTCCCAAAAGGCCAGTACTGGAGGTGGGGGAAAGACATGCCTCGCTCCACGCATGAGCAATAGGAACGAAATGATGTAAGGACACGTTTGGACAGGCACAGTGGGGATCAGGATGATGAAGCGGAGGAGCAGGGTCTAGCTGGGAACCAGCAGAAAGGTAATTGGGTTGGATAGAGGGCATGAGAACCCGATAGAATTTACTGGGAGGAGGACCCAACCAAAGCTCAGGAAAAGTTAGAAGTTTGAGTTGGATGATTTAAATGGTTCTTTGTCTTTGGGCTAAACCAAGAAGATATTTGGAGAATTTACAGAAGCCTCGTGGCCATGCTTCTAGAGTTTGCCCATCCTGTAGGTCCCTCAGAGTGTATTAATTTCCCTTAATTTACAATAAAACCTTACCATCTCCTTTAAACTTCTCCACGTGTGTGCATTTGGGATTCTTTCCTCAAGTCACTGCAAAAGGACATATTGTGCACACTAGCAACAAGAATACCATGGAATACATGGGTGTGCAAGTCCTTTCTATAAAATGGTGTATGTAGCACAATGCATACAGGCAACCCTCCACATCAAAAATACTGTTTTTGATATCAGGTTGGTTGAATCTGAGGAAGCAAAGTCCAGGGATATGGGGGGCAGACTATGAATTTACTGACAACAAAATCTGCATTGAAAGGGCCCTTTCAGTTCAAACCTGTTGAATGTCAATCAATTGTACTTGTAGCAACCATAGGAGGCATGCCATGAGCTCAAGGAGGCTGGAAGGGGACAGTATGAATTTCAGTTGTTAGCTCTTCAACGGCCTAAGCACTTAAAGGCTACCTCAGGAATGTGGTGAAGACTAGATTGAGGGGGAATATAGGGGTAACCTGGGGGAAGGGGGGCTAGCAATCTGAATCTGAGCCAGTAACCAGCATCCTGATGCACGTTCTTGTTAGCCTATCATTAAGCCACTGCCCCTTCCAGAGGCAATGATCTGTTTTCCAAAATACTTCCAGTTTACAAGAGCCATGAGTCAAGAATTTAGAATGAGCCAGAGGGGAGGTCACTGGCACCACCCAGGCCAGGCCTTTGGTTGTAACTCACTTCCCCCATCCCAACTCACAGAGGGACTGCAAAGCCTATGAAAAGCCAGGAAGCCTGGTCCATATCTGGGGAGACAAAGACACCAAAGGGACAAATGGGAGAGACCCTCCAAATATGGAAATCAGGCTTTGAGAACGGACTCCCCTGAGTCACCTTACTAGTACATCTGCAAATAAAGGGTTTTTCCTGAATCTTCTGAGTACCCATTGTGTGTTCTTTGGTTGCCTGGTAAATTCTGTAACAAGATGAATTAATGTCATTTGTAAATGTTAGGTGCTGATTTGTGACTTAATGGTTTGGGTCACTAGCTACTACTTTGCATAAATTCTGAATAAACACAAGAGTGTGCTGGCCAGCAGCCCAAGTAAAAACAAAGGAAGAAAAACAGCCCATTTTCTCTGCTTCATTCTGCATCTCACTTTACTCAGGATAATTTGGCTACTGAGGCACTCACACGCTATTGAATTTGAAACACAACGAATATGGATGTATAGCATAGAGCAACTATACAATTTATACTAATAAAAGGGTAATATGCAAATTGCCCTCACAGTAATGATCGAACAGCAGGCTGCATGGGGTGACAAGGCAGTCAGGGGGTTTAGTGAGGGGTGACCAAGCTGGTAGAGGGCACAGTTGGGGGTGACCAGGACAGCGGGAGAGGGGGCACATTTAAGGACAACCAGGCAGGCAGGGGGTGTAGTTGGGGGTGACCAAGCCAGCGGGGGAGAGAAGTTAGGGGCAATCAGGCTGGCAGGCAGAGGCGGTTAGGGGTGATCAGGCAGGCAGACAGGTAAGAAGTTAGGAGCCAGGGGTCCTGGATTGTGAGAGGGATGTCCCACTGCCAAGGGGACAAGGATCAAGGATTGGGCCTAAACCAGTAGTCAGATATCCCCTGAAGGATCCCAGATTGGAGAGGTTGCAGGATGGGCTGAGGGGACCCCATTCCCCACCCTTCCCGTGCACAAATTTCATGCACCAGGCCTTTAGTAAGAGATAAAACACAGAAAGTGACTCCTCTGGAAAAGTGTGATGTACTTTCTGGAATTCACTGTCCCCAGAGGAGAAAAGGAGAGGTATTAAACAAACAAGGGATCAAAGAAGGCTGCCTGTTCAGTGCCTGGGCAGTGTGGGTTATTACCTGAAGCAAAACAGTATTCGGCTTGATAAGGAATAGGAAAGGAAAATAAATCTGGGAGATAAGTCTTATTTAAAAGGCACCTTTATGATTGGCATTGTAAAGGAGAGAGAGAGCTCATTAGCAAATGAACTGATAAAAGCGCTCACAGCAGGCTTCAAAAAGAAGTGATAATAATTATTGTCTCTCTAAGAAAGGGAGCAACACATCCACACAGTGTCATTCACAAACCCTTTTTGCAGACATCACAGAGCAAGCTGCAAAGAGTCTCACAGCTTTCTGATTTAATTAAGTGAAGAAAGCGGAAAAAAGACTTTTACAGTTTACACTCCTGGATCATAGAAGGTTCTGCATTAAACATGATTTTTTTAAAGCCATTTTGGAAACTTCTAGAGTTTGCTGAACTCTCTTGTTCAACAGCATAATTTCCCTGTTTCTCCCAGGATGTTGTACAATTGGTGAGCAGGGTGCAGCATTTCTTATGGCTAAAGGAAGTGGGCAGCTTTGATCAGAATTCACAATAATATATCTCCCTTGTGAGATAAATGATTTGCTTCTGAGGATAAATGGATATTATCTTTCATTATGCATGACATTCATCAGCAACAAGGGAACTTTGGACTGAATGGATAGTGATTTCATATTAAAAACCTCACGCAATTCAGACTGAGATGAAAGTGAGGTCTTGCTTTGAGAAAAAGAGAGTGGTACAGACTTGGAGGTTTAAATGCATGTGCAGTCAAATATAATCATTACTCTAAAGCTGAAAATCTGTTAGGAGAAAACGGGAATTATGTGACGAGATCAACCTCAGTTCTGCACAAAAGCCCCATTTTTTAACCATACTATTCTACTCCCTTGAATCTGCTATTAAGACCAACTTTGAGAGCTGAGATTAGTGCTAAAACCAGGTAGGAAAGAGAAAGAAGTGGCGGGGTGTGGTGTAAGTGATTTAAATTCCCATAATCATAGGAAGTCAATGCACCATATCTGGTAGATAAATCAAGAAATAGAGGCTTAATGCGTTATTTAGAGACATAAAGTTAACAGCTAGGAAAATGTCAAAGGAAAATAATTTAATAGGCTTGCCTGCATGTTTGGGGAGGGAGTGCAAATTGAGAGAGTTGGGGGTGGGAGAGTTTGTGCAGGAAGATAAGACCAAGGCTGGTGTCTTTTCATGACAAGCACATTTGTATTTTTTTTTTTTAAATCGCACTTAGGCAATAAGCAATTTAAGTACAGCCAATTATTTAATTTTAAAACTGATTCAAGTTCTTTGCTTCATTGACTCCTTATGACCCAGTTATAAAATCAAATCTTCATTTGATTTTCAATAACAGGAATTCCCCCATACTGTAGTATATCTTAGACACACACAAAAATTATCACAAAAGACAATGTGAAAAAAATGAGGAGGCAACCCACAAACTGGGAAAGGCATGCAAGAAAATATTTTTTCTAATACTGATATGGTTCTGATTTTTTAAAATGTATTTTGATCGTTCAATTACAGTTTACTTATATTAGTTTCATGAGTACACTGCAGTGACTAGACATTATATAGCTTATTAAGTGATCATCCTGATAAATCTCATGCCCATGTGACACCATACATAATTATTACAATACCAGGGACCAGTGCATGAATTCGTACACCTTGAAAGGGACTGTGGGCTGCGAGGCTGAGGTGGGCACAGGAGTGGGTCCCAGTCCATTCTCCACACCCCTGCCTGTCCCCTCCTGCAGTGGCCCTCAGTCTCCTCTCTGCTGGCAGCCCCACTCTTGCTGCCACCACTCCCCAGCACTGACAACACCAGTGCCGCTCCTACCTGCTGCCAGCATGGAGCAATTGGGGCTGGCACCAGCAGCAGATACAAGTGGGGCCTGTGCCATCAGTGGGTGCAAGTGGCAGCTGCTTCCCTGATCACCCCTCAGGAGCAGGGGTAGGTGGAGAAGCCCTCAGAGGTGATCAGGGCCAGCAGCTGCCACTCACACCTGATGATAGTGTCAAGCGATCAGGACTGGTTCCAGGTGCTGGCAGCAGGTGCAATCAGAGCTGGTGCCAGCAGCAGGTATAAGCGTTGGGCAGGACCGTGGCACATGGGGGGTGGGCAAAGAGTTTGAGTAACCACCAGAGGTTGGCCCCAATGACAGCGACAAGCACCCTGCCTTAGTCTGGTGTGCCCCTCTCCCTCACCTGCTCTACCATCCCACCAAGGCCAACACCCTCGATGTTCTGTGCATGCCCCCTGATGGTCAATACACATCAAAGCAACTGGTTGTTGGGTTATTCCACCATTCAGTATATTTGCATATTAGCCATTTATTATATAGTATTGTTCCCTATGTGGTACTTTACATCCCCGTGGCTATTCTATAACAACCAATTTGTACTTCTTAATCCCATTACCTTTTTCATTTATCTCTTCAACCACATTCCCACCTGGAACACCATCAAAATGTTCTATGTATCTATGAATCTGCTCATAGTTTATTTTGTTTTAGATTCAATTGTTGATATATATGTATTTATTGCCATTTTATTGTTCATATTTTTATTTTTTCTTTTCTTCTTAAAGAAGATGCTTTAACATTTCATGTAATATTGATTTGATTATGATTAACTCCATTAGTTTTCTCTTGTCTAAGAAGCTCTTTATCTGTTCTTTGATTAAATGGTAGCTTTGCTGGGTAATCTTGGTTGTATGTCCTTGCTCTTCATCACTTTGAATATTTCTTGCCACTCCCCTCTGGCCTGCAAAGTTTCTGTTGAGAAAACAGCTGACTGTTTTATGGGAGCTCCCTAGCAGGTAACTAACCATCTCTTTGTCTTTAACCATTTGTATTTTTTCTGATGTGTATTCGTGAAGGCCTCTTTGGGTTCATCTTGTTTGGGACTCTCTGCCATTCTTGGACTTACATGTCTACTTCCTTCACCACATTAGGGAAGTTTTCTGTCATTGTTTTTTCAATTTCTTGTTCTCTCTCTTCTTCTGATACCCCCAAAATGTGAATGTTGGTATGCTTACAGTTGTCCCAGAGTCTCCTTACAATATTCTCATTTTTTAAAATTCTTTCTGATGTTCTGATTGTATGTTTTCTGCTTCCTTATATTACAAATCACTGATTTTATTCTCAGCTTACTCTCCTATTGACTCCCTGTATACCAAACTCTCAATTTTGTGGGCCATGATTTAGTGGGCTTCAGATTCAAAGGACAAAATCTCTGGTCTATATGTCAAATATGAAAATTAATACCCTGTTAATTTTAAAATGCTTTAAACCATGGTTTTCTTATAATTAAATTATTTTGTATTATTAATTTTATGTTATTTTTAAGAAATTTTAGTGAATAGGCCATATGTGGGGAAAAACACTCTAGTGTAATTTCACCTACATAAATAAATATTACATATTTACCACTTTAGTCTACACATTTGAATCTAAAATTCACCATTTGTGAACAATATTTGGTGAATGATCATACCGCACCGCATAGTAATTGGTTCTGTTGTCACGTGCTGTGACTTCCTGCAGCAGCTTCAAAGCATGAGCTAAACCATGTCCCAGCCATGTGCATTTGCTTACTCATGGTGACTGGCAAATGCATACATTTTACACCTATTCAGTGTAAATTTAAAATTACAGTAATACATTGAGAAAATGTTTCTGTGAAATTAAACTTTTCATACATACTTAATTTTAATTACACAAACATGTCCACATAAGTAAGAACAGGTAAACTAATTCATTTGTCAATTTTTTACATACTCATTTGGAAAACATACTCCATTATATAATGGACTTTTGGCTTTTACCGACATCCCCTCATCTGAATTAATCCATTATATTGAGGTTTCACTGTAATGTATTTTTCATTTCAGTGAGTGTAGCCTTCATTTATGGCTGGCTCTTTTTTTTTATGGTTTCTATGTCCTTTTGAAGGTCTCATTAAGTTCCTTGAATATCTTGATAGCCATAGTTTTGAACTCTGTATCAGGCAGTTTGTTTGCCTCCATTTGATTTGATTATTTTTCTGAAGTTTTCTCCTGTTCTTTCATGCAAGATCTGCTTCTTTGTTTCCACATTTTCGCTGCTTCCCTATGTTTATTTATATGTATTAGGCAGAGCTGCTATGTCTCCTGGACTTGGTAGAATGGCCTTGTGTAGTAGGTGTCCTGTAGGGACCAGTGGTGCAGCCTCCCCAGTCACTTGAACCTGGCCCTCCAGGGGTGCCTTTGCATGGGCTGTGTGCACTTTTCTATCGTAGTTGAGTCTTGATTGCTCCTTGGCTTCACTGGGAGGGACTGAGCCTGAGTGAGTCTGCGTGCAGGATCTTTAAGAGGAACTACCTAGGACTCCAGCAGCCCTCCATCTCACTCAGACACAATCCCCGTTGGTATTTACAGCCAGAAGTTATGGGACTTCACCTCCTGGCTCTGGAACTCTGGGGTGGAAGGTATGTTGTGTGCCTGGGTCCCCTGGCTCCTCAGGGGGCACTTCTGCAGCCGAGATATGCCTTCTGAACATTAATTTCCATGCATGAGTGTGGGACCAAACTATTCTGCCTTTCCCCGCCTCCTACCAGTATTATGTGACTTCTTTTAATCCTTAATTATATGACTTCTTTTCAGCTAGATTTCAGGAGGTTCTGAATAATGGTTGTTATTTACTTGTAAATTTGATGTGGTTGTGGGAAGATTTGAGTACCATATTTACCTACGCCACCATCTTGACTGGAGATATGAATATTATTCTTGACCTTTAATTAAAATGATGGAAAATGCCTCCTGGTACAAGATGATAAAAATTAAGTGGATACCCATAGACAGTAAATTCAAATTAGAATGAAAAATAATGTTATTTAGCTGGAATGTCTGGCAAGGGGAAATGGAAATACAGAGGTGAACAGTGGCTTGAAATCAGTAAAACATGATGATTATTTTGTAAAAGAAAAAGAAAGAGATGGAGAGATTGATTCAGTTAATCAAGTTATGGCCAATATAATTGATATTCCTGTGTGGCTTTTATCTGTGACAAATCAATGAGAAAATGTTATCAGAAAGTATCTCTACATCTTGTGTAATAAATGAAGAGAAACCTAATCTCCTTGAGGACCTTCTTCTGTGTCTCAGGGCACATGATAAGCATGTGTTAGAACTTACATTTGATTTCAAGTTAAGCTGACACTGGAGATCATGTTTATTTCTCTGTTCTGTGTTGTTCTCGACCATTTCAATAGTACAATGTATATTTTTAAATGCTTCATTTCATTATTAACTATCTTTTGAAGAAGAGGGAGCCTAACATTTTATACTTAATGTACAGATAAAGATAAAAGTGAAGATAAAAGTTAAATTATTTTCTCACAGTTATATAATGGCATAATGGAATTAAACTAAAAATCACTAAAAATACAGTGATACTTAATATGGCTTTGTATTTAACAGCATATTGTCACAGTCTAAGCACCTCAATTCATGTGCCCTTCTCAAATTTAATATACAGTGCTACCAAAGAAAGTGGTGGTATAGCTGAAAACAGAAACCTCATTAAATATTCAAAATGAGAAAATTTAGTAGGTAATTGATTGCAACGGTAAAGAAAAAGCAAAAAGCTAAACAAGATTAATAAACTGACATAGGAATTAGCAACCTCACGACATTACACTCACCCCTAGGCTGACAGGACAAAAGGAGAAGTCTGAGTCAAGAAAACCAGGATAAATCAGTGGGTGTCTCAAGACAGAAGTTGGAACCCTAAATTAGCCTAGCTGTTGCTAGAAATAAACCAAGATACAGAGAAATCAGAAAGTGTGCGTACACACACACACACACACACACACACACACAGGAAATGGAGTCCCATTTTCCAATTCGACTGGCCAGCTTTCATGAGTTGGCGTTGGCCATGAGAGCCTGGGAAATGTGGTTTCCTGAGACCAAGAACAGAACCCAAGAAAGGCAGCCATGGACCGAAGAGCAAAGAGGTTAAAGGTCAGCAGGGTTGGCCATTCCATACTCTCTGTAGAACACAAGGTAAGTTTTATCTCTATATCTGTGTCTAGATAACAAATACTCCTGCCTGTTTTTATAACACCAGTCGCACAGTACCTTTTCCCCATCTTTCTATATATTAGAAGTCTTGACAAACTTATAAAGACTACAATAAGTGAGCCTTTGCCTAAGTCTTCATTGAGATTCTTCACTACTCCTTCCAATTCAAATCCACTTCTACCACAAACTCTAAAATGCACATAACTGCACTTGCACAAGTACAAACGCTCACCTCACACCCTGCTCTCAGCACCTGAGAGGAAGTGATGCATCCCCCTGGACACTCATTTCCTCCTTTGCCAACAGAGACAATCACCCTGGCCTCGCGCACAACAGAGAACTGTCCCTACTAATTATTAAAGCTCACACACTCTTTTGAAGATGAAAAGCACTAGTTTTCTCATTCTGTTCCTTGGCTTCAAGTAAAATAGCTACATTATACAAAAGTTTCTGGGGATTTATTACCAGACCTCTCTCCAAAAAAAGTTGCACCACAATTACAACTTTAATGACCTACTCTAAAACTTCCCAAGGCTACAGCATAATTAGTCTGTTTTATAATTAGTACTTTAAAAAAGTCATTTGTCAGAAGTAAATAAGAAGTGACTGGGACTCCTAGAAGTAATCTGCATTATTTAAAAGGGAGAAGTCATATTTATAAGAATCCTATAATTTTCCAGATTCTGTGCTAGACACTTTCATAATTGCCAGTATTGCTAAGTCAACATTGCTTTGTTTGTGGTTTCAAAGGTAAAAAAAAAATAGAGAGAGAGACTTGGAATGATTAAGCAATTTGATCAAGTCACAAAGCTAGTAAGGCTTGAAGCTATGATGTGTGTCCAGGGCTTTTTGAACCATCACATTTCATCCAAAATGAGCCACCTGACAATGAAGACCTGATGATGCTTTTAACAGCTAACCAGTGCTGCTTTCTGATGACTGATTAGTGATGCTTTCAAAGAAAGATCTAGATTAAATGGGGAAAATGTAAATAATAATATAAATGCAGTGACTTTAAAATGGAGCTGCCGTACCAGAGGAACTGCCTCACATGTCTTATACATCAAATCTTTGGGATATTAAAACAAGACAGAATAACCTTGGGACTAGTTGTGAATAATAGTAAGGCCCAAAGAACTGTTTGCCAAGATAAGGAGCGACCAGTTATTATGACTTCTGAGCATTTGACTACTGGACTGAAAATTAAAGGCATGGCTCAAAAGGAGCATCACTATGTTATGTATCTGCACCAATAGAATGCCTTCCTTCCACTGATGTAATTGTTCCCCTTCACTTTCTCATTAACACACTCTGCCTTTGTCTTCTAATCAAAATATTATTTGGGCTTCTGCCTAAATTAATGATTCTCAAATAGTTATTTTTATCTATTTCCAATGATGTTTGTTTGCCTTTTTTTATTTTCAAGTTAACAGAGTACATTCTAGCTTTAAATGCATGATCACTGTTCAGTATTTTACATAATAGAAGTTTATGGTTTAACAGGGGTGGGCAAACTTTTTGACTCGAGGACCACAATGGGTTCTTAAACTGGACCAGAGGGCCAGAACAAAAGCAACCTGACCATGCTGGAACTCTCATCTTGGGATGCTGGTGAAAGAGTGGAGGGAAGAGCAAGAGAACCCTCCACTCTTTTGGCTCTGAGGGCCAGATAGAACAGCCGAATGGGCCGGATCTGGGCCATAGTTTGCCCACACTGGTTTAGGATCACATCTTGGAGGGACCAAATATTTTTAGATGTCGAACTTACTTAATTTCACTACACATTTATATTTTTTAGGTCAGATATACATAAAGTATCTATCTCTCTATTTACCTATCAATATACTGATTTTTTTATTACCACAATTCTAATGTTTGGCTTCTTAGTGAATTATTTTTTTAAGAACTTGGTGTTTTGTCCACCTTAACAAATGAAAAACTAGTAAAATATTCCTGATTTAAAAACATGTGATTCCACATAAATACATTTATTTTTTCATCAAATATAGAACATTTTCCTCAATAAAAATCATTCTTAAATATATTTGCATTAATATTTCATAATCATGATAATCTATTATAATCTTTGTTCCAGTGAACAAAGAATTTGAAACCTCTGTTACAGAATACGTTATTGTGCAGTTTGTCCCACTAGATTTTTCCTATGAATTTTTTAAAAAATATATATTTTTATTGATTTCAAAGAGGAAGGGAGAGGGAGAGAAAGATAGACACATCAATGATGAGAAAGAATCATTGATTGGCTGCCTCCTGAATGCCTTACATTGGGGATAGAGCCCACACCCAGGCATGTGCCCTGACCAGGAATGGAACTGTGACCTCTTGGTTCATAGGTCAATGCCCAACCATTGATCCATGCCAGCAGAGCTTTCTATGAATTCTTTAAGTGATATATAAATATCTTTTCAATCAATAGTAATCAGTTTCCACCTTAATTTGCATCCCATGATGTTATTAGACTTGGAATAGCTGTAAACTGTTGAAGTCTCTAGGTTGGTAATTTTATCTTAATGAATTTTTTCAATAATTGTTAAGTGAAATGAATGATAGTTTCATTTTCCTTTGGATAAAGAAAAATTCATTTTATCAACTCCCACTGAAACTGACTTACATTTTAGTTATTATCAGCAAAATATTTTGTGTCTTCTCCTGGGTTACCAGTCATGTAAAAATGTGTGTGTTATGAGACTCAGTACCAGGGCTTTTGCACAGAAGGCTGTATAAAAGAAGGACCTCCTACACTCTGAGAAAGAATGGAGGGACCTGGAGAGTATTACGTTGAGCAAAATAAGCTGGCTTCTGTGCTGCCTGAATCTAGGGGTTCTGAGAGACAACTGCCAATAGCAACATGGGGAGATAAGGAAACAGAAAAAGGGAAGTCAAACAGAAGGGTGAGAAAATCATTGATCGGCTGCATGTCTCCCACTGGGGATGGACGATGATCTCCTGGTTCATAGGTCCCCACTCAACCACTGAACCAGGACAGCCGGGCTGTAAGGGTTTAATCTTGAGGAGAGAACCGTTGTGGAGCCTGCAGCGTGGAACAGCAGAGGGAATGGAAGTGTTGGTAGTGGGGAGCACAGATGGGGCCAGCTGAACTAAATGCATCCGTTCACTTAACTACAAGTAGGTCTCCCATGTGAGCTTGTATCAGAATCCCCTGTAGGGCCCTTAAAAGCACTACCCCGAGAGCCTCTGATCAGAAGCAAGATCCAAGAGCCAGCAGCATCAGCAGAGACTGACATGGAACTCACACAGCTGGTCACCACCCCAGACCTTCTTATAGACTCTGCATTTGAACAAGCTCCACAGGCTGTTTGTATGCACACAGAGGTTTGAGAATCACTAGGCAGATGGGCTTGTCATATATTCATTGATTTTGAAATTCAAATACCACAGAGCCTGCTTTCTCTTTACTATGGTTTTATCTTATATGTGAATTATGGTTCCCTCCACTATTGTGGCTCCCACAACCCAATTCTATATGCATTACATTATCAGGGTTTTCTGTCCAATGACTGAAACTCCTCCTCATCCATGAGCACTATTAGCAATTTATTCTTATTTTGTATAATTTCTATCATTCAGTGGTTTGGGTGGGATGACTGCAAGACAAATAAATGTGCTCAAGCTGCCTTCTTTTTAAAAAAATATGTATTTTTAATGAATTCAGAGAGGAAGGGAGAGAGAGACAGAAACATCAATGATGAGAGAGAAGCATTGATCGGCTGCCTCCTGCACACCCTACAATGGGGATCAAGCTCAAAAGATGGGCATGTGCCCTGACCAGGAATCAAGTCATGACCTGGTTCATAGGGGGACACTTAACTGAGCCATGCCAGCCAGCCTCAACTAATTTCTTGATGTAATATTCTGAGTGTGTTCTGTTATAAAGAAGGCTTTAAACAACTATATAGGTGAATTATGAGTTGACTTGAAACTCAAATACCAATATTAAAAATATTTGGGTGAATGAACAAGTTAAGTGGTAAATATCACTGAGAATAATTATGAAATAACCTTTGCAACACCTTGGAAGGTGAGAGAGCTGCCAATAGACTGAAGGTAGTCAAATATTCTTATTTCAGAGAGTTTTGTATTATGACAGTCCTGGTTATGCAAGTCTATTTTCATCTCTTTGAAATAAGAATATTTGGAGCTGAGGGTGACATGAAAGCAATCGGAGAGAAATAGCTAACATGATGGATGATACACTTCTTCAGGTTCAAAAATATTCTCAGAAGCACAGAGTCTGAAAGGAAGGATCAAAAGATAGAAGTCAAAATTATATAGGGATATTTTTTCAATGCTACATTACATGAGAAAACTCTACTATGCAAAGGTACAATAGAGGATTCTTTTTCAGTAGAAATTTGGATAAATAAAGTCTTGGGCTTCATTTAGTATCACATACCATACAGGGTAGAGCAAAAGCAGGTTTACAGTGTGAGTAAGAAAGAACAGCTTATTCTTGCATTATTATTTATTATTGTATTGTTTTCCATAGAGACAACTGTAGACATTTTAAAACAGTTTTCAAAGGGCATCTTAATTGGTATTCTGATAAATATGCTTCCCTGGTTAATGATACTATGTGAACTGATTAAAGAGCTAATGGAGGCTTAAACAGAAATCTGACATTCAGGGTAAAAGAGAAGTCCTATCATGGTGTGGTGTGAGACATGTGTATTTTTCACCAAACAATTAGGCATTACTTGGAGAGCATCCCTGCTTAGGCAGCTACACCAATTGCCTCAGCTCAGGAGCTTATGAATCTCTTGATAAGAAATTAACAATGACATCCTTTAGCATTAAAGGGGCTGGCCCTGTGGTACTTTCCTAACTGTGGATTAGGACTGACAGGACCTAAAGCAAACATTCACCAATATTCGTGGTTAGTGCTGATATAGTATCCCTGTGGAGAATCAAGGTTTGAAATAAACCATTTTTCGTCCTAAGAGTAATTTGGGGAGCAGGAGTTTATTAGTAATACCTAGGTTAGGATCAATCAGTATAAATCTGGGGGAAAAATCGGATCAAACAGAAGTTACCAGCTACCTTTATTGTAAAACTTCTCAGAATCTTTCATTGACCAATGTATAATGTGAATTTCTAAGGACAACTCTGAAATTCTGTATTTTCTGCAGGGTATGTGATTATGAAATCCTCCTTAAAATATGTTATGCAAGTAATTGATTATGAAAAAAAAAAACAAGAACACTTTAGGAAACACTTAACTAGTACATTTATAGGTTCCTTTCCATGCTCAGTCTCTCTCTCTCTCTCTCTTTTTCAAATGTCAATAAATAAATAATAGACAACAGAAGAAATAAAAAATACTACCACAAAAATCACTAAGTCTTGCCAAGAGCGGTTTGGCTCAGTGGATAGAGCATTGGCCTTTGAACTGAAAGGTCCCAGGTTCGATTCCGGTCAAGGGCATGTACCTTGGCTGTGGGCACATCCCCAGTGGGGGTGTGCAGGGGCAGCTGATCAATGTCTCTCTCTTATCGATGTTTCTAACTCTATCCCTCTACCTTCCTCTCTGTAAAATATCAATAAAATATATTTGAAAAAAAAATCACTAAGTCTCAGTGACAGAATGGGGTGAAGTCTGGATATACAATTTTTATACATATACCATTGTTCTCTATATGACCTCAGTTATCATGATTTAAAATTTTGACTACATTTAAGGCATGTTTATCACATATATTTAAATTAATACAAATGTTATGTCTCATTATTATCCCAAAGATTCATTCTTACAAAAGATTCCCAGCTCAATATGTCTGGGCTGCTAAAGTGTGTGAAGAGACTTATGTCCATTAGTTTTCAACAGAGATCAGGAAGTAAACTAGCTGTGCTTATAGTATTCAGTGCTCTGGGGAGGGCTTAACACCTCCTATGGGAGGATCCACGCAGCTCTGGACTCTGCTCCCTCCCAGTTTGCACTGTACCTGCCTCATCCACCTCCACCTCTGTCATGACTCACCACCTTGTCAAGTTCTTAATTTCTAATCACAGAGTGTGTGGGGGTGTACGTGTGCAATTTTCCTAAATTACATGATTTCACATGTATTAGGTATTACTGGTTTTCAGAAAGTAATATCTAAAGGTTGTGTAAAATTCCTTGGGTATTATTTTTGTGCTTAATTCCAAAATTAATTGTTATGGACTTTGGAATTTCAGAGGTGGAATTTAAAATAGTTTATTTCTAGAGACATTTTTCAAACACTTTACCCCCACCTTTTCACTCAACTGGTTGCCTCTATCTGACCTGTTTTCATGGAGAGAATGCAGCTGTTACAGTCAGCATGTGAAGCCAGGAACGATTGGAAACCACAGGACAATCTGTTAAGTATTGATTCACTTTTACACGATGAAATGCATCACAACCTGGAAATTGTAGTGTGACCTGTTTTTCAACTCAGCACTGCTTGCTGTCCTTTAGCTGGCTTTTCCCCGATTCCCCTCACAGCCAGCGTCCATCTCACAGAGTGACTCAGGATGAGTGGATGGCCAGCAGCCATACTAGCCAAGAGGTCAGAAGACTCAGGTTCAAATCCTAGCTCCATCACTACTCCTGTGTTCCTAGGCTTCATATTATTCTGTTTATAAATGAGGACAATGACATATTCTTATAGGTTGGAAAATCCTATCTAATAAAAGAGTACTATGCAAATTGAGCATCACTCAAACACACAAGATGGCTGCCCCCATTTGGACACAAGATGGCCGCCACAAGATGGACAGCAGGGGAGGGCAGTTGAGAGGGCCCATGCCTGCAAGGGAGGGCAGTTGGGGGTGATCAAGCCTGAAGGAGAGGGTAGTTAGGGGTGACAGGGCTGACAGAAGAGGGAAGTTGGGGGTGGCTGGGCCTACAGGGAAGGGCAGTTTGGGGGGACCCAGGTCTGCAGGGGAGAGCAGTTGAGGGGGACCAGGCCTGCAGGGGAGGGAAGTTAGGGGTGACCAGGCCTGCAGGGGAGGGAAGTTAGGGGTGACCAGGCCTGCAGGGAAGGGCAATTAGGGATGACCACGCCTTCAGGGGAGGGCAATTAAGCATCAACAAGGCTGGCAGGGGACAGTTAGGCATCAATCAGGCTGACAGGGGAGTGCTTAGGGGGTAATCAGACTGGCAGGCAGACGTGGTTAGGAGTAATCACATAAGCATGCAGGTGAGCAGTTGGGAGCCAGTAGTCCTGGATTGTTAGAGGGATACCAGATTAAAGAGGGCACAGGCTGGCCTGAGGGACACAGCCCTCCCTGCCCTCATGCACAAATTTTGTGCACTAGGCCTCTAGTTATATGATAAAAAGAATAAGAAAGTTCCACTTTCAGTAGACACCCAACATGTGTAAGCCAATATGAATCTTGAGTTGTTTCCTGCCATAGTTTTTAAGCTTAATATCTGTAAATTGGGATGAAGTGGGTACAGCTAAACATAGTTGGGAGATAATATCTTTGAAAGCACTCTGAAGAGCATAAAGTGCTGTGCAAATATAAACAAATAACACCAGCACTGCTGCTATGACTACCAAGAAATTGACTATCTTTAAAAGAAATTACTGTATTTTCCTTAAGCATATAAAATGCTTTTGAAGTTTTTCATCACCCATCACAGTTCACTGAAATGTTTTAAGAGCATTCAATTGTACTTATAACTGGTGCTCCTTGCTCAATCATAGGGCTATATCCAAACGTTCCTGAACTGATATCGATGCTCTTCATCTTTTGATTGCTCTAATCTATGTATATGTAGCCAGACTCTTACGATCTCACTAGGACTTAAGTACAACCATGTAATTCTGATCAAGTTAGAGGCTGAATTGTGACAGATTTGTGCAGTGAATTTAGGTTAAAGTTGAAGGTAAAGGAAAAAGTAATCTTGAAGAGTTATTTTCTAATCATTTATCATACTAGCTTGGTAAAAGTCTGACTATGCTTATAGATACATAGGAAGAACCCACCAGAGGAGAGGAAGTTGCCTAGTCATGAAGGATAGAAAATTGTCATTAAATTGTACCAGCTGCTTTCTAGTGGTTTATAGACTGTTTATTGCAATGAGCAGTATCCAACTGTTATTTTGTATTTATTCCTTTGAGTTTTTAAAATGCTTTCAACTGCAATATAACATTTATGATACCATGTATTTGCATTTAATTTAATAACTCCTTACAATCTCTCATACTTGCTACTCCCAGTTTTGAGAAGGAAAATGGAGGCTCAGAAGGCAATGTGATTCAAGGCTCACAGTTTGGGAAAAGGGCTATAAATAATGAGTTCTTCAGTGTCTGAGGTCACTGATTCCACAGATGTATCTTCAGTCAATTAATCTTTAGAAATTAACCAAGCATTTCTTTATTGATTCTGATGCATTCCTGTATTCTTCTGGAACAAGTTAAAGCTACCATTGAGGACACATGATATAAAAACACAGGAAAAATAATGTTGAAAAAAGAAAGGTTCATGACAAAAGAGATGATTTATAAAGAAAAAATGATTCTCAAGCCCAGCTGACATGAAGTGAATTAGAAGATGAGAAGGCACCTACAGAAAGCTATAGGGTTCGTGTCTAAGTGTAATGCCAACATTTACAAAGCTTATGTTTGCCTCTCCTTCCCAACACTCTCCGTCAAAACCTAGCTGCATTTTTTTTCTTCAAGTTGAAATTCTTTATCCTTAAAATAGAAAGCTGTGCCCCCCTCCACCTTAGATGTACTGAGACATCCTCCCCTCTGGGAAAAATGAAAATTCTTGGCTCATCAGCGTGAAGCGTTAACAATCTTTCAGTAGTTCAGTTTAGTGGAGGTGCTTTCCGTGCTTCCACAAATATCTGTCTCCCGGAGTGACAAGCCTTATGTGATTTTCTTCAATCTGGTTTTCTTGGGCAGAAACTTCCAATGCATTTCTCAGTCCCCAATATAACACAGGTGAGTCACTTTCTAGTGTGGGACCTAAGTTGAAATTTCGATCAAAATGCTTTTCACTTGCAATGTCACTCAAGTGCTGAGAGCAGGTTCACAAGAGCTGCCGCTAGCTGATCCTCCAAAGGTGAAGTGCCATGTCCCAGGTCACACAGGGGCCTCCCCTTATCTGAAGGTCACCTTCCCAGGGTTTCAATCATGTTTCAGGCAAACACGATCCAAAAATATTGCATGGAAGAATTCCAGAAATAAACAGTTCATAAGTTTCAGATCATGTGCCATTCTGAGTCATTATAGTTATCATATTAACTGTCCTGATATCACAGTCCAAAGAATCATTATTTTACTTAATAAATGGCTCAAAAGTGCAGAGTAGATGCTGGTAATTTGAATATTTTAAATAGAAGCTTTAAAATGTATATATGCATATTTAGAAAAAATAGTATATTTAGGTTAGGGTTCATATCTGTGGTTTTAGGGGGTCTCGTCACATATGCTTTGAATAACAGCACACATACCATACAAATATGCATAAATGTTTAGACACGAAGACACTGTGAATCCTAGGGGTTAATAGTTGCTTAGGAAACAGTATAAGAATGAGGTGGAGCTAGGACCTGAACCTGAGTCAGTCTCATCTCCAAACCCATTTTCTTAATCACTGTACTGTTTCTGCAAAAAAATTATATAATAACACTTATGTACAGAGTAAAAATGTTGTTTCCTTTTGCATTTTTTGGTACATTTTAAAATATATTATTAGGTTGTAAGTTAAATTTTTCTCATGGCATTATTTACATTTTCTGGATTTTTAAAGTATATATTACTGAGTATATATATGTTTTGTGATCAGATTCCCAGATATAGAATTTCAATCATCTTCTGTAACCTTTCTGCTTCCTTAAGCACCCCTTCTCACACTAAGCAGACTTACAATAACATCAAGTAACTTTTTTGTTTTCAGTATTCAAACCAGTAATTCACATCTGTGGAGCCTTTAACTTATCCCAATGTTAAAACAACAAAAAATGTTCAGTTGTGCTATAAATATAAATGCTTTTGGTTTCTCCTTATCCACATGCTATATTATAAGTATGAAGTGGGAAAAACACAGGGCATTAGTTGAATATATTTAAGCCGTAGCCACAGGAGTGGAGTTCTGTATGGCTGAAAACTGGTTGTTCTTGATGAATTTAGTGGCTCACAAGGTCAGATGACTCTCATGGCCAGGCCCCTGACTTCCATAGCAGGCAGGGGTACCTCCCCTACAGCCCACTCAGCACCCACCCGTCACAGCCTCACATATGGCACATTGATCGAAAAGGGCAGATACGATGGTTCTCTGGAACTCAGGCCAATTGCAAAGTGAGGCATTGCTGATGAGATTCTGAAATCACGTCTGAAGTCCCCTTTCCAATTCCGCCCCTCCCAGACAACTACCAAGGGTAGTGGTGTGTTTTTTTCCTCTCTCTTTCTCTTCCCATATATGTATGCTACTAAATCAATTTGATGCTCATTAAAGTCATCTTGAAAAGGGCAGCACTCCCCTTGCTGTTGAAGTGTCCATAAATTCCGCAGTTTGTTAGTAATATGAGATTTTATTCATCCAGTACCAATTTTGGACGCTCTATTAACATAAATTGGGAGTGGTGTTTGTTTATACCTCTCAGCTCTGTAGTGGAAAATGCTATGCATGATCCTTTCTATACCAAAGAGGGAAAGCTGAATGAACTTCCTGGGATCATGATAAGATGGCTGGTACCTGGGTTTTCTGGATGGGAACCAAATCACAGTGGGGACCCAGACTTCCATGTAATTTTTATAAACTCTTATTCAATCTGATAACCTCTCACACTTTGGTTCCTTTACATTATCTTTGGCATAGTTTTCTGAACGTCCTTAACACTCTCTCCTGCTTTATTACCCAACAACTTCAATCATATTAAAATTGCTATCATTTTGTGTAGATTGAATTCAACAAAAAATTAACTTGTCTATTCTAAGCATCTGTGTATACTGGCTATCTCCTAAAAATGTGATTCCTATATATGAGACTCAAAATATTTTTTTTTTCATTCAATCCACATGTAGTGAGTATTTACTGTATATCAAGGCCTGATCACTGGACCACTACCATGGAGTTTCAACCTACAAGATGGAACATGTCAACAAAAGAGCAGAAAACATGGCTGAGGGAAGTTGCTAAAGTATGTAAGGATACAGGGGAGTAAAGCTCATCATAACTAAGGCATAGATATTGACCTTTAAGTAATTAATTTCATTTGCTATGTGTCAGCTGTCAAACAGGACCAAGTTATGTGCGATCAATTTTAATTAAAATGGGTAAAATTTACTAGGACACAGCCAAGGCTCTCTGCTTGATCGTTTTCTCTTGCCCAGGCAAAACTGGAAACATTCCCCGAATAATCTCTCAAAGCGCCAGGCCTTCTGCTTGGTGTTTGGCATCGCTTTCCCCAATTGACTGAGAGTGCCCAGAAGGTGGGTTGTGTCTGGCTTTCTCTCCACAGCCCGCACACCAATCATGCCTGTTGCTAGGAGAGACTTAGGAATTGTAGATCAAATATTAGAAAAAAATATTTCTTTTTAAAAAATTATCTTTACTGTTGAAAGTATCACAGATGCCCCACCCCCTTCTCAATTTGTCCCGTCCACTCTGCTCCTGCCCCCTCCCGAGGCCTTCACTGCACTATTGTCTATGACATATGTCTATGTCCATGGCTTATGCATATATGCGTATAAATTCTTGGCTAATCCATGGCTAGTGCTAGGGCAAGTGGGAATCGGTAAAAGAGGCCCCAATTCACTGAAAGTAATTGCCTTTCAGTCTAAATCATTCTAAGTAATTCTGAATTATAAGGTCAGGTGATATCACCAGCTTGGGGCATATATTTTAAATGGGTACATGTCTATTCCTATTATAAACTTGTCAGTGACTCCTCTCTACATAATGGGAACATTTTTGCCACCGTGATGGTCTCTGGGGAAAATACTTTGAGCCAAGCAATCCAATTATATAAAATAGATCATGGCCTGCTTTACTTGGGAACCCTACTATTTTACCTTTCTATTATTATTATCATCATCTTTGAGGGAAATTCTGGGAGACTATCTCAACTATTTGAGAGGTTTGTTTGTTTGTTTTTTTTGTTAAATCACAATAGCGATTCCTCGTTCTGGGTGAGAATGTGCACCCAGAGAGGCACGTAATAGCTGTGAGGAATGCGGCGTCAGCGCAGGAGCAGAAGCTGATGATATGATGCAGACAGACAACTGCCAAGGTGATTCAGTGCGCAGTTTCCCATCTGGGGTCACAGGTAGGGGTGCTGACTCCACAGGCTCTGGAGGAGGCTCGCAGGTGAGGCCTGAGGGGCAGGGAGCCTCCCTGCAAACCCTGCAGTGCAGCATTCCACAGTGACCTGAGAGAGGTCCTTTCCCAGACAAAGTGCAGTGGGAGCCGCAGGGACCAGGAAGGTCAGAAAACAGCCCCTTTGGGGAACTTAAGAAAGTATTTATTATAGATTGTATCTAATTAATCATGTTTTTGTTTATTCAGTTTTTATTCTTCACTGTAAAGATAAGAGACATCATAATACAGCAATTGAAAAAGAAAGAATAATAAAAAAAGCAGGAAAACCTATTTCCCAGAAGTAATTACTATTAAATATTATAGAGTTCCTCTTGTAGTGCTTTCTCTAGTCACAAGTTTTTTAAAATACATTTTAGCTATTTACATACATATATAGTGAGTGGTCAGATTATTATGATCTCTGAACGCATAATAATCTGGCCACTATATATTAGAGGCCTGGTGCATGAATATGTGCATTGGTGGGGTCCAGCAAGCCTGGCCAGGGGGAAGGGACATGGATGGTTGGCCGGCCTGCCTGCTGGTCGAACTCCTGGTGGAGGGGACAATTTGCATATTAGCCTTTTATTATATAGGATATACACTGACTGAGTGGCCAGATTATTATGCATTCAGATAGCATAATAATCTGGCCACTCAGTGTATATGTATGTAGGTGTCTATATATTCACATACAAACATATGTATATAGGTGTATCCAGCTTTTTTATCCTAATAACATATGCATTTTCCATACTAGTACATTGACTTAATATGCCTTATATGTTACCTATCTACAAATATTGTTCTTCTATGTTATATTAAGTTTTAGTCTTATATATCATGCTAGAATACATGTTTTACTGAATATTTCTCCTTTCTTCTTTCTTTATTTTTTAAAATTAAAGTATCAGAAATAAGATTATTCAGTGTGAATATTTGAATTATTAGGTCAGATGATAGCATTATTTAAATATATATATCTAAAATGCATGCATACATATTCTGATTATACAATAATAAAGACTCAATGCAGAAAATTTGAAAAAATACAGAGTGTAAGTAGGAAATTAAATCATTCCAGCTCTTATCATTGATCAAAGATAATATTTTGGTGTATACCCAATGTACACGCATGTTTTGTTTAGTGAAAAAGTACATGTACATTTGTATAATTGGTTTTCAGAATTAAAACTTATTCCCATTTCATGACTTTTTAAGATCACAGTGGTTAATGACTGCTTGATAACCCCATTGATGTACCATATACTAACTCTATATTTCCCTTCACATTAGCCTTACATTGTTAACCTGTTTTGCTAGGTAGTTGGAGTAGGAAACCAGGAGCCATTTGTGTATCTTCAAAAACTTGTACTTTCATTGAGAACTGTTTGGAAACCAGATTTTTTAAAAAGTTAAGCTAATCATGGTTCTTGCTCCCAGAATTAACTCAGATGAATAGGAAGTCAGTTCCAGATTGGGGGAGGAGCCAGTGAGCAAATTAGTTCCTCTGGTTTTTTACTGTCTGGGTTCCTTTCTCCTACAATGGCCCTCAAAAATTACTTTATGATCAATAGCCAATTAGAACTTCAGATCAAAATAAAATTATGTTTCTTACCACTTTCAGTTTATATGATTCCAGCCCAAAGCAAGGACCTTTGATTTACTTAAAACATGTACAATGTATTCTTATTGGCAAAAAGGAAATTTATAATAGACATTGACAAATAGCTCCCTTGGTCATACTGTTCTTATGGGTCTCTGTGGGTGTGCAGCTCCCAAGTAGGTACCTCCTGTTTTCAAACATATTCTCAATGTGGTAACCCTTGTTGTTAAGAAAGTACAGTGAAGTTGTAAGCTAAATGTCATTAATGCAGGATCAACAGTTTTGAATCTCATTATTTATTTCTTTTAAAAATTTTGGGTTATTTTTCATAAATTGCAAAGAGGGAGTGGGCGAGGAGACACACTAAGAGAATGGGAATGAATAGGCAGGGGCCATCAGGGAGATACTGGCACTGAGAGACTACAATTGAGATTTAAGAGATGAGATTGTTCAACTTCAGAAGAGATACTGAGAGGAAAACAGAAAGAGGAAGAAAATGGCCCATGGGAGAAGAAAAATCTGCGAAAGAAATAGAAGAGACTCTCTTCACATGTCTTCACTTTTGCATGGAAGGTATTATTTCATTTAAGGTAGCGGTAATAAAAGAAATTGACTGGAAAAAATAAAACAAAACACAAAACAAAACAAAAACTTTCAACCACTCCATGTAAGCGCAAATGAAAATGATTACTAAGGAGTAAATGGGATATTTCTTTAAAAATACTAAAAGAGACACCTGCTACAGAGCTCTTGAGCACAAAAGCTCACACACCAGAGAGTTTGGATAGCTAAGAAAACAAGCAGCCTGATCAAACACCCTCTGCCCCTGGGTGGCTCAGAGGTCAACAAGTGCATTAGTTCTCCCCAAAGGCAGAGCTACAAAAGAGCACTGTTCAAAGACAAAATAAAAATCCAGGAACTGGCACTAGGAAGAACAAAAGGAAATGGCTGAGAAAGGGATTTCCATCCTCTTCTGTGGTCCAGGGACACTGTGAAGGATCCTCAGATGCCCCTCACATTTAGAGTGACAAGGAAAGCAAACATCCTTACCAGAAGGAGAAACAGGCTAGTCTTCTGTAAGGCAATCCAAATAGATAGGCTGGTTTTCTAACAAGTAGAACTTTGTGTGCTACAAGTATTCATTCTCTAAAAAAGGAGACAAAGTCCAATTTTGTTATTATATGTTTTTAAAAAAAATGCAAACAGGCTGAGGATTTTTCCCATTGATTTTAAGCAAAATACAGGCATTTTGATGCACATGGTTGAATGATAACACACCTCCCTAGTCCCTGTATGTTTTTTTTTCCCTCTCTAAGTCTTGCAAACCAAACTGGATGTGGGGTTCCAGAAGCATCTATGTGAATGGACCTAATGGATTCATAGGGCTTCACCACCCTTGTAGATAGGAAGTTGCCCAGCTGTGTAGACACAGAGATGAACTTCTATGTCTCTTTACAATTGAAATCTGATGGGTCCATCACAGACAACTACAACTCAATGTGGCAAATACAGGACTTCATCTGAAAGATTTAAGACTTTCTCTCAAGCACCAAGTCACACCTTATTTGAATGCACTTCCCTCAGTACTGGTGCCCTAAATGTTGGCAGATGTATGAGATGTTTGATGAGCGAGCTCTTCACAAATTCAAACGAGAGGTGGAGAGTAGAAATCATTATCTGCTAAGGTCATGAAGAGAGCCGCATTCAACCACTTATTAAAAGCCTACAATGGCCCAGCTGGCATGGCTTAATGGTTGAGTGTCGATTATGAACCAGGAAGTCACAGTTCAATCCCTTGTCAGGGAACATATGCGGGTTGTGGGCTCCATCCTCAGTAGGGGGCATGCGGGAGGCAGCTGATCAATGATCCTCTCTCATCATTCATGTTTCTATTTCTCTCTTCCTCTCTGAAATCAGTAAAAGCCTATAATAATGATGTTTAAGGCACAGTCATCACTGAAAAGGCAAATATAACTATAGAGGATAACTAACAGGAAGTGATAGGCTAGAAAGATAGGTCATGTGGACCAAGAAGAGTTTGAATTCCAAATAAAAA